>JASTWF010002943.1:0-13976 GCA_030390025.1 Squalus acanthias | reverse complement strand
GTGATAGAGTCATAGAGTTATACAGCACAGAAAGAGGCCCTTCGGCCCATCGTGTCCGCGCCGCCCATCAAGCCCTGTCTATTCTAATCCCATTTTCCAGCACTTGGTCCGTTGCCTTGTATGCTATGGCGTTTCAAGTGCTCATCTAAATGCTTCTTGAATGTTGAGGGTTCCTGCCTCTACCACCCTTTCAGGCAGTGAGTTCCAGATTCCAACCACCCTCTGGGTGAAAAAGTTTTTCCTCAACTCCCCTCTAAACCTCCTGCCCCTTACCTTGAAACTATGCCCCCTGGTTATTGACCCCTCTACTAAGGGGAAAAGTTCCTTTCTATCTACCCTATCTATGCCCCTCATAATTTTGTACACCTCAATCAGGTCCCCCCTCAGCCTTCTCTGCTCTAAGGAAAACAACCCCAGCCTGTCCAGTCTCTCTTCATAGCTGAAGTGCTCCAGCCCAGGTAACATCCTGGTGAATCTCCTCTGCACCCTCTCCAATGCAATCACATCCTTCCTATAGTGTGGTGACCAGAACTGCACACAGTATTCCAGCTGTGGCCTAACTAGCGTTTTGTACAGCTCCATCATAACCTCCCTGCTCTTATATTCTTTGCCTCGGCTAATGAAGGCAAGAATCCCATATGCCTTTTTAACCACCTTATCTCCCTGTCCTGCTGCCTTCAGGGATCTATGTACATGCACACCAAGGTCCCTCTGATCCTCTGTCCTTCCTAGGGTCCTACCATTCATTGTGGCATAGTGGTTAGCACTGGTGCCTCACAGCGCCAGGGACCCGGGTTCGAATCTGACCTCGGGTGACTGTCTGTGTGGAGTTTGCACATTCTCCCCGTGTCTGCGTGGGTTTCCTCCGGGTGCTCCGGTTTCCTCCCACAGTCCAAAAATGTGTGGGTTAGGTTGATTTGGCTATGATAAATTGACCCTTAGTGTTAGGGGGGGATTAAATATGTGGGGTTATGGGGATAGGATGGGATATGTTAGGGGGAATTAAAATACGTGGGGTTACGGGGGTAGGGTGGGATATGTGTACTGTGGGGATTAAAGCAGGGACAGGGTACTGGACTTGGATGATCAGCCATGATCGTATTGAATGGTGGAGCAGGCTCGACGGGCCGAATGGCCTGCTCCTAGATTCTATGTTTCTATGTTTCTATGTTTATTCCCTTGCCTTGTTAGTCCTCCCAAAATGCATCACCTCACACTTTTCAGGGTTAAATTCCATTTGCCACTGTTCTGCCCATCTGACCAACCCGTCTATATCGTCCTGTAGCCTGAGGCTTCCCTCCTCGCTATTTACCACCCCACAAATTTGTGTCATCTGCAAACTTACTGATCATCCCACCTACATTCATATCTAAATCATTAATGTACACTACAAACAGCAAGGGACCCAGCACCGATCCCTGCGGTACACCACTGGACACAGGCTTCCAGTCACAAAAACAACCTTTGACCATCACCCTCTGCCTCCTGCCACTAAGCCAATTTTGGATCCAATGTGCCAAATTGCCCTGGATCCCATGGCTCTTACCTTCTTGACCAGTCTCCCATGCGGGACTGTGTCAAAAGCCTTACTGAAGTCCATGTAGACCACATCAACTGCACTATCGTCATCCACACACCTAGTCACCCCCTCGAAAAATTCAATCAAATTGGTTAGACATGATCTCCCCCTGACAAAGCCATGCTGACTATCCTTGATTTAATCCTTGCCTCTCCAAGTGGAGACTAATTCTGTGTCTCAGAATTTTTTCCAATAATTTCCCTACCACTGATGTGAGGCTCACTGGCCTGTAATTCCCTGGTTTATCCCTACTACCCTTCTTGATGTGGAATGCGCTGGCTGAAAGGGCAGTGAAAGCACATTCAATAATAACTTTCAAAAGGGAATTGGAAAAAATACTTGAAGGGGAAAAATTTGCAGGGCTACGGGGAAAGGGCGGGGGGGGGGGGTGGAGGGGGAGAGGGACTAATTGGAGAGCTGCTTCAAAGGCCGAATGGCCTCCTCCCGAGATGCATGCTCGGAGAGACTGTCAGAAAAGAGCTGCATTGCGATAGAGCCAGTTACAGAGAGAGGTTGTGTGTGAGGGGCAGATGGGTGAAGACAATACTGGCCCTGGACAAGTAAGGGAGATGGTGAGGAGGGTGATGGGAAGGATTTTTAACCAGGCTAATTGCCTGCCACGACCAATGAGAACTGTCGGGAGATCAGAACCGTGGGGGCTGTTCTTCTGCTGACCGACGCCTTGGCCTGTGACCCGTGTCACCGCCCCCCAACCCCCACCCCGGTTTGAGGAGGCCAGTGTCCAGTGGACCAGCGATAGGGTCCCTGTGCCCGTGGGCTGCTGCCCTGGCTCCAGACCCCACTAGGACGGGGAGACTGACATCCGCTGCAGTGTGAAGAGTACGGCCTTTACATCACAACTCTAGGGGCCTTCCTGCTAAACGTCACAAACGGTCTGACTGATCAATAAATGAACCTGGATTAAAACAGTGCCTTGATACAGGGCTATGGGAGAGAGAGGGGCAGTGGGATTAGTTTGGGGATTGATACAGAGCTATAGGAGAGAGCGGGGCAGTGGGATTAGTTTGGGATTGATACAGAGCTATGGCAGAGAGCGGGGCAGTGGGATTAGTTTGGGATTGATACAGGGCTATGGGGAGAGAGCGGGGCAGTGGGATTCGATTTGGATTAATACAGGGCTGTGGGGAGAGAGGGGCAGTGGGATTAGTTTGGGATTAATACAGGGCTATGGGGAGAGAGCGGGTCAGTGGGATTAGTTTAGGAATTGATACAGGGCTATGGGGAGAGAGCGGGGCAGTGGGATTAGTTTGGGATTGTTACAGGACTATGGGGAGAGAGCGGGGCAGTGGGATTCGATTTGGATTGATACAGGGTTATGGGGAGAGAGCGGGACAGTGGGATTAGACTGGGATTGATACAGGGCTATGGGGAGAGAGCAGGGCAGTGGGATTCGATTGGGATTGATACAGGGCTATGGGGAGAGAGCGGGGCAGTGGGATTAGTTTGGGATTGATACAGGGCTATGGGGAGAGAGCGGGGCAGTGGGATTAGTTTGGGTGATACAGGGCTGTGGGGAGAGAGCGGGGCAGTGGGATTAGTTTGGGGATTGATACAGGGCTATGGGGAGAGAGCGGGGCAGTGGGATTAGTTTGGGATTGATACAGGGCTATGGGGAGAGAGCGGGGCAGTGGGATTAGTTTGGGATTGATACAGGGCTATGGGGAGAGAGCGGGGCAGTGGGATTAGTTTGGGGATTGATACAGGGCTATGGGGAGAGAGCGGGGCAGTGGGATTAGTTTGGGATTGATACAGGGCTATGGGGAGAGAGCGGGGCAGTGGGATTAGTTTGGGGATTGATACAGGGCTATGGGGTGAGAGCGGGGTAGTGGGATTAGTTTGGGGATTGATTCAGGGCTATGGGGAGAGAGCGGGGCAGTGGGATTAGTTTGGGATTGATACAGGGCTATGGGGAGAGATCGGGGCAGTGGGATTATTCTGGGATTGATACTGGGCTGTGGGGAGAGAGCGGGGCAGTGGGATTAGTCTGGGATTGATACAGGGCTATGGGAATTCTCACCTCCACCATGTTGATGAAATGCAGGAAGAATTCCTGAGCGTCCTGCTGTCTGTTGGTGGAGAACTCTGGGTGTCCCTTCCCGACCAAGGACTTGAACATACGAGGAGCAATACCCTCCGGTTCAACCTGTCATGGAACGGAGTGAAGGACGGCAATCAATCAATCCTCGGCTGCACCGGGCAGTCCCAGAAACCTCGGCCGCACGCGCAGTCCCAGAAACCCCACCACATCCGCCAATCACACACAGGCCTGTCCCATCACATCTCCACGCCCCCCTCCCCGATCACACACAGCCCCCCACATCTACACCTCCCCCAATCACCCACACCTCCCGCCACCATCCCCCACCCGCCCCGCACATCTGCACACCCACAAATTATGGGAAAAGTAGTACAGTGGCTATATTACTGTCCTAGTAATCCAGAGGCCTGGACTAATGGTCCAGAGATGAGTTCAAATCCCACCTCGGCAGTTGTGGAATTCAGTTAACTAAATAAATCTGGAATTCAAAGCCAGCATCCGTAATGGTGACCATGAAGCTATCGGATCGTCGGAAAAACCCAACTGGTTCACTAATGTCCTTTCGGGAAGGAAATCTACCATCCTTACCCGGTCTGGCCTATCTGTGACTCCAGACCCACAGCAATGTGGTTGACTCTTTACTGCCCTCTGAAATGGCCGAGCGAGCGACTCAGTCATACCAAACTGCTACGAAAAATGATAACAAGAATGAAACCGGACGGATCACCCGGCATCGACCTTGGCACCGGCTTTGGATACGACAACGGCGCACCCAGCCCAGTCGACCCTGCAATGTCCCTCCGCACCAACATCTGGGGACTTGTGCCAAAATTGGGAGCGCTGTCCCACAGACTAGTCAAGCAACAGCCTGACATAGTCATAAGAACATAAGAAATAGGAGCAGGAGTCGGCCATTCGGCCCCTCGAGCCTGCTCCCCCATTCAATGAGATCATGGCTGATCTTCTGCCTCAACTCCATTCACCAGCCCTATCGCCATATCCCTTGATACCCTTACTAGTCAGAAATCTATCGACTTCTGTTTTGAAGATACCCAATGACTGAGCCTCCACAACCCTCTGGGGTAGAGAATTCCAAAGATTCACCACCCTCTGTGCGAAGCAATTTCTTCTATCTCAGTCCTGAATGGCCGACCCTTTATCCTGAGGCTGTGGCCCCTGGTTCTAGACTCCCCAGCCAAGGGAAACATTCTCCCAGCATCCACCCTATCAAGCCCTGTAATAATTTTGTATGCTTCAATGAGATCCCCTCTCATTCTTCTGAATTCAAGAGAATACAGGCCTAGTTTACTCAATCTCTTCTCATACGACAGTCCCGCCATCATACCTTTCAGCCAATGTCCCAAACTCCTCCATCACCATCCCTGGGTATGTCCGGTCCCACCGGCAGGACAGACCCACCAGGGGTGGTGGCACAGTGGTACACAGTCGGGAAGGAGTGGCCCTGGGAGTCCTCAACATTGACTCCAGACCCCATGAAGTCTCATGGCTTCAGGTCAAGCATGGGCAAGGAAACCTCCTGCTGATTACCACCTACCGCCCTCCCTCAGCTGATGAATCAGTACTCCTCCATGTTGAACACCATTTGGAAGAAGCACTGAGAGTAGCAAGGGCACAGAATGTACTCTGGGTGGGGGACTTCAATGTTCCTCACCAAGAGTGGCTCGGTAGCACCACTACTGACCGAGCTGGCCGAGTCCTGAAGGACATAACTGCCAGTCTGGGCCTGCGACAGGTGGTGAGGGAACCAACACGAGGGAAAAACCTACTTGACCTCATCCTCACCAATCTACCTGTCGCAGATGCATCTGTCCATGACAGTATTGGTAGCAGTGACCACAGCACAGTCCTTGTGGAGATGAAGTCCCATCTTCACACTGAAGACACCCTCCATCGTGTTGTGTGGCACTACCACCGTGCTAAATGGGATAGATTCAGAACAGATCTAGCAGCTCAAAACTGGGCATCCATGAGGCGCTGTGGGCCATCAGCAGCAGCAGAATTGTATTCCACCGCAATCTGTAACCTCATGGCCCGGCATATCCCTCACTCTACCATTACCACCAAGCCAGGGGACCAACCCTGGTTCAACAAGGAATGTAGAAGAGCATGCTAGGAGCAGCACCAGGCGTACCTAAAAGTGAGGTGCCAACCTGGGGAATCTGCAACACAGGACTACATGCACGCTAAATAGCAGAGGCAGCATGCTATAGACAGGGCTAAGCGACCCCACAATCAACAGATCAGATCAAAGCTCTGCAGTCCTGCCACATCCAGTGTGAATGGTGGTGGACCATTAAACAACTAACGGGAGGAGGAGGCTTCATGAATATCCCCATCCTCAATGATGGTGGAGCCCAGCACGTGAGTGCAAAAGACAAGGCTGAAGCGTTTGCAACCATCTTCAGCCAGAAGTGCCGAGTGGATGATTCATATCGGCCTCCTCCTGAAGTCCCCACCATCACAGAAGCCAGTCTTCAGCCAATTCGATTCACTCCACGTGATATCAAGAAACGGCTGAGCGCACTGGATACAGCAAAGGCTGTGGGCCCTGACAACATCCCGGCTATCGTGCTGAAGACTTGTGCTCCAGAACTAGCCGCGCCTCTAGCCAACCTGTTCCAGTACAGCTACAACACTGGCATCTATCCGACAATGTGGAAAACTGCCCAGGTATGTCCTGTCCACAAAAAGCAGGACAAATCCAACCCGGCCAATTACCACCCCAGCAGTCTACTCTCAATCATCAGCAAAGTGATGGAAGGTGTCATCGACAGTGCTATCAAGCGGCACTTACTCACCAATAACCTGCTCACTGATGCCCAGTTTGGGTTCTGCCAAGACCACTTGGCTCCCGACCTCATTACAGCCTTGGTCCAAATATGGACAAAAGAGCTGAATTCCAGAGGTGAGGTGAGACTGACTGCCCTTACATCAAGTCAGCATTTGACCGAGTGTGGCATCGAGGAGCCCTAGTAAAACTGAAGTCAATGGGAATCGGGGGGGAAAACTCTCCACTGGCTGGAGTCATACCTAGCACAAAGGAAGATGGTTATGGTGGTTGAAGGTCAATCATCACAGCCCCAGGACATCGCTGCAGCAACTCCCCAAAGCCTTTCTACCACCAAAGCACAAGTAAGGAGTGTGATGGAATACTCTCCACTTGCCTGGATGAGTGCAGCTCCAACAATACTCAAGAAGCTCGACACCATCCAGGACAGAGCAGCCCGTTTGATTGGCACCCCATCCACCACCTTAAACATTCACTCCCTCCACCACCGGCGTACCGTGGCTGCAGTGTGTACCATCTACAAGATGCACTGCAGCAACTCGCCAAGGCTTCTTCGGCAGCACCTCCCAAACCCGCGACCTCTTCCACCTAGAAGGACAAGGGCAGCAGGCGCATGGGAACAGCACCACCTCCAAGTCACACACCATCCTGACTTAGAAATATATCGGCCGATCCTTCATCGTCGCTGGGTCAAAATCCTGGAACTCCCTCCCTAACAGCACTGTGGGAGCACCTTCACCACACGGACTGCAGTGGTTCAAGAAGGAGGCTCACCACCCATGAATGAATTTTAAAAAACTCCCTTCGCTCACACAAATCCCTCAAAGATCTACACCCCCCGATCGAGTGCACACACACACACAAACACACTTTTTAATTTAAGAATTGTACCTTCTCTGCTTCTGGCTCGGCTTCATCTGTCTCTGGAGGGGGTTTGGAGTGGTCTCCGGACAGTAAACCATAGCCCAATTTAGCTCTGAGAGTGAGAGAGGAGGAGAGAAAGAGAGAGAGATAAGTAATGTAGGAAGAGCGCAGACGCCAAGTGCATAAAGAACTTATCCACGATGCTGAACCCAGCACGGAGCCCAAACACAAGTGGTGGAGCACTCCCCACAACACTGGCACACGAGCACGAGAAAGGGCGAGAGAGAGAGAGAGAGAGAGAACGGGAGGGTGAGAGTGAATATATGGGAGCGTGGGGGAGAGAGAGTTCGCGTGCGCGAGTGCGCGTGTGTTATCGATGGCGGTGTGCAGATTCACGACCGGTTATTATTCCGCCCCCCACCCACACAGCCGCCATAGTTTGACGAGAGACGGCGAGTTATTTTAAAACTCGGCAGAGGTCACTTACACCTGAGTGTTGAAATCCTGAGTGGGGTCAGTCGGCGAGTCCTTGAAAATCTTCTCCAGGTTCCCGACGTACCTGGCAGAGGGGAGAGAGAGAAAGAGAGAGGAATGAAGCACTGGCGTCAGGGAGCAAATCTTCCTTCCTTTGTGCGGCTCGGAGTAGGGTGAGCCAGAGGTCGTAGCCCCGTCCCCAAATCATCCCCATGGATAAGACGAGCAAGGACCGACAGCCGTCGTGCAGGGGGGACAGCCCGCTCCCCCAGTGCAGACGAAGCCCCGGGCACCGTCTCGATAAAGGCCGGGTGAAACCGCTCTGCGCTGGAAGGATGGCTTTGCACCTTACCTATTATTTACAGCACAGGCCGCGGGCAGTTCAATTCGGAGAACGCACTAGGACAGGGAGTGGCACAGCCTTCCCGTGTTTTAACCGTACCCTCTTTTTGCCCCGGGGCCAGGTCCAGGGGGAAAGGTGATGCGGAAGGGCAGGAGCGCCAACGCGCGAGATCCGAAAGCTCAGAGTCGAGCGCCGGAGCCAGGTCCCTTCCAGGGCAGGTCAAAGCTCACGAGCTCAACTGGCCCAACTTTGGGCAGCTTGGCCAGTTTCAGGCTGCAGCTCAGGAGCAGCCCAGCAACTTGTCGAACCGTCTCGAAGCTCGACGTCTGGGCGCATCGTGAACGATCTGGCGACCCCAAGCACAAGGGGATGAGGAGGATGAAGGAAAGGATTAGGGCGGGGGCCGGGGAGGGGGGGGCGGGGGGGTAACGGAGCCTGAAAGCCACTTACTTGTTCTGGAAGTCGGGAATGCTGAACACCACCTGCATGACTGAGTTCAGGTAGCAGCTGTTGCCCAGGTTCTGGATGCCGGTGTACTCGGGTCCATAGAGGGGCTTCAGCTGGACGCCGGACTCCTGGATGGTCTCCCACTCCCCGATCCGCTGGTTCATGTCGATCTCCAGCTCGGTCATGGTCTTCTCGGTCTGCGCCCCATTATGGGAGAAGGAGAAGGGAAGGAGAAGAAGAGAGAGGTCAGGAAGTAACCCATCTCTACACTGAAAAATCGAGTCTCTCTCCCAATAACATCGACTGATTTAAACACTCAATACATCGAGTGTCAGCTGTGGCTCAGTTGGTAGTATACGCGCCTCCGAGTCAAAAGGTTTGAGCACAAAAAACAAAGCTAGGCTGACACTCCAGTGCAGTGCTGAGGGAGCGCTGCACTGTCGGAGGTGCCGTCTTTCAGATGAGACGTTAAACCGAGGCTCTGTCTGCTCTCTCAGGTGGATGTAAAAGATCCCATGGCACTATTTCGAAGAAGAGCAGGGGTGTCATCCCCAGCGTCCTGGCCAATATTTATCCCTCAACCTACATCATTAAAACAGATGATCTGGTCATTATCACGTTGCTGTTTGTGGGAGCTTGCTGTGCGCAAATTGGCTGTCAAGTTTTCCTACATTACAACAGTCACTACACTTCAAAAAAAGTACTTCATTGGCTGCGAAGTGCTTTGAGATGTCCGTTGGTCGTGAAAGGCGCTGTATAAATTATTTTCAATATCGACTGATCGGAACACCCAATATATTCAGCCTCTCTCCCAATATAAGAACATAAGAATTAGGAGCAGGAGTCGGCCATGTGGCCCCTCGAGCCTGCTCCGCCATTCAATAAGATCATGGCTGATCATCGACCTCAACTCCACTTTCCCGCCCGATCCCCATATCCCTTGATTCCCCGAGAGTCCAAAAATCTATCTATCTCAGCCTTGAATATACTCAATGATTCAGAATCTACAGCCCTCTAGGGTAGAGAATTCCAAAGATTCACAACCCTCTGAGTGAAGAAATTCCTCCTCATCTCAGTCTTAAATGGCCGACCCCTTATCCTGAGACTGTGCCCCCTGGTTCTAGACTCTCCAGCCAGGGGAAACAATCTCTCAGCATCTACCCTGTCAATCCCCCTCAGAATCTTATATCTTTCAATGAGATCGCCTCTCATTGCTCTAAACTCCAGAGAGTATCGGCCCATTCTCTCCTCATAGGACAGCCCTCTCATCCCAGGAATCAATCGAGTGAACCTTCGTTGCACCGCCTCCAAGGCAAATATATCCTTCCTTAGATAAGGGAGACCAAAACTGTGCACAATACTCCAGGTGTGGTCTCACCAAGGCCCTGTACAATTGTAGCAAGACTTCCTTACTCTTATACTACAACCCCCTTGCAATAAAACCGATCCATCGAGTCTCTCCCTCCCTCTGCTGGGTTTGGTTTTCAGGACAGGACGAGGTCATCGCTTCCTCCGGCGGCCGAAGACAAAGCACCTACCTTCTGCATCTTCATCATGTCGATTCCAAAGTGAGAGAGGTGCTCAGCCAGGTTTGGGTCCAACACCATGTCGTCCTCGTCATATGAATATACATCTATCAAGGCAAGGACAGAGGAAGATCAGCAAGTGGGGGGAGGGAGGGAGGCCGGCCGAGGGCGCGGGGGAGGGAGTCCGGAGGGAGGGAGCGGAGAGGGAGGGGGAGCGGGGAGGGAGAGCGAGGTGGGGTGCGGCTGAGGTATAACGTGGATAAATGCGAGGTTATCCACTTTGGTGTCAAAAACAGAAAGGCAGACTATTATCTGAATGGCAATAGATTGGGAGAAGGGGAAGTGCAACGAGACCTGGGTGTCCTTGTGCACCAGTCGCTGAAGGTAAGCATGCAGGTGCAGCAGGCGGTGAAGGCGGCAAATGGTATGTCGGCCTTCATAGCGAGAGGGTTTGAGTGCAGGAACAGGGATGTCCTGCTGCAGTTGTACAGGGCCTTGGTGAGACCACACCTTGAGTACTGTGTGCAGTTTTGGTCGCCTTATCTGAGGAAGGATGTTCTTGCCATGGAAGGAGTTCAGCGAAGATTCACAAGGCTGATACCTGGGATGGCAGGAATGACATATGAGGAGAGATTGGGTCGATTGGGCTTATACTCGCTGGAGTATAGAGGAATGAGAGGGGATCGCATCGAAACATTTTAAATTCTGACAGGTCTGGACAAACTAGATGCAGGAAGAATGTTCCCGATGGTCGGGGAGTCCAGAACCAGGGGTCACAGTCTAAGGATAAGGGGTAAGACATTTAGGACTGAGATGAGGCAGAATTTCTTCACCCAGAGAGTGGTGAACCTGTGGAATTCTCTACCACAGAAGGCAGTTGAGGCCAATTCATTAAATATATTCAAGAAGGAGTTAGATATATTTCTTAAAGCTAAAGGTATCAAGGGATATGGGGAGAAAGCAGGGACAGGGTACTGAGTTTGGATGATCAGCCATGATCTCATCGAATGGCGGAGCAGGCTCGAGGGGCCGAATGGCCTACTCCTGCTCCTATCTTCTATGTCAGATCTACCTGAAGACCCTTACCCACCTTGTGGTAAAGGGGCCTTTAGGGACGAGTGACCATAATATGATTGAATTTTATATTAAGTTTGAGAGGGATGTCGTCCAATCTGAAACTAAGGTCTTCAATCTAAACAGAGGAAACTACAAGGGTATGAGGGACAAGTTGGCCATGGTAGATTGGGAGACTACACTAAAAGGTATGAAGGTGGACATACAATGGCTAACATTCAAGGAAATAATGCATAATTTGCAACAAACATATATTCCTCTGGGCATAAAAACCCAAAAGGAAAAGTGATCCAACCATGGCTAACAAAAGAAATTAAAGCTAGTATTAAGTCAAAGGAGGAAGCTTATAAAGTTGCCAGAAAAAGCGGTCAGCCTGAGGATTGGGATCTTTTTAGAAATCAGCAAAGGGGGACCAAGAAATTGATAAACAAAGGGAAAATGGAATATGAGCACAAACTAGCGAAAAATATAAAAACAGATTGTAAAAGCTTCTATAGGTATGTGAAAAGGAAAAGACTGGCGAAGGTAAATGTAGGTCCTTTAAAGTCAGAGATGGGAGAATTTATAATGGGGAATGAGGAAATGGCAGAGAAATTAAATAAATACTTTGTTTCTGTCTTCACAGAGGAAGACACAAAAAACCTCCCAGAAATACGAGAAAACCAAGGGTGTGACGAGAATGAGGAACTTAAAGAAATTATTAGTAAAAAAAACAGTACTAGCAAAATTAATGGGACTAAAAGTCAATAAATCCCAACGACCGGATGACCTACATCCTAGGGTTTTGAAAGAGGTGGCCATTGGGATAGTGGACGCATTGGTTGTCATCTTCCAAAATTCTATAGTTTCTGGAATGGTTCCTGCAGATTGGAGGATAGCAAATGTAAACCCGCTATTTAAGGAGGGAGGGAGAAAACGGGGAACTACAGACCTGTTAGCCTCACATCAGTAGTTGGGAAAATGCTGGAATCTATTATAAAGGATGCAATAACTGGGCACTTAGAAACTAATAGTAAGATTGGGCAGAGTCAACATGGATTTATGAAAGGGAAATCCTGTTTGACAAACCTATTGGAGTTCTTTGAGGATGTAACTAGTGGAGTAGACAAAGGGGAACCGGTAGATGTGGTGTATTTGGATTTTCAGAAGGCCTTCGATAAGGTCCCACACAAGAGGTTGGTGAACAAAATTAGGGCACATGGAATTGGGGGTAATATACTAGCATGGATTGAGAATTAGTTAACAGACAGAAAACAAAGAGTAGGGATAAATGGGTCTTTTTCAGGATGGCAGGCTGTGACTAGTGGGGTACCGCAAGGATCAGTGCTTGGGCCCCAGCTATTCACAATCTATATCAATGACTTGGATGAGGGGACTAAATGTAACATTTCCAAATTTGCTGATGATACAAAGCTAGGTGGCAGTGTCAGTTGTGAAGAGGCTTCAAGGGGATCTCGACAGGCTCAGTGAGTGGGCGAGAACATAGCAGATGGATTATAATGTGGATAAATGTGAAGATATCCACTTTGGTAGAAAAAACAGAAAGGCAGAGTATTTCCTAAATGGTGAAAGATTGGGGAATGCAGATGTTCAAAGGGACCTGGGTGTCCTTGTACATGAGTCACTGAAAGTGAATGTGCAGGTGCAGCAAGCCAATAGGAAGGCAAATGGTATGCTGGCCTTCATTACAAGGGGATTTGAGTACAGGAGTAAAGACGTCTTACTCCAATTATACAGGGCCTTGGTGAGACCACACCTGGAGTACTGTGTACAATTTTGGTCTCCTTACCTAAGGAAGGATATACTTGCCATAGAGGGAGTGCAACGAAGGTTCACGAGATTGATTCCTGGGATGGCGGGACTGTTGTATGAGAAGAGATTGAGTAAACTAGGCCTTTATTCTCTTGAATTCAGAAGAATGAGAGGGGATCTCATTGAAGCATACAAAATTATTACAGGGCTTGATAGGGTGGATGCTGGGAGAATGTTTCCCTTGGCTGGGGAGTCCAGAACCAGGGGCCACAGCCTCAGGATAAAGGGTCGGCCATTCCGGACTGAGAGGAGAAGAAATTTCTTCACACAGAGGGTGGTGAATCTTTGGAATTCTCTACCCCAGAGGGTTGTGGAGGCTTAGTCATTGGGTATATTCAAAACAGAAGTCGATAGATTTCTGACTACTAAGGGTATCAAGGGATATGGTGATAGGGCCGGTGAATGGAATTGAGGCAGAAGATCAGCCATGATCTCATTGAATGGGGGAGCAGGCTCGAAGGGTCTACTCCTGCTCCTATTTCTTATGTTCTTAACACCCTCCCACCAGCCCAGTGACGATGAAGAAACGGCGAAGTTATCTTGGGGAGCTGGTGCAATGGCATCCTGTGGAGAAGGCCTGTCGGGGCTGAGGTCAGGGGGCCACGAGGCGGGACTGGTTCAAACCTCGAGGCATTGGTAAGGCAAGGGGGGGTTAACCAGTCGGCTAGGGAGCGTTTCCTCTTCTCCATTGCCCGTAAAGGGCGCACCGTTCAGCTATCTTCAGCCGTTCCGTCAGCCATTTGAGGGCACTGTCCCACAAGGGGTACTCACCGGCTCCGTCCGGGGTAATGGTGCCCAGCTTCACAGCCAGCGGGTAGCCACACTGCTTGTAGTGCTCCAGCGCGTGGTTGTTGCCGCCGCTGCGATCGAAGTACCGCCGCCCGCACAGGATGGAGCCATCGGTCAGGTTCAGCCAGAGATTCTCCTTCATGTCACAACGGGAACACTTCCACCCACTGAGACAGAGCAAGAGAGAGACAGATCAGAAA
>JASTWF010002942.1:0-14000 GCA_030390025.1 Squalus acanthias | reverse complement strand
TCTGTGTGTGTGTCTGTCCCTGTGTCTGGGTGTGTGTGTCTGGGTGTGTGTGTCTGGGTGTGTGTGTCTGTGTGTGTGTCTGGGTGTGTGTGTCTGGGTGTGTGTCTGGATGTGTGTGTCTGTGTGTATGACTGTCCGTGTGCCTGGGTGTGTGTGTCTGTGTGTGTGTGTCTGTATGTGTGTCTGGGTGTGTGTGTCTGTGTGTGTGTCTGTATGTGTGTCTGGGTGTGTGTGTCTGGATGTGTGTCTGGATGTGTGTGTCTGTGTGTATGACTGTCCGTGTGTCTGGGTGTGTGTGTTTGGGTGTGTGTGTCTGTGTGTGTCTGTGTGTGTGTGTCTGTATGTGTGTCTGGGTGTGTGTGTCTGGGTGTGTGTGTCTGGGTGTGTGTGTCTGGGTGTGTGTGTCTGTGCGTGTGTCTGGGTGTGTTTGTCTGGGTGTGTGTCTGGATGTGTGTGTCTGTGTGTATGACTGTCCGTGTGTCTGCGTGTGTGTGTCTGTATGTGTCTGTGTGTGTGTGTCTGTATGTGTGTCTGGGTGTGTGTGTCTGTGTCTGTGTCTGTATGTGTGTCTGGGTGTGTGTGTCTGGGTGTGTGTCTGGATGTGTGTGTCTGTGTGTATGACTGTCCGTGTGTTTGGGTGTGTGTGTCTGTGTGTGTCTGTGTGTGTGTGTCTGGGCGTGTGTGTCTGGGTGTGTGTGTCTGGGTGTGTGTGTCCGTGTGTGTGACTGTGCGTGTGTCTGGGTATGTGTGTCTGGGTGTGTGTGTCGGTGTGTGTGTCTGTGAGTATGACTGTGCGTGTGTCAGGGTGTGTGTGTCTCTGTGTGCGTCTGTGTGTGTGTGTCTGTGTGTGTATCTGTGTGTGTGACTGTGCGTGTGTCTGGGTGTGCGTCTGTGTCTGTGTGTGTGTGTCTGGGTGTGTGTATCTGTGTGTGTGTCTGGGTGTGTGTGTCTGGGTGTGTGTGTCTGGGTGTGTTTGTCTGGGTGTGTGTGTCTGTGTGTGGGTGTCTGGGTGTGTGTGTGTGTCTGTGTGTGTGACTGTGCCTGTGTCTGGGTGTGGGTGTCTGTGTGTGTGTCTGGGTGTGTGTCTGGGTGTGGGTGTCTGTGTGTGTGTCTGGGTGTGTGTGTCTGGGTGTGTGTGTCTGTGTGCGTGTGTCTGGGTGTGTGTGTCTGTGCGTGTGTCTGGGTGTGTGTGTCTGGGTGTGTGTGTCTGGGTGTGGGTGTCTGTATGTGTGTCTGGGTGTGTGTGTCTGGGTGTGTGTGTCTGGGTGTGGGTGTCTGTATGTGTGTCTGGGTGTGTGTGTCTGGGTGTGTGTGTCTGGGTGTGGGTGTCTGTACGTGTGTCTGGGTGTGTGTGTCTGGGTGTGTGTGTCTGGGTGTGGGTGTCTGTATGTGTGTCTGGGTGCGTGTGTCTGGGTGTGTGTGTCTGTGTGTGTGTCTCTGGGTGTGTGTGTGTGACTGGGTGTGTGTGTCTGGGTCTGTGTGTCTGGGTGTGTGTGTGTGACTGTGTGTGTGTGTCTGGGTGTGTGTGTGTGTCTGTGTGTGTGACTGCGTGTGTCTGGGTGTGTGTGACTGCGTGTGTGTGTCTGGGTGTGTGTGTCTGTATGTGTGTCTGGGTGTGTGTGACTGGGTGTGTGTGTCTGGGTGTGTGTGTCTGGGTGTGGGTGTCTGTGTGTGCGTGTCTGGGTGTGTGTGTCGGTGTGTGTGTGAGTGTGTGTGTGTGTGTGTGTGAGACTGTGCATGTGTCTGGGTGTGTGTGTCTGTGTGTGTGACTGTGCGTGTGTCTGGGTGTGTGTCTGTGTGTGTGTGTCTGGGTGTGTGTGTCTGGGTGTGTGTCTCTGGTTGTGTGTGTCTGTGCGTGTGTGTCTGGGTGTGTGTGTCTGTGTGTGTGACTGTCCCTGTGTCTGGGTGTGTGTGTCTGGGTGTGTGTGTCTGTGTGTGTGTCTGGGTGTGTGTGTCTGTGTGCGTGTGTCTGTGTGTGTGTCTGGGTGCGTGTGTCTGGGTGTGTGTGTCTGGGTGTGTGTGTCTGTGTGTGTGTGTCTGGATGTGTGTGTCTGTGTGTGTGACTGTGCATGTGTTTGGGTGTGTGTGTCTGTGTGTGTGTCTGTATGTGTGTCTGGGTGTGTGTGTCTGGGTGTGTGTCTGTGTGCGTGTGTCTGTATGTGTGTCTGGGTGTGTCTGTCTGGGTGTGTGTGTCTGGGTGTGTGTGTCTGTGCGTGTGTGTCTGTGCGTGTGTGTCTGGGTCTGTGTGTCTGTGCGTGTGTCTGGCTGTGTGTGTGTGTCTGTGTGTGTGTGACTGTGTGTGTGTCTGGGTGTGCGTCTGTGTCTGTGCGTGTGTGTTTGGGTGTGTCTGTCTGTGTGTGTGTCTGTATGTGTGTCTGGGTGTGTGTGTCTGGGTGTGTGTCTGGACGTGTGTGTCTGTGTGCGTGTGTCTGTATGTGTGTCTGGGTGTGTCTGTCTGGGTGTGTGTGTCTGGGTGTGTGTGTCTGTGCGTGTGTGTCTGTGCGTGTGTGTCTGGGTCTGTGTGTCTGTGCGTGTGTCTGGCTGTGTGTGTGTGTCTGTGTGTGTGTGACTGTGTGTGTGTCTGGGTGTGCGTCTGTGTCTGTGCGTGTGTGTCTGGGTGTGTGTGTCTGTGTGTGTGTCTGGGTGTGTGTGTCTGTGTGTGTGACTGTGCGTGTTTCTGGGTGTGTGTGTCTGTGTGTGTGACTGTGCCTGTGTCTGGGTGTGTGTGTCTGGGGGTGTGTGTCTGGGTGTGTGTGTCTGTGTGTGTGACTGTGCCTGTGTCTGGTTGTGTGTCTGGGTGTGTGTCTCTGGTTGTGTGTGTCTGTGCGTGTGTGTCTGGGTGTGTGTGTCAGTGTGTGTTTCTGGGGGTGTGTGTCTGTGTGTGTGACTGTCCCTGTGTCTGGGTGTGTGTGTCTGGGTGTGTGTGTCTGTGTGTGTGTCTGGGTGTGTGTGTCTGGGTGTGTGTGTCTGGGTGTGTGTGTCTGGGTGTGTGTGTCTGTGCGTGTGTGTCTGTGCGTGTGTGTCTGGGTCTGTGTGACTGTGCGTGTGTCTGGGTGTGTGTGTCTGTATGTGTATCTGGGTGTGTGTGTCGGTGTGTGTGTCTGTGAGTATGACTGTGCGTGTGTCAGGGTGTGTGTGTCTCTGTGTGCGTCTGGGTGTGTGTGTCTGTGTGTGTATCTGTGTGTGTGACTGTGCGTGTGTCTGGGTGTGTGTCTGTGTGTGTGTGTCTGGGTGTGTGTATCTGTGTGTGTGTCTGGGTGTGTGTGTCTGGGTGTGTGTGTCTGGGTGTGTGTGTCTGGGTGTGTGTGTCTGTGTGTGTGTCTGTGTGTGTGTCTGGGTGTGGGTGTCTGGGTGTGTGTCTGGGTCTGTGTGTGTGTCTGTGTGTGTGACTGTGCGTGTTTCTGGGTGTGTGTGTCTGTGTGTGTGACTGTGCCTGTGTCTGGGTGTGTGTGTCTGGGTGTGTGTGTCTGGGTGTGTGTCTGGGTGTGTGTCTCTGGTTGTGTGTGTCTGTGCGTGTGTGTCTGGGTGTGTGTGTCAGTGTGTGTTTCTGGGGGTGTATGTCTGTGTGTGTGTCTGTCCCTGTGTCTGGGTGTGTGTGTCTGGGTGTGTGTGTCTGGGTGTGTGTGTCTGTGTGTGTGTCTGGGTGTGTGTGTCTGGGTGTGTGTCTGGATGTGTGTGTCTGTGTGTATGACTGTCCGTGTGTCTGGGTGTGTGTGTCTGTGTGTGTGTGTCTGTATGTGTGTCTGGGTGTGTGTGTCTGTGTGTGTGTCTGTATGTGTGTCTGGGTGTGTGTGTCTGGATGTGTGTCTGGATGTGTGTGTCTGTGTGTATGACTGTCCGTGTGTCTGGGTGTGTGTGTTTGGGTGTGTGTGTCTGTGTGTGTCTGTGTGTGTGTGTCTGTATGTGTGTCTGGGTGTGTGTGTCTGGGTGTGTGTGTCTGGGTGTGTGTGTCTGGGTGTGTGTGTCTGTGCGTGTGTCTGGGTGTGTTTGTCTGGGTGTGTGTCTGGATGTGTGTGTCTGTGTGTATGACTGTCCGTGTGTCTGCGTGTGTGTGTCTGTATGTGTCTGTGTGTGTGTGTCTGTATGTGTGTCTGGGTGTGTGTGTCTGTGTCTGTGTCTGTATGTGTGTCTGGGTGTGTGTGTCTGGGTGTGTGTCTGGATGTGTGTGTCTGTGTGTATGACTGTCCGTGTGTTTGGGTGTGTGTGTCTGTGTGTGTCTGTGTGTGTGTGTCTGGGCGTGTGTGTCTGGGTGTGTGTGTCTGGGTGTGTGTGTCCGTGTGTGTGACTGTGCGTGTGTCTGGGTATGTGTGTCTGGGTGTGTGTGTCGGTGTGTGTGTCTGTGAGTATGACTGTGCGTGTGTCAGGGTGTGTGTGTCTCTGTGTGCGTCTGTGTGTGTGTGTCTGTGTGTGTATCTGTGTGTGTGACTGTGCGTGTGTCTGGGTGTGCGTCTGTGTCTGTGTGTGTGTGTCTGGGTGTGTGTATCTGTGTGTGTGTCTGGGTGTGTGTGTCTGGGTGTGTGTGTCTGGGTGTGTTTGTCTGGGTGTGTGTGTCTGTGTGTGGGTGTCTGGGTGTGTGTGTGTGTCTGTGTGTGTGACTGTGCCTGTGTCTGGGTGTGGGTGTCTGTGTGTGTGTCTGGGTGTGTGTCTGGGTGTGGGTGTCTGTGTGTGTGTCTGGGTGTGTGTGTCTGGGTGTGTGTGTCTGTGTGCGTGTGTCTGGGTGTGTGTGTCTGTGCGTGTGTCTGGGTATGTGTGTCTGTGTGTGTGTGTCTGGGTGTGTGTGTCTGTGCGTGTGTCTGGGTGTGTGTGTCTGGGTGTGTGTGTCTGGGTGTGGGTGTCTGTATGTGTGTCTGGGTGTGTGTGTCTGGGTGTGTGTGTCTGGGTGTGGGTGTCTGTATGTGTGTCTGGGTGTGTGTGTCTGGGTGTGTGTGTCTGGGTGTGTGTGTCTGTGCGTGTGTCTGGGTGTGTGTGTCTGGGTGTGTGTGTCTGGGTGTGGGTGTCTGTATGTGTGTCTGGGTGCGTGTGTCTGGGTGTGTGTGTCTGTGTGTGTGTCTCTGGGTGTGTGTGTGTGACTGGGTGTGTGTGTCTGGGTCTGTGTGTCTGGGTGTGTGTGTGTGACTGTGTGTGTGTGTCTGGGTGTGTGTGTGTGTCTGTGTGTGTGACTGCGTGTGTCTGGGTGTGTGTGACTGCGTGTGTGTGTCTGGGTGTGTGTGTCTGTATGTGTGTCTGGGTGTGTGTGACTGGGTGTGTGTGTCTGGGTGTGTGTGTCTGGGTGTGGGTGTCTGTGTGTGCGTGTCTGGGTGTGTGTGTCGGTGTGTGTGTGAGTGTGTGTGTGTGTGTGTGTGAGACTGTGCATGTGTCTGGGTGTGTGTGTCTGTGTGTGTGACTGTGCGTGTGTCTGGGTGTGTGTCTGTGTGTGTGTGTCTGGGTGTGTGTGTCTGGGTGTGTGTCTCTGGTTGTGTGTGTCTGTGCGTGTGTGTCTGGGTGTGTGTGTCTGTGTGTGTGACTGTCCCTGTGTCTGGGTGTGTGTGTCTGGGTGTGTGTGTCTGTGTGTGTGTCTGGGTGTGTGTGTCTGTGTGCGTGTGTCTGTGTGTGTGTCTGGGTGCGTGTGTCTGGGTGTGTGTGTCTGGGTGTGTGTGTCTGTGTGTGTGTGTCTGGATGTGTGTGTCTGTGTGTGTGACTGTGCATGTGTTTGGGTGTGTGTGTCTGTGTGTGTGTCTGTATGTGTGTCTGGGTGTGTGTGTCTGGGTGTGTGTCTGTGTGCGTGTGTCTGTATGTGTGTCTGGGTGTGTCTGTCTGGGTGTGTGTGTCTGGGTGTGTGTGTCTGTGCGTGTGTGTCTGTGCGTGTGTGTCTGGGTCTGTGTGTCTGTGCGTGTGTCTGGCTGTGTGTGTGTGTCTGTGTGTGTGTGACTGTGTGTGTGTCTGGGTGTGCGTCTGTGTCTGTGCGTGTGTGTTTGGGTGTGTCTGTCTGTGTGTGTGTCTGTATGTGTGTCTGGGTGTGTGTGTCTGGGTGTGTGTCTGGACGTGTGTGTCTGTGTGCGTGTGTCTGTATGTGTGTCTGGGTGTGTCTGTCTGGGTGTGTGTGTCTGGGTGTGTGTGTCTGTGCGTGTGTGTCTGTGCGTGTGTGTCTGGGTCTGTGTGTCTGTGCGTGTGTCTGGCTGTGTGTGTGTGTCTGTGTGTGTGTGACTGTGTGTGTGTCTGGGTGTGCGTCTGTGTCTGTGCGTGTGTGTCTGGGTGTGTGTGTCTGTGTGTGTGTCTGGGTGTGTGTGTCTGTGTGTGTGACTGTGCGTGTTTCTGGGTGTGTGTGTCTGTGTGTGTGACTGTGCCTGTGTCTGGGTGTGTGTGTCTGGGGGTGTGTGTCTGGGTGTGTGTGTCTGTGTGTGTGACTGTGCCTGTGTCTGGTTGTGTGTCTGGGTGTGTGTCTCTGGTTGTGTGTGTCTGTGCGTGTGTGTCTGGGTGTGTGTGTCAGTGTGTGTTTCTGGGGGTGTGTGTCTGTGTGTGTGACTGTCCCTGTGTCTGGGTGTGTGTGTCTGGGTGTGTGTGTCTGTGTGTGTGTCTGGGTGTGTGTGTCTGGGTGTGTGTGTCTGTGTGCGTGTGTCTGTGCATGTGTCTGTGCGTGTGTCTGGGTGTGTGTCTCTGGTTGTGTGTGTCTGTGCGTGTGTGTCTGGGTGTGTGTGTCAGTGTGTGTTTCTGGGTGTGTGTGTCTGGGTGTGTGTGTCTGTGTGCGTGACTGTCCCTGTGTCTGGGTGTGTGTGTCTGGGTGTGTGTGTCTGTGTGTGTGTCTGGGTGTGTGTGTCTGGGTGTGTGTGTCTGCGTGCGTGTGTCTGTGCATGTGTCTGTGCGTGTGTCTGGGTGTGTGTGTCTGGGTGTGTGTGTCTGGGTGTGTGTGTCTGTGTGTGTGTGTCTGGGTTTGTGTGTCTGTGTGTGTGACTGTGCATGTGTTTGGGTGTGTGTGTCTGTGTGTGTCTGTATGTGTGTCTGGGTGTGTGTGTCTGGGTGTGTGTCTGGATGTGTGTGTCTGTGTGTATGACTGTCCGTGTGTCTGGGTGTGTGTGTCTGTGTGTGTCTGTGTGTGTGTGTCTGTATGTGTGTCTGGGTGTGTGTGTCTGGGTGTGTGTGTCTGGGTGTGTGTGTCTGGGTGTGTGTGTCTGTGCGTGTGTGTCTGTGCGTGTGTGTCTGGGTCTGTGTGACTGTGCGTGTGTCTGGGTGTGTGTGTCTGTATGTGTATCTGGGTGTGTGTGTCGGTGTGTGTGTCTGTGAGTATGACTGTGCGTGTGTCAGGGTGTGTGTGTCTCTGTGTGCGTCTGGGTGTGTGTGTCTGTGTGTGTATCTGTGTGTGTGACTGTGCGTGTGTCTGGGTGTGTGTCTGTGTGTGTGTGTCTGTGCGTGTGTCTGGGTGTGCGTCTGTGTCTGTGCGTGTGTGTCTGGGTGTGTGTGTCTGTGTGTGTGTCTGGGTGTGTGTGTCTGTGTGTGTGACTGTGCGTGTTTCTGGGTGTGTGTGTCTGTGTGTGTGACTGTGCCTGTGTCTGGGTGTGTGTGTCTGGGGGTGTGTGTCGGGTGTGTGTGTCTGTGTGTGTGACTGTGCCTGTGTCTGGTTGTGTGTCTGGGTGTGTGTCTCTGGTTGTGTGTGTCTGTGCGTGTGTGTCTGGGTGTGTGTGTCAGTGTGTGTTTCTGGGGGTGTGTGTCTGTGTGTGTGACTGTCCCTGTGTCTGGGTGTGTGTGTCTGGGTGTGTGTGTCCTGTGTGTGTGTCTGGGTGTGTGTGTCTGTGTGTGTGTGTCTGTGTGCGTGTGTCTGTGCATGTGTCTGTGCGTGTGTCTGGGTGTGTGTCTCTGGTTGTGTGTGTCTGTGCGTGTGTGTCTGGGTGTGTGTGTCAGTGTGTGTTTCTGGTGTGTGTGTCTGGGTGTGTGTGTCTGTGTGCGTGACTGTCCCTGTGTCTGGGTGTGTGTGTCTGGGTGTGTGTGTCTGTGTGTGTGTCTGGGTGTGTGTGTCTGGGTGTGTGTGTCTGTGTGCGTGTGTCTGTGCATGTGTCTGTGCGTGTGTCTGGGTGTGTGTGTCTGGGTGTGTGTGTCTGGGTGTGTGTGTCTGTGTGTGTGTGTCTGGGTGTGTGTGTCTGTGTGTGTGACTGTGCATGTGTTTGGGTGTGTGTGTCTGTGTGTGTCTGTATGTGTGTCTGGGTGTGTGTGTCTGGGTGTGTGTCTGGATGTGTGTGTCTGTGTGTATGACTGTCCGTGTGTCTGGGTGTGTGTGTCTGTGTGTGTCTGTGTGTGTGTGTCTATATGTGTGTCTGGGTGTGTGTGTCTGGGTGTGTGTGTCTGGGTGTGTGTGTCTGGGTGTGTGTGTCTGTGCGTGTGTGTCTGTGCGTGTGTGTCTGGGTCTGTGTGACTGTGCGTGTGTCTGGGTGTGTGTGTCTGTATGTGTATCTGGGTGTGTGTGTCGGTGTGTGTGTCTGTGAGTATGACTGTGCGTGTGTCAGGGTGTGTGTGTCTCTGTGTGCGTCTGGGTGTGTGTGTCTGTGTGTGTATCTGTGTGTGTGACTGTGCGTGTGTCTGGGTGTGTGTCTGTGTGTGTGTGTCTGGGTGTGTGTATCTGTGTGTGTGTCTGGGTGTGTGTGTCTGGGTGTGTGTGTCTGGGTGTGTGTGTCTGGGCGTGTGTGTCTGTGTGTGTGTGTTTGGGTGTGTCTGTCTGTGTGTGTGTCTGTATGTGTGTCTGGGTGTGCGTCTGTGTCTGTGCGTGTGTGTTTGGGTGTGTCTGTCTGTGTGTGTGTCTGTATGTGTGTCTGGGTGTGTGTGTCTGGGTGTGTGTCTGGACGTGTGTGTCTGTGTGCGTGTGTCTGTATGTGTGTCTGGGTGTGTCTGTCTGGGTGTGTGTGTCTGGTGTGTGTGTCTGTGCGTGTGTGTCTGTGCGTGTGTGTCTGGGTCTGTGTGTCTGTGCGTGTGTCTGGCTGTGTGTGTGTGTCTGTGTGTGTGTGACTGTGTGTGTGTCTGGGTGTGCGTCTGTGTCTGTGCGTGTGTGTCTGGGTGTGTGTGTCTGTGTGTGTGTCTGGGTGTGTGTGTCTGTGTGTGTGACTGTGCGTGTTTCTGGGTGTGTGTGTCTGTGTGTGTGACTGTGCCTGTGTCTGGGTGTGTGTGTCTGGGGGTGTGTGTCTGGGTGTGTGTGTCTGTGTGTGTGACTGTGCCTGTGTCTGGTTGTGTGTCTGGGTGTGTGTCTCTGGTTGTGTGTGTCTGTGCGTGTGTGTCTGGGTGTGTGTGTCAGTGTGTGTTTCTGGGGGTGTGTGTCTGTGTGTGTGACTGTCCCTGTGTCTGGGTGTGTGTGTCTGGGTGTGTGTGTCTGTGTGTGTGTCTGGGTGTGTGTGTCTGGGTGTGTGTGTCTGTGTGCGTGTGTCTGTGCATGTGTCTGTGCGTGTGTCTGGGTGTGTGTCTCTGGTTGTGTGTGTCTGTGCGTGTGTGTCTGGGTGTGTGTGTCAGTGTGTGTTTCTGGGTGTGTGTGTCTGGGTGTGTGTGTCTGTGTGCGTGACTGTCCCTGTGTCTGGGTGTGTGTGTCTGGGTGTGTGTGTCTGTGTGTGTGTCTGGGTGTGTGTGTCTGGGTGTGTGTGTCTGCGTGCGTGTGTCTGTGCATGTGTCTGTGCGTGTGTCTGGGTGTGTGTGTCTGGGTGTGTGTGTCTGGGTGTGTGTGTCTGTGTGTGTGTGTCTGGGTTTGTGTGTCTGTGTGTGTGACTGTGCATGTGTTTGGGTGTGTGTGTCTGTGTGTGTCTGTATGTGTGTCTGGGTGTGTGTGTCTGGGTGTGTGTCTGGATGTGTGTGTCTGTGTGTATGACTGTCCGTGTGTCTGGGTGTGTGTGTCTGTGTGTGTCTGTGTGTGTGTGTCTGTATGTGTGTCTGGGTGTGTGTGTCTGGGTGTGTGTGTCTGGGTGTGTGTGTCTGGGTGTGTGTGTCTGTGCGTGTGTGTCTGTGCGTGTGTGTCTGGGTCTGTGTGACTGTGCGTGTGTCTGGGTGTGTGTGTCTGTATGTGTATCTGGGTGTGTGTGTCGGTGTGTGTGTCTGTGAGTATGACTGTGCGTGTGTCAGGGTGTGTGTGTCTCTGTGTGCGTCTGGGTGTGTGTGTCTGTGTGTGTATCTGTGTGTGTGACTGTGCGTGTGTCTGGGTGTGTGTCTGTGTGTGTGTGTCTGTGCGTGTGTCTGGGTGTGCGTCTGTGTCTGTGCGTGTGTGTCTGGGTGTGTGTGTCTGTGTGTGTGTCTGGGTGTGTGTGTCTGTGTGTGTGACTGTGCGTGTTTCTGGGTGTGTGTGTCTGTGTGTGTGACTGTGCCTGTGTCTGGGTGTGTGTGTCTGGGGGTGTGTGTCTGGGTGTGTGTGTCTGTGTGTGTGACTGTGCCTGTGTCTGGTTGTGTGTCTGGGTGTGTGTCTCTGGTTGTGTGTGTCTGTGCGTGTGTGTCTGGGTGTGTGTGTCAGTGTGTGTTTCTGGGGGTGTGTGTCTGTGTGTGTGACTGTCCCTGTGTCTGGGTGTGTGTGTCTGGGTGTGTGTGTCTGTGTGTGTGTCTGGGTGTGTGTGTCTGGGTGTGTGTGTCTGTGTGCGTGTGTCTGTGCATGTGTCTGTGCGTGTGTCTGGGTGTGTGTCTCTGGTTGTGTGTGTCTGTGCGTGTGTGTCTGGTGTGTGTGTCAGTGTGTGTTTCTGGGTGTGTGTGTCTGGGTGTGTGTGTCTGTGTGCGTGACTGTCCCTGTGTCTGGGTGTGTGTGTCTGGGTGTGTGTGTCTGTGTGTGTGTCTGGGTGTGTGTGTCTGGGTGTGTGTGTCTGTGTGCGTGTGTCTGTGCATGTGTCTGTGCGTGTGTCTGGGTGTGTGTGTCTGGGTGTGTGTGTCTGGGTGTGTGTGTCTGTGTGTGTGTGTCTGGGTGTGTGTGTCTGTGTGTGTGACTGTGCATGTGTTTGGGTGTGTGTGTCTGTGTGTGTGTCTGTATGTGTGTCTGGGTGTGTGTGTCTGGGTGTGTGTCTGGATGTGTGTGTCTGTGTGTATGACTGTCCGTGTGTCTGGGTGTGTGTGTCTGTGTGTGTCTGTGTGTGTGTGTCTATATGTGTGTCTGGGTGTGTGTGTCTGGGTGTGTGTGTCTGGGTGTGTGTGTCTGGGTGTGTGTGTCTGTGCGTGTGTGTCTGTGCGTGTGTGTCTGGGTCTGTGTGACTGTGCGTGTGTCTGGGTGTGTGTGTCTGTATGTGTATCTGGGTGTGTGTGTCGGTGTGTGTGTCTGTGAGTATGACTGTGCGTGTGTCAGGGTGTGTGTGTCTCTGTGTGCGTCTGGGTGTGTGTGTCTGTGTGTGTATCTGTGTGTGTGACTGTGCGTGTGTCTGGGTGTGTGTCTGTGTGTGTGTGTCTGGGTGTGTGTATCTGTGTGTGTGTCTGGGTGTGTGTGTCTGGGTGTGTGTGTCTGGGTGTGTGTGTCTGGGCGTGTGTGTCTGTGTGTGTGTCTGTGTGTGTCTGTGTGTGTGTGTCTGTATGTGTGTCTGGGTGTGTGTGTCTGGGTGTGTGTGTCTGGGTGTGGTGTCTGTATGTGTGTCTGGGTGTGTGTGTCTGGGTGTGTGTGTCTGGGTGTGGGTGTCTGTGTGTGTGTCTGGGTGTGTGTGTCTGGGTGTGTGTCTGGATGTGTGTGTCTGTGTGTATGACTGTCCGTGTGTCTGGGTGTGTGTGTCTGTGTGTGTGTGTCTGTATGTGTGTCTGGGTGTGTGTGTCTGTGTGTGTGTCTGTATGTGTGTCTGGGTGTGTGTGTCTGGATGTGTGTGTCTGGGTGTGTGTGTCTGGTGTGTGTGTCTGTCGTGTGTGTCTGGGTGTGTGTGTCTGTGTGTGTGTGTGTCTGGTATGTGTGTCTGGGTGTGTGTGTCTGTGTGTGTGTCTGTATGTGTGTCTGGGTGTGTGTGTCTGGATGTGTGTGTCTGGATGTGTGTGTCTGTGTGTATGACTGTCCGTGTGTCTGGGTGTGTGTGTTTGGGTGTGTGTGTCTGTGTGTGTCTGTGTGTGTGTGTCTGTATGTGTGTCTGGGTGTGTGTGTCTGGGTGTGTGTGTCTGGGTGTGTGTGTCTGGGTGTGTGTGTCTGTGCGTGTGTCTGGGTGTGTTTGTCTGGGTGTGTGTCTGGATGTGTGTGTCTGTGTGTATGACTGTCCGTGTGTCTGCGTGTGTGTGTCTGTATGTGTCTGTGTGTGTGTGTCTGTATGTGTGTCTGGGTGTGTGTGTCTGTGTGTGTGTCTGTATGTGTGTCTGGGTGTGTGTGTCTGGGTGTGTGTCTGGATGTGTGTGTCTGTGTGTATGACTGTCCGTGTGTTTGGGTGTGTGTGTCTGTGTGTGTCTGTGTGTGTGTGTCTGGGTGTGTGTGTCTGGGTGTGTGTGTCTGGGTGTGTGTGTCCGTGTGTGTGACTGTGCGTGTGTCTGGGTGTGTGTGTCTGGGTGTGTGTGTCGGTGTGTGTGTCTGTGAGTATGACTGTGCGTGTGTCAGGGTGTGTGTGTCTCTGTGTGCGTCTGTGTGTGTGTGTATGTGTGTGTATCTGTGTGTGTGACTGTGCGTGTGTCTGGGTGTGCGTCCGTGTCTGTGTGTGTGTGTCTGGGTGTGTGTATCTGTGTGTGTGTCTGGGTGTGTGTGTCTGGGTGTGTGTGTCTGGGTGTGTTTGTCTGGGTGTGTGTGTCTGTGTGTGTGTCTGGGTGTGGGTGTCTGGGTGTGTGTGTGTGTGTCTGTGTGTGTGACTGTGCCTGTGTCTGGGTGTGGGTGTCTGTGTGTGTGTCTGGGTGTGTGTCTGGGTGTGGCTGTCTGTGTGTGTGTCTGGGTGTGTGTGTCTGGGTGTGTGTGTCTGTGTGCGTGTGTCTGGGTGTGTGTGTCTGTGCGTGTGTCTGGGTATGTGTGTCTGTGTGTGTGTGTCTGGGTGTGTGTGTCTGTGCGTGTGTCTGGGTGTGTGTGTCTGGGTGTGTGTGTCTGGGTGTGGGTGTCTGTATGTGTGTCTGGGTGTGTGTGTCTGGGTGTGTGTGTCTGGGTGTGGGTGTCTGTATGTGTGTCTGGGTGTGTGTGTCTGGGTGTGTGTGTCTGGGTGTGGGTGTCTGTATGTGTGTCTGGGTGTGTGTGTCTGGGTGTGTGTGTCTGGGTGTGGGTGTCTGTATGTGTGTCTGGGTGCGTGTGTCTGGGTGTGTGTGTCTGTGTGTGTGTCTCTGGGTGTGTGTGTGTGACTGGGTGTGTGTGTCTGGGTCTGTGTGTCTGGGTGTGTGTGTGTGACTGTGTGTGTGTGTCTGGGTGTGTGTGTGTGTCTGTGTGTGTGACTGCGTGTGTCTGGGTGTGTGTGACTGCGTGTGTGTGTCTGGGTGTGTGTGTCTGTATGTGTGTCTGGGTGTGTGTGACTGGGTGTGTGTGTCTGGGTGTGTGTGTCTGGGTGTGGGTGTCTGTGTGTGTGTGTCTGTGTGTGTGTGTCGGTGTGTGTGTCTGTGTGTATGTCTGGGTGTGGGTGTCTGTGTGTGTGTCTGGGTATGGGTGTCTGTGTGTGTGACTGTGTGTGTGTCTGGGTCTGTGTGTCTGTGTGTGTGTCTGGGTGTGTGTGTCTGTGCGTGTGTGTCTGTGTGTGTGTGTCTGGGTGTGTGTGTGTGACTGTGTGTGTGTCTGGGTGTGTGTGTCTGTGTGTGTGTCTGGGTGTGTGTGTATCTGTGTGTGTGTCTGGGCGTGTGTCTGGGTGTGTGTGTGTCTGTGTGTGTGTCTGTGTGTGTGTCTGGGTGTGTGTGTATCTGTGTGTGTGTCTGGGCGTGTGTCTGGGTGTGTGTGTATCTGTGTGTGTGTCTGTGTGTGTGTCTGGGTGTGTGTGTATCTGTGTGTGTGTCTGGGCGTGTGTCTGGGTGTGTGTGTGTCTGTGTGTGTGTCTGTGTGTGTGTCTGGGTGTGTGTGTATCTGTGTGTGTGTCTGGGCGTGTGTCTGGGTGTGTGTGTATCTGTGAGTGTGTCTGTGTGTGTGTCTGGGTGTGTGTGTATCTGTGTGTGTGTCTGTGTGTGTGTGT
>JASTWF010002941.1:0-14000 GCA_030390025.1 Squalus acanthias | reverse complement strand
GATGGTATCTGTCCATTCACTTTCCAATCCATTGATGGTATCTGTCCATTCACTTTCCCAATCCATTGATGGTATCTGTCCATTCACTTTCCCAATCCATTGATGGTATCTGTCCATTCACTTTCCCAATCCATTGATGGTATCTGTCCATTCACTTTCCCAATCCATTGATGGTATCTGTCCATTCACTTTCCCAATCCATTGATGGTATCTGTCCATTCACTTTCCAATCCATTGATGGTATCTGTCCATTCACTTTCCCAATCCATTGATGGTATCTGTCCATTCACTTTCCCAATCCATTGATGGTATCTGTCCATTCACTTTCCCAATCCATTGATGGTATCTGTCCATTCACTTTCCCAATCCATTGATGGTATCTGTCCATTCACTTTCCCAATCCATTGATGGTATCTGTCCATTCACTTTCCCAATCCATTGATGGTATCTGTCCATTCACTTTCCCAATCCATTGATGGTATCTGTCATTCACTTTCCCAATCCATTGATGGTATCTGTCCATTCACTTTCCCAATCCATTGATGGTATCTGTCCATTCACTTTCCCAATCCATTGATGGTATCTGTCCATTCACTTTCCCAATCCATTGATGGTATCTGTCCATTCACTTTCCCAATCCATTGATGGTATCTGTCCATTCACTTTCCCAATCCATTGATGGTATCTGTCCATTCACTTTCCCAATCCATTGATGGTATCTGTCCATTCACTTTCCCAATCCATTGATGGTATCTGTCCATTCACTTTCTCAATCCATTGATGGTATCTGTCCATTCACTTTCCCAATCCATTGATGGTATCTGTCCATTCACTTTCCCAATCCATTGATGGTATCTGTCCATTCACTTTCCCAATCCATTGATGTATCTGTCCATTCACTTTCCCAATCCATTGATGGTATCTGTCCATTCACTTTCCCAATCCATTGATGGTATCTGTCCATTCACTTTCCCAATCCATTGATGGTATCTGTCCATTCACTTTCCCAATCCATTGATGGTATCTGTCCATTCACTTTCCCAATCCATTGATGGTATCTGTCCATTCACTTTCCCAATCCATTGATGGTATCTGTCCATTCACTTTCCCATTCCATTGATGGTATCTGTCCATTCACTTTCCCAATCCATTGATGGTATCTGTCCATTCACTTTCCCAATCCATTGATGGTATCTGTCCATTCACTTTCACAATCCATTGATGGTATCTGTCCATTCACTTTCCCAATCCATTGATGGTATCTGTCCATTCACTTTCCCAATCCATTGATGGTATCTGTCCATTCACTTTCCCAATCCATTGATGGTATCTGTCCATTCACTTTCCCAATCCATTGATGGTATCTGTCCATTCACTTTCCCAATCCATTGATGGTATCTGTCCATTCACTTTCCCAATCCATTGATGGTATCTGTCCATTCACTTTCCCAATCCATTGATGGTATCTGTCCATTCACTTTCCAATCCATTGATGGTATCCGTCCATTCACTTTCTCAATCCATTGATGGTATCTGTCCATTCACTTTCCCAATCCATTGATGGTATCTGTCCATTCACTTTCCCATCCATTGATGGTATCTGTCCATTCACTTTCCCAATCCATTGATGGTATCTGTCCATTCACTTTCCCAATCCATTGATGGTATCTGTCCATTCACTTTCCCAATCCATTGATGGTATCTGTCCATTCACTTTCCCATTCCATTGATGGTATCTGTCAATTCACTTTCCCAATCCATTGATGGTATCTGTCCATTCACTTTCCAATCCATTGATGGTATCTGTCCATTCACTTTCGCAATCCATTGATGGTATCTGTCCATTCACTTTCCCAATCCATTGATGGTATCTGTCCATTCTTTCACAATCCATTGATGGTATCCGTCCATTCACTTTCCAATCCATTGATGGTATCTGTCCATTCACTTTCCCAATCCATTGATGGTATCTGTCCATTCACTTTCCCAATCCATTGATGTATCTGTCCATCACTTTCCCAATCCATTGATGGTATCTGTCCATTCACTTTCCCAATCCATTGATGGTATCTGTCCATTCACTTTCCCAATCCATTGATGGTATCTGTCCATTCACTTTCCCAATCCATTGATGGTATCTGTCCATTCACTTTCCAATCCATTGATGGTATCTGTCCATTCACTTTCCCAATCCATTGATGGTATCTGTCCATTCACTTTCCCAATCCATTGATGGTATCTGTCCATTCACTTTCCCAATCCATTGATGGTATCTGTCCATTCACTTTCTCAATCCATTGATGGTATCTGTCCATTCACTTTCTCAATCCATTGATGGTATCTGTCCATTCACTTTCCCAATCCATTGATGGTATCTGTCCATTCACTTTCCCAATCCATTGATGGTATCTGTCCATTCACTTTCCCAATCCATTGATGGTATCTGTCCATTCACTTTCTCAATCCATTGATGGTATCTGTCCATTCACTTTCCCAATCCATTGATGGTATCTGTCCATTCACTTTCCCAATCCATTGATGGTATCTGTCCATTCACTTTCCCAATCCATTGATGGTATCTGTCCATTCACTTTCCCAATCCATTGATGGTATCTGTCATTCACTTTCTCAATCCATTGATGGTATCTGTCCATTCACTTTCCAATCCATTGATGGTATCTGTCCATTCACTTTCCCAATCCATTGATGTTATCTGTCCATTCACTTTCCCAATCCACTGATGGTATCTGTTCGTTCACCTACCTAATCCATTGAAGGTTTCCGTACATTCACTTTCCAAATCCATTGATGGAATCTGTCCATTCACTTTCCCAATCCATTGATGGTATCTGTCATTCACTTTCCCAATCCATTGATGGTATTGTCCATTCACTTTCCCAATCCATTGATGGTATCTGTCCATTCACTTTCCCAATCCTATGATGGTATCTGTCCATTCACTTTCCCAATCCATTGATGGTATCTGTCCATTCACTTCCCAATCCATTGATTATCTGTCCATTCACTTCCCAATCCATTGATGGTATCTGTCCATTCACTTTCTCAATCCATTGATGGTATCTGTCCATTCACTTTCCCATCCATTGATGGTATCTGTCCATTCACTTTCCCAATCCATTGATGGTATCTGTCATTCACTTTCCCAATCCATTGATGGTATCTGTCCATTCACTTTCCCAATCCATTGATGGTATCTGTCCATTCACTTTCCAATCCATTGATGGTATCTGTCCATTCACTTTCCCAATCCATTGATGGTATCTGTCCATTCACTTTCACATCCATTGATGATATCTGTCCATTCACTTTCCCAATCCATTGATGGTATCTGTCCATTCACTTTCCCAATCCATTGATGGTATCTGTCCATTCACTTTCCCAATCCATTGATGGTATCTGTCCATTCACTTTCCCAATCCATTGATGGTATCTGTCCATTCACTTTCCCAATCCATTGATGGTATCTGTCCATTCACTTTCCCAATCCATTGATGGTATCTGTCCATTCACTTTCCCAATCCATTGATGGTATCTGTCCATTCACTTTCCCAATCCATTGATGGTATCTGTCCATTCACTTTCTCAATCCATTGATGGTATCTGTCCATTCACTTTCCCAATCCATTGATGGTATCTGTCCATTCACTTTCCAATCCATTGATGGTATCTGTCCATTCACTTTCCCAATCCATTGATGGTATCTGTCCATTCACTTTCCCAATCCATTGATGGTATCTGTCCATTCACTTTCCCAATCCATTGATGGTATCTGTCCATTCACTTTCCAATCCATTGATGGTATCTGTCCATTCACTTTCTCAATCCATTGATGGTATCTGTCCATTCACTTTCTCAATCCATTGATGGTATCTGTCCATTCACTTTCCCAATCCATTGATGGTATCTGTCCATTCACTTTCCCAATCCATTGATGTTATCTGTCCATTCACTTTCCCAATCCATTGATGGTATCTGTCCATTCACTTTCCCAATCCATTGATGGTATCTGTCCATTCACTTTCCCAATCCATTGATGGTATCTGTCCATTCACTTTCCCATCCATTGATGGTATCTGTCCATTCACTTTCCCAATCCATTGATGGTATCTGTCCATTCACTTTCCCAATCCATTGATGGTATCTGTCCATTCACTTTCCCAATCCATTGATGGCACACGTCCATTCACTTTCCCAATCCATTGATGTTATCTGTCCATTCACTTTCCCAATCCACTGATGGTATCTGTTCGTTCACCTACCTAATCCATTGAAGGTTTCCGTCCATTCACTTTCCAATCCATTGATGTATCTGTCCATTCACTTTCCCAATCCATTGATGGTATCTGTCCATTCACTTTCCAATCCATTGAGGTATCTGTCCATTCACTTTCCCAATCCATTGATGGTATCTGTCCATTCACTTTCCCATTCCATTGATGGATCTGTCCATTCACTTTCCCAATCCATTGATGGTATCTGTCCATTCACTTTCCAATCCAATTTGATGGTATCTGTCCATTCACTTTCCCAATCCATTGATGGTATCTGTCCATTCACTTTCCCAATCCATTGATGGTATCTGTCATTCACTTTCTCAATCCATTGATGGTATCTGTCCATTCACTTTCCCAATCCATTGATGGTATCTGTCCATTCACTTTCCCAATCCATTGATGGTATCTGTCCATTCACTTTCCCAATCCATTGATGGTATCTGTCCATTCACTTTCTCCAATCCATTGATGGTATCTGTCCATTCACTTTCCCAATCCATTGATGGTATCTGTCCATTCACTTTCCCAATCCATTGATGGTATCTGTCCATTCACTTCCCAATCCATTGATGGTATCTGTCCATTCACTTCCCAATCCATTGATGGTATCTGTCCATTCACTTTCCCAATCCATTGATGGTATCTGTCCATTCACTTTCCCAATCCATTGATGGTATCTGTCCATTCACTTCCCAATCCATTGATGGTATCTGTTCATTCACTTTCCCAATCCATTGATGGTATCTGTCCATTCACTTTCCCAATCCATTGATGGTATCTGTCCATTCACTTTCCCAATCCATTGATGGTATCTGTCCATTCACTTTCCCAATCCATTGATGGTATCTGTCCATTCACTTTCCCAATCCATTGATGGTATCTGTCCATTCACTTTCCCAATCCATTGATGGTATCTGTCCATTCACTTTCCCAATCCATTGATGGTATCTGTCCATTCACTTTCCCAATCCATTGATGGTATCTGTTCCATTCACTTTCCCAATCCATTGATGGTATCTGTCCATTCACTTTCCCAATCCATGATGGTATCTGTCCATTCACTTTCCCAATCCATTGATGGTATCTGTCCATTCACTTTCCCAATCCATTGATGGTATCTCCCATTCACTTTCCCAATCCATTGATGGTATCCGTCCATTCACTTTCCCAATCCATTGATGGTATCTGTCATTCACTTTCCCAATCCATTGATGGTATCTGTCCATTCACTTTCCCAATCCATTGATGGTATCTGTCCATTCACTTTCCCAATCCATTGATGGTATCTGTCCATTCACTTTCCCAATCCAATGATGGTATCCATCCATTCACTTTCCCAATTAATTGATGGCATCTGTCTATTCATTTTCCAAATCCATTGATGTATCTGTCCATTCACTTTTCCAATCCATTGACGTTGTTTGTCCATTCACTTTCCCAATCCATTGATGTTATCCGTCCATTCACTTTCCCAATCCATTGATGGTATCTGTCCATTCACTTTCCAATCCATTGATGGTATCTGTCCATTCACTTTCCCAATCCATTGATGGTATCTGTCCATTCACTTTCCCAATCCATTGATGGTATCTGTCCATTCACTTTCCCAATCCATTGATGGTATCTGTCCATTCACTTTCCCAATCCATTGATGGTATCTGTCCATTCACTTTCTCAATCCATTGATGGTATCTGTCCATTCACTTTCCCAATCCATTGATGGTATCGTCCATTCACTTTCCCCATCCATTGATGGTATCTGTCCATTCACTTTCCCAATCCACTGATGGTATCTGTTCGTTCACCTACCTAATCCATTGAAGGATTTCCGTACATTCACTTTCCAAATCCATTGATGGTATCTGTCCATTCACTTTCCCAATCCATTGATGGTATCTGTACATTCACTTTCCAATCCATTGATGGTATCTGTCCATTCACTTTCCCAATCCATTGATGGTATCTGTCCATTCACTTTCCCAATCCATTGATGGTATCTGTCCATTCACTTTCCCAATCCATTGATGGTATCTGTCCATTCACTTTCCCAATCCATTGATGGTATCTGTCCATTCACTTTCCCAATCCATTGATGGTATCTGTTCATTCACTTTCTCAATCCATTGATGGTCTGTCCATTCACTTTCCCAATCCATTGATGGTATCTGTCCATTCACTTTCCAATCCATTGATGGTATCTGTCCATTCACTTTCCAATCCATTGATGGTATCTGTCCATTCACTTTCCCAATCCATTGATGGTATCCGTTCATTCACTTTCCCAATCCATTGATGGTATCTGTCCATTCACTTTCCCAATCCATTGATGGTATCTGTCCATTCACTTTCCCAATCCATTGATGGTATCTGTCCATTCACTTTCTCAATCCATTGATGTATCTGTCCATTCACTTTCTCAATCCATTGATGGTATCTGTCCATTCACTTTCCCAATCCATTGATGGTATCTGTCCATTCACTTTCCCAATCCATTGATGGTATCTGTCCATTCACTTTCCCAATCCATTGATGGTATCTCCATTCACTTTCCCAATCCATTGATGGTATCTGTCCATTCACTTTCCCAATCCATTGATGGTATCTGTCCATTCACTTTCTCAATCCATTGATGGTATCTGTCCATTCACTTTCCCAATCCATTGATGGTATCTGTCCATTCACTTTCCCAATCCATTGATGGTATCTGTCCATTCACTTTCCCAATCCATTGATGGTATCTGTCCATTCACTTTCCCAATCCATTGATGGTATCTGTCCATTCACTTCCAATCCCATTCCATTGTATATCTGTCCATTCACTTTCCAATCCATTGATGGATCTGTCCATTCACTTTCCCAATCCATTGATGGTATCTGTCCATTCACTTTCCCAATCCATTGATGGTATCTGTCCATTCACTTCCCAATCCATTGATGGTATCTGTCCATTCACTTTCCCAATCCATTGATGGTATCTGTCCATTCACTTCCCAATCCATTGATGGTATCTGTCCATTCACTTTCCCAATCCATTGATGTATCTGTCCATTCACTTTCCCAATCCATTGATGGTATCTGTCCATTCACTTTCTCAATCCATTGATGGTATCTGTCCATTCACTTTCCCAATCCATTGATGGTATCTGTCCATTCACTTTCCAATCCATTGATGGTATCTGTCCATTCACTTTCCAATCCATTGATGGTATCTGTCCATTCACTTTCCCAATCCATTGATGGTATCTGTCCATTCACTTTCCCAATCCATTGATGTATCTGTCCATTCACTTTCTCAATCCATTGATGGTATCTGTCCATCACTTTCTCAATCCATTGATGGTATCTGTCCATTCACTTTCCAATCCATTGATGGTATCTGTCCATTCACTTTCCCAATCCATTGATGGTATCTGTCATTCACTTTCCCAATCCATTGATGGTATCTGTCCATTCACTTTCCCAATCCATTGATGGTATCTGTCCATTCACTTCCCAATCCATTGATGGTATCTGTCCATTCACTTTCTCAATCCATTGATGGTATCTGTCCATTCACTTTCCCAATCCATTGATGGTATCTGTCCATTCACTTTCCCAATCCATTGATGGTATCTGTCCATTCACTTTCCCAATCCATTGATGGTATCTGTCCATTCACTTTCCCCAATCCATTGATGGTATCTGTCCATTCACTTTCCCAATCCATTGATGGTATCTGTCCATTCACTTTCCCAATCCATTGATGGTATCTGTCCATTCACTTCCCAATCCATTGATGGTATCTGTCCATTCACTTTCCCAATCCATTGATGGTATCTGTCCATTCACTTTCCCAATCCATTGATGGTATCTGTCCATTCACTTTCCCAATCCATTGATGGTATCTGTCCATTCACTTTCCCAATCCATTGATGGTATCTGTCATTCACTTTCACCAATCCATTGATGGTATCCGTTCATTCACTTTCTCAATCCATTGATTAATCTGTGTTTTTACATTATTTACATTCCCAATCCATTGATGGTATCTGTCCATTCACTTTCCCAATCCATTGAGGTATCTGTCCATTCATCTCTTTCACATCCATTGATGGTATCTGTCCATTCACTTTCTCAATCCATTGATGGTATCTGTCCATTCACTTTCTCAATCCATTGATGGTATCTGTCCATTCACTTTCCAATCCATTGATGGTATCTGTCCATTCACTTTCCCAATCCATTGATGGTATCTGTCCATTCACTTTCCCAATCCATTGATGTATCTGTCCATTCACTTTCTCATCCATTGATGGTATCTGTCCATTCACTTTCTCAATCCATTGATGGTATCTGTCCATTCACTTTCCCAATCCATTGATGGTATCTGTCCATTCACTTTCCCAATCCATTGATGGTATCTGTCCATTCACTTTCCAATCCATTGATGGTATATGTCCATTCACTTTCCCAATCCATATGTGATATCCGTCCATTCACTTTCCCAATCCATTGATGGTATCTGTCCATTCACTTTCCCAATCCATTGATGGTAATGTCCATTCACTTTCCCAATCCATTGATGGTATCTGTCCATTCACTTTCCATCCATTGATGGTATCTGTCCATTCACTTTCCCAATCCATTGATGGTATCTGTCCATTCACTTTCCCAATCCATTGAAGGAATCTGTCCATTCACTTTCCCAATCCATTGATGTTATCTATCCATTCACTTTCCCAATCCATTGATGTATCTGTCCATTCACTTTCTCAATCCATTGATGGTATCTGTCCATTCACTTTCCCAATCCATTGATGGTATCTGTCCATTCACTTTCCAATCCATTGATGTATCTGTCCATTCACTTCCCAATCCATTGATGGTATCTGTCCATCACTTTCCAATCCATTGATGGTATCTGTCCATTCACTTTCCAATCCATTGATGGTATCTGTCCATTCACTTTCCCAATCCATTGATGGTATCTGTCCATTCACTTTCCCAATCCATTGATGGTATCTGTCCATTCACTTTCAATCCATTGTTGGTATCTTTCAATTCATTTCCCAATCCATTGATGGTATCTGTTCATTCACTTTCCCAATCCATTGATGTTCTATTGTCCATTCACTTTCCCAATCCATTGATGGTATCTGTCCATTCACTTTCCCAATCCATTGATGGTATCTGTCCATTCACTTTCCCAATCCATTGATGGTATCTGTCCATTCACTTTCCCAATCCATTGATGGTATCTGTCCATTCACTTTCCCAATCCATTGATGGTATCTGTCCATTCACTTTCCAATCCATTGATGGTATCTGTCCATTCACTTTCCCAATCCATTGATGGTATCTGTCCATTCACTTTCTCAATCCATTGATGGTATCTGTCCATTCACTTTCCCAATCCATTGATGGTATCTGTCCATTCACTTTCCCAATCCATTGATGGTATCTGTCCATTCACTTTCCCAATCCATTGATGGTATCTGTCCATTCACTTTCCCAATCCATTGATGGTATCTGTCCATTCACTTTCCCAATCCATTGATGGTATCTGTCCATTCACTTTCCAATCCATTGATGGTATCTGTCCATTCACTTTCCCCAATCCATTGATGGTATCTGTCCATTCACTTTCCAAATCCATTGATGGTATCTGTCCATTCACTTTCCCAATCCATTGATGGTATCTGTCCATTCACTTTCGCAATCCATTGATGGTCTCCGTCCTTTCACTTTTCCAATCCATTGATGGTAAATGTCCATTCACTTTCTCAATCCATTGGTGATATCCGTCCATTCACTTTCCCAATCCATTGATGGTATCTGTCCATTCACTTTCCCAATCCATTTATGGTATCTGTCCATTCACTTTCCCAATCCATTGATGGTATCTGTCCATTCACTTTCCAATCCATTGATGTATCTGTCCATTCACTTTTCCAATCCATTGATGGTATCTGTCCATTCACTTTCCCAATCCATTGATGGTATCTGTCCATTCACTTTCCCAATCCATTGATGGTATCTGTCCATTCACTTCTCAATCCATTGATGGTATCTGTCCATTCACTTTCCCAATCCATTGATGGTATCTGTCCATTCACTTTCCCAATCCATTGATGGTATCTGTCCATTCACTTTCCCAATCCATTGATGTATCTGTCCATTCACTTCTCCCAATCCATTGATGGTATCTGTCCATTCACTTTCCCAATCCATTGATGGTATCTGTCCATTCACTTTCCAATCCATTGATGGATCTGTCCATTCACTTCCCATCCATTGATGGTATCTGTCCATTCACTTTCCCAATCCATTGATGGTATCTGTCCATTCACTTTCTCAATCCATTGATGGTATCTGTCCATTCACTTTCCCAATCCATTGATGGTATCTGTCCATTCACTTTCCCAATCCATTGATGGTATCTGTCCATTCACTTTCCCAATCCATTGATTCTATCTGTTCATTCACTTTCCAATCCATTCATGATATCTGTCCATTCACTTTCCCAATCCATTGATGGTATCTGTCCATTCACTTTCCCAATCCATTGATGGTATCTGTCCATTCACTTTCCCAATCCATTGATGGTATCTGTCCATTCACTTTCCCAATCCATTGATGGTATCTGTCCATTCACTTTCTCAATCCATTGATGGTATCTGTCCATTCACTTCCCAATCCATTGATGGTATCTGTCCATTCACTTTCCCAATCCATTGATGGTATCTGTCCATTCACTTTCCCAACCATTGATGGTATCTGTCCATTCACTTTCCCAATCCATTGATGTATCTGTCCATTCACTTTCCCAATCCATTGATGGTATCTGTCCATTCACTTCCCAATCCATTGATGGTATCTGTCCATTCACTTTCCCAATCCATTGATGGTATCTGTCCATTCACTTTCCCAATCCATTGATGGTATCTGTCATTCATTTCCCAATCCATTGATGGTATCTTCCATTCACTTTCAATCCATTGATGGTATCTGTCATTCACTTTCCAATCCATTGATGGTATCTGTCCATTCACTTTCCCAATCCATTGATGGTATCTGTCCATTCACTTCCCAATCCATTGATGGTATTCTGTCCATTCACTTTCCCAATCCATTGATGGTATCTGTCCATTCACTTTCCCAATCCATTGATGGTAACTGTCCATTCACTTTCCCAATCCATTGATGGTATCTGTCCATTCACTTTCCCAATCCATTGATGGTATCTGTCCATTCACTTTCCCAATCCATTGATGGTATCTGTCCATTCACTTTCTCAATCCATTGATGGTATCTGTCCATTCACTTTCCCAATCCATTGATGTATCTGTCCATTCACTTTCCAATCCATTGATGGTATCTGTCCATTCACTTTCCAATCCTTGATGGTATCTGTCCATTCACTTTCTCAATCCATTGATGGTATCTGTCCATTCACTTTCCCAATCCATTGATGGTATCTGTCCATTCACTTCCCAATCCATTGATGGTATCTGTCCATTCACTTTCCCAATCCATTGATGGTATCTGTCCATTCACTTTCCCAATCCATTGATGGTATCTGTCCATTCACTTTCTCAATCCATTGATGGTATCTGTCCATTCACTTTCTCAATCCATTGATGGTATCTGTCCATTCACTTTCCCAATCCATTGATGGTATCTGTCCATTCACTTTCCCAATCCATTGATGGTATCTGTCCATTCACTTTCCCAATCCATTGATGGTATCTGTCCATTCACTTTCCCATCTTGATGGTATCTGTCCATTCACTTTCTCAATCCATTGATGGTATCTGTCCATTCACTTTCCCAATCCATTGATGGTATCTGTCCATTCACTTTCCCAATCCATTGATGGTATCTGCCATTCACTTTCCCAATCCATTGATGGTATCTGTCCATTCACTTTCCCAATCTTGATGGTATCTGTCCATTCACTTTCCCAATCCATTGATGTATCTGTCCATTCACTTTCCCAATCCATTGATGGTATCTGTCCATTCACTTTCCAATCCATTGATGGTATCTGTCCATTCACTTTCCCAATCCATTGATGGTATCTGTCCATTCACTTCCCAATCCATTGATGGTATCTGTCCATTCACTTTCCCAATCCATTGATGGTATCTGTCATTCACTTTCCCAATCCATTGATGGTATCTGTCCATTCACTTTCCCAATCCATTGATGGTATCTGTCCATTCACTTTCCCAATCCATTGATGGTATCTGTCCATTCACTTTCCCAATCCATTGATGGTATCTGTCCATTCACTTTCCCAATCCATTGATGGTATCTGTCCATTCACTTTCCCAATCCATTGATGGTATCTGTCCATTCACTTCAATCCATTGATGGTATCTTCCATTCACTTCTCATCCATTGATGGTATCTGTCCATTCACTTTCCCAATCCATTGATGGTATCTGTCCATTCACTTTCCCAATCCATTGATGGTATCTGTCCATTCACTTTCCCAATCCATTGATGGTATCTGTCCATTCACTTTCCCAATCCATTGATGGTATCTGTCCATTCACTTTCCCAATCCATTGATGGTATCTGTCATTCACTTTCCCAATCCATTGATGGTATCTGTCCATTCACTTTCTCAATCCATTGATGGTATCTGTCCATTCACTTTCCCAATCCATTGATGGTATCTGTCCATTCACTTTCCCAATCCATTGATGGTATCTGTCCATTCACTTTCCCAATCCATTGATGGTATCTGTCCATTCACTTTCCCAATCCATTGATGGTATCTGTCCATTCACTTCCCAATCCATTGATGGTATCTGTCCATTCACTTTCCCAATCCATTGATGGTATCTGTCCATTCACTTTCCCAATCCATTGATGGTATCTGTCCATTCACTTTCCCAATCCATTGATGGTATCTGTCCATTCACTTTCCCAATCCATTGATGGTATCTGTCCATTCACTTTCACAATCCATTGATGGTATCTGTTCATTCACTTTCCCAATCCATTGATGGTATCTGTCCATTCACTTTCCCAATCCATTGATGGTATCTGTCCATTCACTTTCCCAATCCATTGATGGTATCTGTCCATTCACTTTCCCAATCCATTGATGGTATCTGTCCATTCACTTTCCCAATCCATTGATGGTATCTGTCCATTCACTTTCTCAATCCATTGATGGTATCTGTCCATTCACTTTCCCAATCCATTGATGGTATCTGTCCATTCACTTTCCCAATCCATTGATGGTATCTGTCCATTCACACACCCAATCCATTGATGGTATCTGTCCATTCACTTTCCCAATCCATTGATGTATCTGTCCATTCACTTTCTCAATCCATTGATGGTATCTGTCCATTCACTTTCCCAATCCATTGATGGTATCTGTCCATTCACTTTCCCAATCCATTGATGGTATCTGTCCATTCACTTTCTCAATCCATTGATGGTATCTGTCCATTCACTTTCCCAATCCATTGATGGTATCTGTCCATTCACTTTCCCAATCCATTGATGAGATCTGTCCATTCACTTTCCCAATCCATTGATGGTATCTGTCCATTCACTTCTCAATCCATTGATGGTATCTGTCCATTCACTTTTCCAATCCATTGATGGTATCTGTCCATTCACTTTCCCAATCCATTGATGGTATCTGTCCATTCACTTTCTCAACCATTGATGGTATCTGTCCATTCACTTTCCCAATCCATT
>JASTWF010002940.1:0-14000 GCA_030390025.1 Squalus acanthias | reverse complement strand
ACCAATTAGCTCCTTCTCTTGTGCCGACAGCACATTTTCTACTCTGACGTCACTCTTTCGGATTCTGCCTCTCTCGCTCTGCTCCCGCTCTGGACTCGCCCAGGTCCGCTGCCTCCTCTTCCTCTCGCGCTCTTTAAAGCGTCGCACCTCTCGCTCCTATCGCCGCTCCTCTCGCTGCTGAGAGGAGACATTAATTGGCCAAAACAGTAATACAGTGAAACGTTGTTTATAGAATTAATAGCTGGATAGAGAGGCTTACCAGAAAATCCAGCAGTAGCATGGAGAGCAGTCTTAAAATGATAAGAACAGTCATACAGTGAAACATGGTTTATACAATTAATACATGGATATAGGAACTTACCAGGAACAGCGACAGCAGCGAGGATGGGATAATAAATCTTCTGAACTTTATAGACGAACATTCCCATCTGGAACTCTAATAGGTAACTCTTGTCCATTCTCTCCATTTCTGTGGAGCCGATGATCTCTGTTAGTGCCGTGGGAGATGCTCTCATTGACACTAGAATGACACGTTTGAAGTAATCCCTTATTAATAGAAGAGGGAAACCCTCCGGAGTAACAATTTGGGTCCGTGGAGACTGACATTGATTACAGTCAGTGAACAAACAGGTTAAGTTAACCCCTTTCAACCCAACACTTGTTATTCTCACAAAATATTGAACCAGATGTGAAATTAAACTCCCTCAGCTCGCTCCAGAAGGAAGCCATTCGGCATTCCATGCCTGTTCCGGCTCTTTGTTATAGCTCTCTGATTAATCTCACCCCCTGATCTTTCCCCATAGCTCTGTATTTTTCCCTTTAAGTATTTATCCAATTCCCTTTTGAAAGTTACTATTGAATCTGCTTCCACCGCCCTTTCAGGTGGTGCATTCCGGAACATAACAACGCGCTGTGTCAAAAACGTTTCCTAATGTCGCCTCTGGTTCTCCTGCCAATCACCTTAAATCTGTGTCCTCTGGTTACTAGACACTTCTGTCACTGAAAACAGTTTATACTTATTTACTCAAAAACATTCATGATTTTGAACACCTCAATTATATCTCCCCTTAACCTTCTCTGCTCTAAGGAGAACAACTCCGGCTTCTCCAGTCTCTCCACATAAATGAAGTCCCTCACCCATAGTATAATCCTTGTCAGTCAATCTCTTCTCTACCCTCTCCAATGCCTTGAACATTCTTTCCAAAGTGCGGTGCCCAGAATTGAACTCAATACTCCAGCTGAGGCCTAAATAATGTTGTATAAAGGTTTACCAGAACGTCCTTGCCTTTGTACTATATTCCTCCTTTACTAAAGCTAAAGATCCCATTTTTTTAAAAAAACCTTCCGAACTTGTCTTGCCACCTTCAAGGAATTGTATACACACCTCTGTAAGATTATAGCCAATTTGTTTATTAACACTTATTTTATACACATATATATGTAGACAATCATAATTAACCATTTTAAAATAGTACACATAATTGAACAAAGGCACATTGAAAAGTTACAGACTTTGAAGAATCAAGGGCTGTGACGGTTTAAGAAAAGCAAGAAGGCTGTGAAATGTCGTCAAGGCTGAGATCTGCTGAACTCTAGAAACTGGACTGATAAAGGAGTCTCACTGGGCAGATAAGGAAGAGGCCACTCTGTGCAAAATAACACCTGTTGAAATAACTGTCAAGTGGAAAATGACAGCAGGGAAGGACTGGGAGATGTCATGAGAACCGAAAAAGAGCAAATCAATTGGAGGAAGGCAAAGTCATGTTTGCACGAAGTGAACAGTGTATAAAAATGAAGTCCTGACTGTTGCAAGTGGTAGAAGAGTTGAGGAGGATTCAGGGAATTCTCGGAGACACCTAAAGGTGGAAACGAGCCACGGGCTCGGCCAGAGCGTGCAGACAACACTTCCTGCGACTTTTACCGAAGGCAGCAACGGGGTAGTACAACTCTTAATTATACCTTGTTAACTCCTGCTTAAATACAGTAATTGTATTGATTGCTCGTGATGGATAAAGTTTAATGACTGCAACCAGTCGAATCATTCGGAATCAGAGAAGTCACAAAGAGATTCTTGCACTCCCAGGTCTCTGTTCGCGAAACACCTTTAAAATTATAACATTTCTTTCGCATTGCATCTCCTCATTCTTCACACAGGCAAAAGATGCTTCACCCACACCAAACACAAATACGTTTCCTCTGCATAAAGCACAAAGTGACTCCCCCAGCCCCCAGTACAAAGTGACACCCCAGCCCCCAGTACAAAGTGACTCTCCCAGCTCCGAGTACAAAGTGACTCCCCCAGCCCCAAGTACAAGTGACTCCCCCAGCCCAGTACAAAGTGACTCCCCCAGCCCCAGTACAAAGTGACTCCCCCAACCCCAAGTACAAGTGACTCCCCAGCCCCGAGTACAAAGTGACTCCCCCAACCCCAGTACAAAGTGACTCCCCCACCCCAGTACAAAGTGACTCCCCCAGCCCCAAGTACAAAGTGACTCCCCCAGCCCCAGTACAAAGTGACTCCCCAGCCCCGAGTACAAAGTGACTCCCCCAGCCCCCAGTACAAAGTGACTCCCCAGACCCCAGTACAAAGTGACTCCGCCAGCCCCTAGTACAAAGTGACTCCCCCAGCCCCCAGTACAAAGTGACTCCCCCAGCCCCGAGTACAAAGTGACTCCCCCAGCCCCAGTACAAAGTGACTCCCCAGCCCCGAGTACAAAGTGACTCCCCAGCCCCAGTACAAAGTGACTCCCCCAGCCCCGAGTACAAAGTGACTCCCCCAGCCCCAGTACAAAGTGACTCCACCAGCCCCCAGTACAAAGTGACACCCCCAGCCCCCAGTACAAAGTGACTCCGCCAGCACCGAGTACAAAGTGAATCCCCCAGCCCCAGTACAAAGTGAATCCCCCAGCCCCGAGTACAAAGTGACTCCCCCAGCCCCGAGTACAAAGTGACTCCCCCAGCCCCCAGTACAAAGTGACTCCCCCAGCCCCCAGTACAAAGTGACTCCCCCAGCCCCAGTACAAAGTGACTCCCCCAGCCCCGAGTACAAAGTGACTCCCTCAGCCCCCAGTACAAAGTGACTCCCCCAGCCTCCAGTACAAAGTGACTCCCACAGCCCCAGTACAAAGTGAATCCCCCAGCCCCCAGTACAAAGGGAATCCCCCAGCCCCGAGTGCAAAGTGACACCCCCAGTCCCCAGTACAAAGTGACTCCCCCAGCCCCCCGTACAAAGTGACTCCCCCAGCCTCCAGTATAAAGTGACTCCCCCAGCCCCGAGTACAAAAAGTGATTCCCCCAGCTCCGAGTATATTAACTCCCCCAGCCCCGAGTACAAAGTGACTCCCGCAGACCCGAGTACAGAGTAACTTCCCCAGCACCCAGTACAAAGTGACTCCCTCAGCCCCGAATACAAAGTGACTCCCCCAGCACCCAGTACAAAGTGACTCCCCCAGCCCCGAGTAGAAAGTGACTCCCCCAGCCCCGAGTACAAAGTGACTCCCCCAGCCCCCAGTAGAAAGTGAATCCCACAGCCCGAGTACAAAGTGACTCCCGCAGCCCAAAGTACAAAGTGACTGCCCCAGAGCCAGTACAAAGTGACTCCCCAGCCCCCAGTACAAAGTGACTCCCCAGCCCCCAGTACAAAGTGACTCCCCCAGCCCCAGTACAAAGTGACTCCCCCAGCCCCAGTACAAAGTGACTCCCCCAGCCCCGAGTACAAAGTGACTCCCCCAGCCCCCAGTACAAAGTGACTCCCCCAGCCCCAGTACAAAGTGACTCCCCAGCCCCAGTACAAAGTGACTCCCCCAGCCCCAGTACAAAGTGACTCCCCCAGCCCCGAGTACAAAGTGACTCCCCCAGCCCCCAGTACAAAGTGACTCCCCCTGCCCCCAGTACAAAGTGACTCCCCCAGCCCCAGTACAAGTGACTCCCCAGCCCCCAGTACAAAGTGACTCCCCCAGCCCCCAGTACAAAGTGACTCCCCCAGCCCCAGTACAAAGTGACTCCCCCAGCCCCGAGTACAAAGTGACTCCCCCAGCCCCGAGTACAAAGTGACTCCCCAGCCCCGAGTACAAAGTGACTCCCCCAGCCCCAGTACAAAGTGATTCCCCAGCCCCGAGTACAAAGTGACTCCCCCAGCCCCAGTACAAAGTGACTCCCCCAGCCCCAGTACAAAGTGACTCCCCCAGCCCCCAGTACAAAGTGACTCCCCCAGCCCCGAGTACAAAGTGACTCCCCCAGCCCCGAGTACAAAGTGACTCCCCAGCCCCAGTACAAAGTGACTCCCCCAGCCCCGAGTACAAAGTGACTCCCCCAGCCCCAGTACAAAGTGACTCCCCCAGCCCCAGTACAAAGTGACTCCCCCAGCCCCCAGTACAAAGTGACTCCCCCAGCCCCAGTACAAAGTGACTCCCCCAGCCCCCAGTACAAAGTGACTCCCCAGCCCCGAGTACAAAGTGACTCCCCAGCCCCAGTACAAAGTGACTCCCCCAGCCCCAGTACAAAGTGACTCCCCCAGCCCCAGTACAAAGTGACTCCCCCAGCCCCGAGTACAAAGTGACTCCCCAGCCCCGAATACAAAGTGACTCCCCCAGCCCCAGTACAAAGTGACTCCCCCAGCCCCGAGTACAAAGTGACTCCCCCAGCCCCAGTACAAAGTGACTCCCCCAGCCCCCAGTACAAAGTGACTCCCCCAGCCCCGAGTACAAAGTGACTCCCCCAGCCCCGAGTACAAAGTGACTCCCCCAGCCCCAGTACAAAGTGACTCCCCCAGCCCCGAGTACAAAGTGACTCCCCCAGCCCCGAGTACAAAGTGACTCCCCCAGCCCCGAGTACAAAGTGACTCCCCCAGCCCCGAGTACAAAGTGACTCCCCCAGCCCCGAGTACAAAGTGACTCCCCCAGCCCCCAGTACAAAGTGACTCCCCCAGCCCCGAGTACAAAGTGACTCCCCAGCCCCCAGTACAAAGTGACTCCCCCAGCCCCCAGTACAAAGTGACTCCCCCAGCCCCGAGTACAAAGTGACTCCCCAGCCCCGAGTACAAAGTGACTCCCCAGCCCCGAGTACAAAGTGACTCCCCAGCCCCGAGTACAAAGTGACTCCCCAGCCCCCAGTACAAAGTGACTCCCCCAGCCCCCAGTACAAAGTGACTCCCCCAGCCCCCAGTACAAAGTGACTCCCCCAGCCCCCAGTACAAAGTGACTCCCCCAGCCCCGAGTACAAGTGACTCCCCAGCCCCAGTACAAAGTGACTCCCCCAGCCCCGAGTACAAAGTGACTCCCCCAGCCCCCAGTACAAAGTGACTCCCCCAGCCCCCAGTACAAAGTGACTCCCCAGCCCCCCGTACAAAGTGACTCCCCAGCCCGAGTACAAAGTGACTCCCCCAGCCCCGAGTACAAAGTGACTCCCCCAGCCCCCAGTACAAAGTGACTCCCCCAGCCCCCAGTACAAAGTGACTCCCCCAGCCCCCGAGTACAAAGTGACTCCCCAGGCCCCGAGTACAAAGTGACTCCCCCAGCCCCCGAGTACAAAGTGACTCCCCCAGCCCCAGTACAAAGTGACTCCCCCAGCCCCCAGTACAAAGTGACTCTCCCAGCCCCGAGTACAAAGTGACTCCCCCAGCCCCAGTACAAAGTGACTCCCCCAGCCCCGGGTACAAAGTGACTCCCCCAGCCCCAGTACAAAGTGACTCCCCCAGCCCCCAGTACAAAGTGAATCCTCCAGCCCCGAGTACAAAGTGACTCCCCCAGCACCGAGTACAAAGTGACTCCCCAGCCCCCAGTACAAAGTGACTCCCCCAGCCCCAGTACAAAGTGACTCCCCCAGCCCCGAGTACAAAGTGACTCCCCCAGCCCCCAGTACAAAGTGACTCCCCCAGCCCCCAGTACAAAGTGACTCCCCCAGCCCCGAGTACAAAGTGACTCCCCCAGCCCCGAGTACAAAGTGACTGCCCCAGCCGCCAGTACAAAGTGAATCCCCCAGCTCCCAGTACAAAGTGACTCCCCCAGCCCCCAGTACAAAGTGACTCCCACAGCTCCCAGTACAAAGTGACTCCACCAGCCTCCAGTACAAAGTGACTCCCCCAGCCCCGAGTACAAAGTGACTCCCCAGCCCCCAGTACAAAGTGACTCCCCCAGCCCCGAGTACAAAGTGACTCCCCCAGCCCCGAGTACAAAGTGACTCCCCCAGCCCCAGTACAAAGTGACTCCCCCAGCCCCCAGTACAAAGTGACTCCCCCAGCCCCGAGTACAAAGTGACTCCCCCAGCCCCGAGTACAAAGTGACTCCCCCAGCCCCCAGTACAAAGTGACTCCCCCAGCCCCGAGTACAAAGTGACTCCCCCAGCCCCGAGTACAAAGTGACTCCCCCAGCCCCAGTACAAAGTGACTCCCCAGCCCCGAGTACAAAGTGACTCCCCCAGCCCCGAGTACAAAGTGACTCCCCCAGCCCCGAGTACAAAGTGACTCCCCCAGCCCCGAGTACAAAGTGACTCCCCCAGCCCCAGTACAAAGTGACTCCCCCAGCCCCGAGTACAAAGTGACTCCCCCAGCCCCAGTACAAAGTGACTCCCCAGCCCCGAGTACAAAGTGACTCCCCCAGCCCCAGTACAAAGTGACTCCCCAGCCCCAGTACAAAGTGACTCCCCCAGCCCCGAGTACAAAGTGACTCCCCAGCCCCAGTACAAAGTGACTCCCCCAGCCCCGAGTACAAAGTGACTCCCCAGCCCCGAGTACAAAGTGACTCCCCAGCCCCAGTACAAAGTGACTCCCCCAGCCCCAGTACAAAGTGACTCCCCCAGCCCCAGTACAAAGTGACTCCCCCAGCCCCGAGTACAAAGTGACTCCCCCAGCCCCAGTACAAAGTGACTCCCCCAGCCCCAGTACAAAGTGACTCCCCAGCCCCAGTACAAAGTGACTCCCCCAGCCCCAGTACAAAGTGACTCCCCCAGCCCCGAGTACAAAGTGACTCCCCCAGCCCCGAGTACAAAGTGACTCCCCCAGCCCCCAGTACAAAGTGACTCCCCAGCCCCAGTACAAAGTGACTCCCCCAGCCCCCAGAACAAAGTGACTCCCCCAGCCCCCAGTACAAAGTGACTCCCCCAGCCCCCAGTACAAAGTGAATCCTCCAGCGCCGAGTACAAAGTGACTCCCCCAGCCCCGAGTACAAAGTGAATCCTCCAGCGCCCAGTACAAAGTGACTCCCCCAGCCCACAGTACAAAGTGACTCCCCCAGCCCCGAGTACAAAGTGAATCCTCCAGCGCCCAGTACAAAGTGACTCCCCCAGCCCCCAGTACAAAGTGACTCCCCCAGCCCCAGTACAAAGTGACTCCCCCAGCCCCCAGTACAAAGTGACTCCCCCAGCCCCGAGTACAAAGTGACTCCCCCAGCCCCAGTACAAAGTGACTCCCCCAGCCCCCAGTACAAAGTGACTCCCCCAGCCCCAGTACAAAGTGACTCCCCCAGCCCCAGTACAAAGTGACTCCCCCAGCCCCGAGTACAAAGTGACTCCCCCAGCCCCCAGTACAAAGTGACTCCCCCAGCCCCAGTACAAAGTGACTCCCCCAGCCCCCAGTACAAAGTGACTCCCCCAGCCCGAGTACAAAGTGACTCCCCCAGCCCCAGTACAAAGTGACTCCCCCAGCCCCAGTACAAAGTGACTCCCCCAGCCCCAGTACAAAGTGACTCCCCAGCCCCGAGTACAAAGTGACTCCCCCAGCCCCCAGTACAAAGTGACTCCCCCAGCCCCGAGTACAAAGTGACTCCCCCAGCCCCGAGTACAAAGTGACTCCCCAGCCCCGAGTACAAAGTGACTCCCCCAGCCCCCAGTACAAAGTGACTCCCCCAGCCCCAGTACAAAGTGACTCCCCCAGCCCCGAGTACAAAGTGACTCCCCCAGCCCCCAGTACAAAGTGACTCCCCCAGCCCCAGTACAAAGTGACTCCCCAGCCCCAGTACAAAGTGAATCCCCCAGCCCCCAGTACAAAGTGACTCCCCAGCCCCGAGTACAAAGTGACTCCCCCAGCCCCAGTACAAAGTGACTCCCCCAGCCCCCCGTACAAAGTGACTCCCCCAGCCTCCAGTACAAAGTGACTCCCCCAGCCCCGAGTACAAAAAGTGATTCCCCCAGCTCCGAGTATATTAACTCCCCCAGCCCCGAGTACATAGTGACTCCCGCAGACCCGAGTACAGAGTAACTCCCCCAGCACCCAGTACAAAGTGACTCCCTCAGCCCCGAATACAAAGTGACTCCCCCAGCCACGAGTACAAAGTGACTAACCCAGCCCGAGTACAAAGTGACTCCCCCAGCCCCGAGTACAAAGTGACTCCCACAGCACCCAGTACAAAGTGACTCCCCCAGCCCCGAGTAGAAAGTGACTCCCCCAGCCCGGAGTACAAAGTGACTCCCGCAGCCCAAAGTACAAAGTGACTGCCCCAGAGCCAGTACACAATGACTCCCCCAGCACACAGTACAAAGTGACTGCCGCAGCCCCCAGTACAAAGTGACTCCCACAGCCCTTAGTAAAAGTGATTCCCCAGTCCCGAGTACAAAGTGACTCCCCAGCCCCCAGTACAAAGTGACTCCCCAGCCCCAGTACAAAGTGACTCCCCCAGCCCCGAGTACAAAGTGACTCCCCCAGCCCCCAGTACAAAGTGACTCCCCCAGCCCCCAGTACAAAGTGACTCCCCCAGCCCCGAGTACAAAGTGACTCCCCAGCCCCAGTACAAAGTGACTCCCCCAGCCCCGAGTACAAAGTGACTCCCCAGCCCCCAGTACAAAGTGACTCCCCCAGCCCGAGTACAAAGTGACTCCCCCAGCCCCGAGTACAAAGTGACTCCCCAGCCCCCAGTACAAAGTGACTCCCCCAGCCCCCAGTACAAAGTGACTCCCCCAGCCCCGAGTACAAAGTGACTCCCCCAGCCCCCAGTACAAAGTGACTCCCCAGCCCCGAGTACAAAGTGACTCCCCCAGCCCCCAGTACAAAGTGACTCCCCCAGCCCCAGTACAAAGTGACTCCCCAGCCCCGAGTACAAAGTGACTCCCCCAGCCACCAGTACAAAGTGACTCCCCCAGCCCCAGTACAAAGTGACTCCCCCAGCCCCGAGTACAAAGTGACTCCCCAGCCCCGAGTACAAAGTGACTCCCCAGCCCCCAGTACAAAGTGACTCCCCAGCCCGAGTACAAAGTGACTCCCCAGCCCCCAGTACAAAGTGACTCCCCCAGCCCCCAGTACAAAGTGACTCCCCCAGCCCCCAGTACAAAGTGACTCCCCCAGCCCCGAGTACAAAGTGACTCCCCCAGCCCCGAGTACAAAGTGACTCCCCAGCCCCAGTACAAAGTGACTCCCCAGCCCCGAGTACAAAGTGACTCCCCAGCCCCCAGTACAAAGTGAATCCCCCAGCCCGAGTACAAAGTGACTCCCCCAGCCCCGAGTACAAAGTGACTCCCCCAGCCCCCAGTACAAAGTGACTCCCCCAGCCCCCGAGTACAAAGTGACTCCCCCAGCCCCGAGTACAAAGTGACTCCCCCAGCCCCAGTACAAAGTGACTCCCCCAGCCCCAGTACAAAGTGACTCCCCCAGCCCCAGTACAAAGTGACTCCCCCAGCCCCAGTACAAAGTGACTCCCCCAGCCCCCAGTACAAAGTGACTCCCCCAGCCCCCAGTACAAAGTGACTCCCCCAGCCCCAGTACAAAGTGACTCCCCCAGCCCCGAGTACAAAGTGACTCCCCCAGCCCCGAGTACAAAGTGACTCCCCCAGCCCCCAGTACAAAGTGACTCCCCCAGCCCCAGTACAAAGTGACTCCCCCAGCCCCCAGTACAAAGTGACTCCCCAGCCCCCAGTACAAAGTGACTCCCCCAGCCCCAGTACAAAGTGACTCCCCAGCCCCGAGTACAAAGTGACTCCCCCAGCCCCGAGTACAAAGTGACTCCCCAGCCCCCAGTACAAAGTGACTCCCCCAGCCCCAGTACAAAGTGACTCCCCAGCCCCCAGTACAAAGTGACTCCCCCAGCCCCCAGTACAAAGTGACTCCCCAGACCCAGTACAAAGTGACTCCCCCAGCCCCCAGTACAAAGTGACTCCCCCAGCCCCGAGTACAAAGTGACTCCCCCAGCCCCAGTACAAAGTGACTCCCCAGCCCCGAGTACAAAGTGACTCCCCCAGCCCCCAGTACAAAGTGACTCCCCCAGCCCCGAGTACAAAGTGACTCCCCCAGCCCCAGTACAAAGTGACTCCCCCAGCCCCCAGTACAAAGTGACTCCCCCAGCCCCCAGTACAAAGTGACTCCCCAGCCCCGAGTACAAAGTGACTCCCCCAGCCCCCAGTACAAAGTGACTCCCCCAGCCCCGAGTACAAAGTGACTCCCCCAGCCCCGAGTACAAAGTGACTCCCCCAGCCCCCAGTACAAAGTGACTCCCCCAGCCCCCAGTACAAAGTGACTCCCCCAGCCCCAGTACAAAGTGACTCCCCCAGCCCCGAGTACAAAGTGACTCCCCCAGCCCCCAGTACAAAGTGACTCCCCCAGCCCCAGTACAAAGTGACTCCCCCAGCCCCGAGTACAAAGTGACTCCCCCAGCCCCAGTACAAAGTGACTCCCCCAGCCCCGAGTACAAAGTGACTCCCCCCAGCCCCGAGTACAAAGTGACTCCCCCAGCCCCCAGTACAAAGTGACTCCCCAGCCCCCAGTACAAGTGACTCCCCAGCCCCGAGTACAAAGTGACTCCCCAGCCCCCAGTACAAAGTGACTCCCCCAGCCCCAGTACAAAGTGACTCCCCCAGCCCCCAGTACAAAGTGACTCCCCCAGCCCCCAGTACAAAGTGACTCCCCCCAGCCCCCAGTACAAAGTGACTCCCCCAGCCCCCAGTACAAAGTGACTCCCCCAGCCCCCAGTACAAAGTGACTCCCCCAGCCCCCAGTACAAAGTGACTCCCCCAGCCCCCAGTACAAAGTGACTCCCCAGCCCCCAGTACAAAGTGACTCCCCCAGCCCCAGTACAAAGTGAATCCCCCAGCCCCAGTACAAAGTGACTCCCCCAGCCCCGAGTACAAAGTGACTCCCCCAGCCCCCAGTACAAAGTGACTCCCCCAGCCCCCAGTACAAAGTGACTCCCCCAGCCCCAGTACAAAGTGACTCCCCCAGCCCCGAGTACAAAGTGACTCCCCCAGCCCCCAGTACAAAGTGACTCCCCAGCCCCAGTACAAAGTGACTCCCCCAGCCCCAGTACAAAGTGACTCCCCCAGCCCCCAGTACAAAGTGACTCCCCCAGCCCCGAGTACAAAGTGACTCCCCAGCCCCAGTACAAAGTGACTCCCCCAGCCCCCCGTACAAAGTGACTCCCCCAGCCCCAGTACAAAGTGACTCCCCAGCCCCGAGTACAAAGTGAATCCCCCAGCCCCGAGTACAAAGTGACTCCCCCAGCCCCGAGTACAAAGTGACTCCCCAGCCCCGAGTACAAAGTGACTCCCCCAGCACCCAGTACAAAGTGACTCCCCCAGCCCCGAGTACAAAGTGACTCCCCCAGCCCCCAGTACAAAGTGACTCCCCCAGCCCCCAGTACAAAGTGACTCCCCCAGCCCCGAGTACAAAGTGACTCCCCCAGCCCCAGTACAAAGTGACTCCCCCAGCCCCGAGTACAAAGTGACTCCCCCAGCCCCGAGTACAAAGTGACTCCCCCAGCCCCAGTACAAAGTGATTCCCCAGCCCCAGTACAAAGTGACTCCCCCAGCCCCAGTACAAAGTGACTCCCCCAGCCCCCAGTACAAAGTGACTCCCCCAGCCCCGAGTACAAAGTGACTCCCCAGCCCCGAGTACAAAGTGACTCCCCCAGCCCGAGTACAAAGTGACTCCCCCAGCCCCGAGTACAAAGTGACTCCCCCAGCCCCCAGTACAAAGTGACTCCCCCAGCCCCGAGTACAAAGTGACTCCCCCAGCCCCAGTACAAAGTGACTCCCCAGCCCCAGTACAAAGTGACTCCCCAGCCCCAGTACAAAGTGACTCCCCCAGCCCCGAGTACAAAGTGACTCCCCCAGCCCCCAGTACAAAGTGACTCCCCCAGCCCCCAGTACAAAGTGACTCCCCCAGCCCCGAGTACAAAGTGACTCCCCAGCCCCAGTACAAAGTGACTCCCCCAGCCCCAGTACAAAGTGACTCCCCAGCCCCGAGTACAAAGTGACTCCCCCAGCCCCAGTACAAAGTGACTCCCCCAGCCCCGAGTACAAAGTGACTCCCCAGCCCCGAGTACAAAGTGACTCCCCCAGCCCCGAGTACAAAGTGACTCCCCCAGCCCCGAGTACAAAGTGACTCCCCAGCCCCAGTACAAAGTGAATCCCCCAGCCCCAGTACAAAGTGACTCCCCCAGCCCCAGTACAAAGTGACTCCCCCAGCCCCCAGTACAAAGTGACTCCCCCAGCCCCAGTACAAAGTGACTCCCCCAGCCCCGAGTACAAAGTGACTCCCCCAGCCCCGAGTACAAAGTGACTCCCCCAGCCCCAGTACAAAGTGACTCCCCAGCCCCCAGTACAAAGTGACTCCCCCAGCCCCCAGTACAAAGTGACTCCCCCAGCCCCCAGTACAAAGTGACTCCCCAGCCCCGAGTACAAAGTGACTCCCCCAGCCCCCAGTACAAAGTGACTCCCCCAGCCCCGAGTACAAAGTGACTCCCCCAGCCCCCAGTACAAAGTGACTCCCCCAGCCCCCAGTACAAAGTGACTCCCCCAGCCCCCAGTACAAAGTGACTCCCCCAGCCCCGAGTACAAAGTGACTCCCCCAGCCCCGAGTACAAAGTGACTCCCCCAGCCCCAGTACAAAGTGACTCCCCCAGCCCCAGTACAAAGTGACTCCCCCAGCCCCGAGTACAAAGTGACTCCCCCAGCCCCAGTACAAAGTGACTCCCCCAGCCCCAGTACAAAGTGACTCCCCCAGCCCCAGTACAAAGTGACTCCCCCAGCCCCCAGTACAAAGTGACTCCCCCAGCCCCGAGTACAAAGTGACTCCCCCAGCCCCCAGTACAAAGTGAATCCCCAGCCCCGAGTACAAAGTGACTCCCCCAGCCCCAGTACAAAGTGACTCCCCCAGCCCGAGTACAAGTGACTCCCCCAGCACCCAGTACAAAGTGACTCCACCAGCCCCCAGTACAAAGTGACTCCCCAAGCCCCAGTACAAAGTGACTCCCCCAGCACCGAGTACAAAGTGAATCCCCCAGCCCCCAGTACAAAGTGAATCCCCCAGCCCCGAGTACAAAGTGACTCCCCAGCCCCGAGTACAAAGTGACTCCCCCAGCCCCCAGTACAAAGTGACTCCCCCAGCCCCCAGTAAAAAGTGACTCCCCCAGCCCCAGTACAAAGTGACTCCCCCAGCCCCGAGTACAAAGTGACTCCCCCAGCCCCCAGTACAAAGTGACTCCCCCAGCCTCCAGTACAAAGTGACTCCCACAGCCCCAGTACAAAGTGAATCCCCCAGCCCCCAGTACAAAGTGACTCCCCCAGCCCCGAGTACAAAGTGACTCCCCAGCCCCCAGTACAAAGTGACTCCCCCAGCCCCGAGTACAAAGTGACTCCCCCAGCCCCAGTACAAAGTGACTCCCCCAGCCCCCAGTACAAAGTGACTCCCCCAGCCCCGAGTACAAAGTGACTCCCCCAGCCCCCAGTACAAAGTGACTCCCCCAGCCCCCAGTACAAAGTGACTCCCCCAGCCCCGAGTACAAAGTGACTCCCCCAGCCCCAGTACAAAGTGACTCCCCCAGCCCCAGTACAAAGTGACTCCCCCAGCCCCAGTACAAAGTGACTCCCCCAGCCCCAGTACAAAGTGACTCCCCCAGCCCCCAGTACAAAGTGACTCCCCCAGCCCCGAGTACAAAGTGACTCCCCCAGCCCCAGTACAAAGTGACTCCCCCAGCCCCAGTACAAAGTGACTCCCCCAGCCCCCAGTACAAAGTGACTCCCCCAGCCCCGAGTACAAAGTGACTCCCCCAGCCCCAGTACAAAGTGACTCCCCCAGCCCCCAG
>JASTWF010002939.1:0-14000 GCA_030390025.1 Squalus acanthias | reverse complement strand
TTCTGCTTTTAGGACCTCATCCCGTTTTTTACCTATATCGTTGATGCCTATGTGCACCACTACAACTGGCTGTTCGCCCTCCCCCTCCAAAATGTTCTGTAGCCGCTCCGAGACGTCCTTGACCCTTGCACCAGGGAGGCAACACACCATCCTGGAGTCTCGGTTGCGGCCGCAGAAACGCCTATCTATTCCCCTTACAATTGAGTCCCCTATCACTATAGCTCTTCCACACTTTTTCCTCCCAGCCTGTGCAGCAGAGCCACCCATGGTGCCAAGAAGTTGGCTGCTGCTGCCTTCCCCTGATAATTCATCCCTCCCAACAGCATCCAAAGTGGTATATCTGTTTGAGAGAAGGATGGCCACAGGGGACCCTTGCACTACCTGCCTGCACCTCTTACTCTGCCTGGTAGTCACCCATTCACTTCCTGCCTGTACAGCCTTTACCTGCGGTGTGACCAACTCGCTAAACGTGCTATCCACGACGTTCTCAGCATCGCAAATGCTCCAATATGCATCCATCCGGAGCTCCAGCGCCGCAATGCGGTCTATCAGTAGCTGCAGCTGGATACACTTCCCACACACATGGTCGTCAGGGACACAGGAAGCGTCCCTGATTTCCCACATATAGCAGGAGGAGCATATCACGGGGCGGAGCTCTCCTGCCATGACTTACCCTTTAATTAATTAATTAAAATTAAATTAAATGAATCCCACCAATTTCACTTCAATTAAATGATATACTCAAGGGCCCTTTCCTGACACTGGCCTCTGTAAAAAGCCCACGAAAGTGAGTTTAACTACTCACTGTGCTGCTGCTCTCTCCGCTCCCGACCGGAAGATGAGCGGAAGCGAACTGCGTCTTAATCAGGAACCGGAAGGATGATGTTTCTGTCATTTCCCCAGAGCCCGCTCTCTCTCTGGCATTGTTCCCCAGAGCCCGCTCTCTCTCTGGCATTGTTCCCCAGTGCCCGCTCTCTCTCTGGCATTGTTCCCCAGTGCCCGCTCTCTCCCTGGCATTGTTCCCCAGTGCCCGCTCTCTCCCTGGCATTGTTCCCCAGTGCCCGCTCTCTCTCTGGCATTGTTCCCCAGTGCCGCTCTCTCCCTGGCATTGTTCCCCAGTGCCCGATCTCTCTCTGGCATTGTGCCCCAGTGCCCGCTCGCCCCCTGGGATTGTTCCCCAGAGCCCGCTCTCTCCCTGGCATTGTTCCCCAGTGCCCGCTCTCTCCCTGGCATTGTTCCCCAGTGCCCGCTCTCTCTCTGGCATTTCCCCCAGAGCCCGCTCTCTCTCTGGCATTGTTCCCCAGAGCCCGCTCTCTCCCTGGCATTGTTCCCCAGAGCCAGCTCTCTCCCTGGCATTGTTCCCCAGTGCCCGCTCTCTGGCATTGTTCCCCAGAGCCCGCTCTCCCCCTGGCATTGTTCCCCAGAGCCCGCTCTCTCCCTGGCATTGTTCCCCAGAGCCCTCTCTCTCCCTGGCATTGTTCCCCAGTGCCCGCTCTCTCCCTGGCATTGTTCCCCAGAGCCCGCTCTCTCCCTGGCATTGTTCCCCAGAGCCCGCTCTCTCTCTGGCATTGTTCCCCAGTGCCCGCTCTCTCCCTGGCATTGTTCCCCAGTGCCCGCTCTCTCCCTGGCATTGTTCCCCAGTGCCCGCTCTCTCCCTGGCATTGTTCCCAGAGCCCGCTCTCTCCTGGCATTGTTCCCCAGTGCCCGCTCTCTCCCTGGCATTGTTCCCCAGTGCCCGCTCTCTCCCTGGCATTGTTCCCCAGAGCCCGCTCTCTCCCTGGCATTGTTCCCCAGTGCCCGCTCTCTGGCATTGTTCCCCAGTGCCCGCTCTCTCCTGGCATTGTTCCCCAGAGCCCGCTCTCTCTCTGGCATTGTTCCCAGTGCCCGCTCTCTCCCTGGCATTGTTCCCCAGTGCCCGCTCTCTCCCTGGCATTGTTCCCCAGAGCCCGCTCTCTCCCTGGCATTGTTCCCCAGTGCCCACTCTCTCCCTGGCATTGTTCCCAGAGCCCGCTCTCTCTCTGGCATTGTTCCCCAGTGCCCGCTCTCTCCCTGGCATTGTTCCCCAGTGCCCGCTCTCTCTCTGGCATTGTTCCCCAGAGCCCGCTCTCTCCCTGACATTGTTCCCCACTGCCCACTCTCTCCCTGGCATTGATCCCCAGTGCCCGCTCTCTCCCTGGCATTGTTCCCCAGAGCCCGCTCGCTCCCTGGCATTGTTCCCAGGAGCCCGCTCTCTCTCTGGCATTGTTCCCCAGTGCCCGCTCGCTCCCTGGCATTGTTCACCAGAGCCCGCTCTCTCTCTGGCATTGTTCCCCAGAGCCCGCTCTCTCCCTGGCATTGTTCCCCACTGCCCACTCTCTCCCTGGCATTGTTCCCAGAGCCCGCTCTCTCTCTGGCATTGTTCCCAGTGCCCGCTCTCTCCCTGGCATTGTTACCCAGAGCCCGCTCTCTCCCTGGCATTGTTCTCCAGTGCCCGCTCTCCCTGGCATTGTTCCCAGAGCCCGCTCTCTCCCTGGCATTGTTCCCCAGAGCCCGCTCTCCTCCTGGCATTGTTCCCCAGAGCCCGCTCTCTCCCTGGCATTGTTCCCCAGTGCCCGCTCTCTCTCTGGCATTGTTCCCCAGTGCCCGCTCTCTCTCTGGCATTGTTCCCCAGTGCCCGCTCTCTCCCTGGCATTGTTCCCCAGTGCCCGCTCTCTCCCTGGCATTGTTCCCCAGAGCCCGCTCTCTCCCTGGCATTGTTCCCCAGAGCCCGCTCTCTCCCTGGCATTGTTCCCCAGTGCCCGCTCTCTCCCTGGCATTGTTCCCCAGTGCCCGCTCTCTCCCTGGCATTGTTCCCCAGAGCCCGCTCTCTCTCTGGCATTGTTCCCCAGTGCCCGCTCTCTCCCTGGCATTGTTCCCCAGTGCCCGCTCTCTCTCTGGCATTGTTCCCCAGTGCCCGCTCTCTCTCTGGCATTGTTCCCCAGAGCCCGCTCTCTCTCTGGCATTGTTCCCCAGTGCCCGCTCTCTCCCTGGCATTGTTCCCCAGTGCCCGCTCTCTCCCTGGCATTGTTCCCCAGTGCCCGCTCTCTCTCTGGCATTGTTCCCCAGTGCCCGCTCTCTCCCTGGCATTGTTCCCCAGAGCCCGCTCTCTCCCTGGCATTGTTCCCCAGTGCCCGCTCTCTCTCCCTGGCATTGTTCCCCAGAGCCCGCTCTCTCTCTGGCATTGTTCCCCAGTGCCCGCTCTCTGGCATTGTTCCCCAGTGCCCGCTCTCCCCCTGGCATTGTTCCCCAGTGCCCGCTCTCTCTCTGGCATTGTTCCCCAGTGCCCGCTCTCTCTCTGGCATTGTTCCCCAGAGCCCGCTCTCTCCCTGGCATTGTTCCCCAGTGCCCGCTCTCTCTCTGGCATTGTTCCCCAGAGCCCGCTCTCTCCCTGGCATTGTTCCCCAGTGCTCGCTCTCTCCCTGGCATTGTTCCCCAGTGCCCGCTCTCACTCTGGCATTGTTCCCCAGTGCCCGCTCTCTCCCTGGCATTGTTCCCCAGAGCCCGCTCTCTGGCATTGTTCCCCAGTGCCCGCTCTCTCTCTGGCATTGTTCCCCAGTGCCCGCTCTCTCCCATGGCATTGTTCCCCAGTGCCCGCTCTCTCCCTGGCATTGTTCCCCCAATGCTCGCTCTCTCCCTGGCATTGTTCCCCAGAGCCCGCTCTCTCTACCTGGCAGTGTTCCCCAGAGCCCGCTCTCTCTCTGGCATTGTTCCCCAGTGCCTGCTCTCTCCCTGGCATTGTTCCCAAGCGCCCGCTCTCTCCCTGGCATTGTTCCCCAAAGCCCATTCTCTCCCTGGCATTGTTTCCCAGAGCCCGCTCTCTCTCTGGCATTGTTCCCCAGTGCCCGCTCTCTCCCTGGCATTGTTCCCCAGTGCCCGCTCTCTCCCTGGCATTGTTACACACAGCCCGCTCTCTCCCTGGCATTGTTCCCCAGTGCCCGCTCTCTGGCATTGTTCCCTAGAGCCCGCTCTCTCCCTGGCATTGTTCCCCAGTGCCCGCTCTCTCTCTGGCATTGTTCCCCACTGCCCACTCTCTCCCTGGCATTGTTTCCCAGAGCCCGCTCTCTCTCTGGCATTGTTCCCCAGTGCCCGCTCTCTCCCTGGCATTGTTCCCCAGTGCCCGCTCTCTCTCTGGCATTGTTACCCAGAGCCCGCTCTCTCTCTGGCATTGTTCCCCAGTGCCTGCTCTCTCTCTGGCATTGATCCCCAGTGCCCGCTCTCTCCCTGGCATTGTTCCCCAGAGCCCGCTCGCTCCCTGGCATTGTTCACTGGAGCCCGCTCTCTCTCTGGCATTGTTCCCCAGTGCCCGCTCGCTCCCTGGCATTGTTCACCAGAGCCCGCTCTCTCACTGGCATTGTTCCCCAGAGCTCGCTCTCTCCCTGGCATTGTTCCCAAGCGCCCGCTCTCTCCATGGCATTGTTCCCCACTGCCCACTCTCTCCCTGGCATTGTTTCCCAGAGCCCGCTCTCTCCTGGCATTGTTCCCCAGTGCCCGCTCTCTCCCTGGCATTGTTCCCCAGTGCCCGCTCTCTCCCTGGCATTGTTCCCCAGAGCCCGCTCTCCCCTGGCATTGTTCCCCAGTGCCCGCTCTCTCCCTGGCATTGTTCCCCAGAGCCCGCTCTCTCTCTGGCATTGTTCCCCAGAGCCCGCTCTCTCCCTGGCATTGTTCCCCAGAGCCCGCTCTCTCCCTGGCATTGTTCCCCAGTGCCCGCTCTCTCCTGGCATTGTTCCCCAGAGCCCGCTCTCTCCCTGGCATTGTTCCCCAGAGCCCGCTCTCTCCCTGGCATTGTTCCCCAGTGCCCGCTCTCTCCCTGGCATTGTTCCCCAGAGCCCGCTCTCTCTCCCTGGCATTGTTCCCCAGAGCCCGCTCTCTCTCTGGCATTGTTCCCCAGTGCCCGCTCTCTCCCTGGCATTGTTCCCAGAGCCCGCTCTCTCCCTGGCATTGTTCCCCAGTGCCCGCTCTCTCCCTGGCATTGTTCCCCAGAGCCCGCTCTCTCTCTGGCATTGTTCCCCAGTGCCCGCTCTCTCCCTGGCATTGTTCCCCAGTGCCCGCTCTCTCCCTGGCATTGTTCCCCAGAGCCCGCTCTCTCCCTGGCATTGTTCCCCAGTGCCCGCTCTCTCCTGGCATTGTTCCCCAGAGCCCGCTCTCTCTCTGGCATTGTTCCCCAGTGCCCGCTCTCTCCCTGGCATTGTTCCCCAGTGCCCGCTCTCTCCCTGGCATTGTTCCCCAGAGCCCGCTCTCTCCCTGGCATTGTTCCCCAGTGCCCGCTCTCTCCCTGGCATTGTTCCCAGAGCCCGCTCTCTCCTGGCATTGTTTCCCAGTGCCCGCTCTCTCCCTGGCATTGTTCCCCAGTGCCCGCTCTCTCTCTCTGGCATTGTTCCCCAGAGCCCGCTCTCTCCCTGGCATTGTTCCCCAGTGCCCGCTCTCTCCCTGGCATTGTTCCCCAGTGCCCGCTCTCTCCCTGACATTGTTCCCCACTGCCCACTCTCTCCCTGGCATTGTTCCCCAGTGCCCGCTCTCTCCCTGGCATTGTTCCCCAGAGCCCGCTCTCTCCCTGGCATTGTTCCCAGAGCCCGCTCTCTCTCTGGCATTGTTCCCCAGTGCCCGCTCTCTCCCTGGCATTGTTCACCAGAGCCCGCTCTCTCTCTGGCATTGTTCCCCAGAGCCCGCTCTCTCCCTGGCATTGTTCCCCAGTGCCCGCTCTCTCCCTGGCATTGTTTCCCAGAGCCCGCTCTCTCTCTGACATTGTTCCCAGGTGCCCGCTCTCTCCCTGGCATTGTTACCCAGAGCCCGCTCTCTCCCTGGCATTGTTCTCCAGTGCCCGCTCTCTGGCATTGTTCCCTAGAGCCTGATCTCTCCCTGGCATTGTTTCCCAGAGCCCGCTCTCCCCCTGGCATTGTTCCCCAGAGCCCGCTCTCTCCCTGGCATTGTTCCCCAGAGCCTGCTCTCTCCCTGGCATTGTTCCCCAGTGCCCGCTCGCTCTCTGGCATTGTTCCCCAGTGTCCGCTCTCTCTCTGGCATTGTGCCCCAGTGCCCGCTCTCTCCCTGGCATTGTTCCCCAGTGCCCGCTCTCTCCCTGGCATTGTTCCCCAGAGCCCGCTCTCTCCCTGGCATTGTTCCCCAGAGCCCGCTCTCTCTCCTGGCATTGTTCCCCAGTGCCCGCTCTCTCCCTGGCATTGTTCCCCAGTGCCCGCTCTCTCCCTGGCATTGTTCCCCAGAGCCCGCTCTCTCTCTCTGGCATTGTTCCCCAGTGCCCGCTCTCTCCCTGGCATTGTTCCCCAGTGCCCGCTCTCTCCTGGCATTGTTCCCCAGTGCCCGCTCTCTCTCTGGCATTGTTCCCCAGAGCCCGCTCTCTCTCCTGGCATTGTTCCCCAGTGCCCGCTCTCTCCCTGGCATTGTTCCCCAGTGCCCGCTCTCTCCCTGGCATTGTTCCCCAGTGCCCGCTCTCTCTCTGGCATTGTTCCCCAGAGCCCGCTCTCTCCCTGGCATTGTTCCCCAGAGCCCGCTCTCTCCCTGGCATTGTTCCCCAGTGCCCGCTCTCTCTCCTGGCATTGTTCCCCAGAGCCCGCTCTCTCTCTGGCATTGTTCCCCAGTGCCCGCTCTCTCTGGCATTGTTCCCCAGTGCCCGCTCTCTCCCTGGCATTGTTCCCCAGTGCCCGCTCTCTCTCTGGCATTGTTCCCCAGTGCCCGCTCTCTCTCTGGCATTGTTCCCCAGAGCCCGCTCTCTCCCTGGCATTGTTCCCCAGAGCCCGCTCTCTCTCTGGCATTGTTCCCCAGAGCCCGCTCTCTCCCTGGCATTGTTCCCCAGTGCCCGCTCTCTCCCTGGCATTGTTCCCCAGTGCCCGCTCTCTCTCTGGCATTGTTCCCCAGTGCCCGCTCTCTCCCTGGCATTGTTCCCCAGAGCCCGCTCTCTCTGGCATTGTTCCCCAGTGCCCGCTCTCTCTCTGGCATTGTTCCCCAGTGCCCGCTCTCTCCCATGGCATTGTTCCCCAGTGCCCGCTCTCTCCCTGGCATTGTTCCCCCAATGCTCGCTCTCTCCCTGGCATTGTTCCCCAGAGCCCGCTCTCTCTACCTGGCAGTGTTCCCCAGAGCCCGCTCTCTCTCTGGCATTGTTCCCCAGTGCCTGCTCTCTCCCTGGCATTGTTCCCAAGCGCCCGCTCTCTCCCTGGCATTGTTCCCCAAAGCCCATTCTCTCCCTGGCATTGTTTCCCAGAGCCCGCTCTCTCTCTGGCATTGTTCCCCAGTGCCCGCTCTCTCCCTGGCATTGTTCCCCAGTGCCCGCTCTCTCCCTGGCATTGTTACACACAGCCCGCTCTCTCCCTGGCATTGTTCCCCAGTGCCCGCTCTCTGGCATTGTTCCCTAGAGCCCGCTCTCTCCCTGGCATTGTTCCCCAGTGCCCGCTCTCTCTCTGGCATTGTTCCCCACTGCCCACTCTCTCCCTGGCATTGTTTCCCAGAGCCCGCTCTCTCTCTGGCATTGTTCCCCAGTGCCCGCTCTCTCCCTGGCATTGTTCCCCAGTGCCCGCTCTCTCTCTGGCATTGTTACCCAGAGCCCGCTCTCTCTCTGGCATTGTTCCCCAGTGCCTGCTCTCTCTCTGGCATTGATCCCCAGTGCCCGCTCTCTCCCTGGCATTGTTCCCCAGAGCCCGCTCGCTCCCTGGCATTGTTCACTGGAGCCCGCTCTCTCTCTGGCATTGTTCCCCAGTGCCCGCTCGCTCCCTGGCATTGTTCACCAGAGCCCGCTCTCTCTCTGGCATTGTTCCCCAGAGCCCGCTCTCTCCCTGGCATTGTTCCCAAGCGCCCGCTCTCTCCATGGCATTGTTCCCCACTGCCCACTCTCTCCCTGGCATTGTTTCCCAGAGCCCGCTCTCTCTCTGGCATTGTTCCCCAGTGCCCGCTCTCTCCCTGGCATTGTTCCCCAGTGCCCGCTCTCTCCCTGGCATTGTTACCCAGAGCCCGCTCTCTCCCTGGCATTGTTCCCCAGTGCCCGCTCTCTGGCATTGTTCCCTAGAGCCCGCTCTCTCACTGGCATTGTTCCCCAGTGCCCGCTCTCCCCCTGGCATTGTTCCCCAGAGCCCGCTCTCTCCCTGGCATTGTTCCCCAGAGCCTGCTCTCTCCCTGGCATTGTTCCCCAGTGCCCGCTCGCTCTCTGGCATTGTTCCCCAGTGTCCTCTCTCTCTCTGGCATTGTGCCCCAGTGCCCGCTCTCCCCCTGGCATTGTTCCCCAGTGCCCGCTCTCTCCCTGGCATTGTTCCCCAGAGCCTGCTCTCTCCCTGGCATTGTTCCCCAGAGCCCGCTCTCTCCCTGGCATTGTTCCCCAGTGCCCGCTCTCTCCCTGGCATTGTTCCCCAGAGCCCGCTCTCTCCCTGGCATTGTTACCCAGAGCCCGCTCTCTCTCTGGCATTGTTCCCCAGTGCCCGCTCTCTCCCTGGCATTGTTCCCCAGAGCCCGCTCTCTTCCTGGCATTGTTCCCCAGCAGCCCGCTCTCTCTCCCTGGCATTGTTCCACAGTGCCCGCTCTCCCCCTGGCATTGTTTCCCAGTGCCAGCTCTCTCTCTGGAATTGTTCCCCAGTGCCCGCTCTCTCTCTGGCATTGTTCCCCAGAGCCCGCTCTCTCCCTGGCATTGTTCCCCAGAGCCCGCTCTCTCCCTGGCATTGTTCCCCAGTGCCCGCTCTCTCTCTGGCATTGTTCCCCAGTGCCCGCTCTCTCTCTGGCATTGTTCCCCAGAGCCCGCTCTCTCCCTGGCATTGTTCCCCAGAGCCCCGCTCTCTCTCTGGCATTGTTCCCCAGAGCCCGCTCTCTCCCTGGCATTGTTCCCCAGTGCTCGCTCTCTCCCTGGCATTGTTCCCCAGTGCCCGCTCTCCCCCTGGCATTGTTCCCCAGTGCCCGCTCTCTCCCTGGCATTGTTCCCCAGTGCTCGCTCTCTCCCTGGCATTGTTCCCCAGTGCTCGCTCTCTCCCTGGCATTGTTCCCCAGTGCCCGCTCTCACTCTGGCATTGTTCCCCAGTGCCCGCTCTCTCCCTGGCATTGTTCCCCAGAGCCCGCTCTCTGGCATTGTTCCCCAGTGCCCGCTCTCTCTCTGGCATTGTTCCCCAGTGCCCGCTCTCTCCCTGGCATTGTTCCCCAGTGCCCGCTCTCTCCCTGGCATTGTTCCCCCAGTGCCCGCTCTCTCCCTGGCATTGTTCCCCAGAGCCCGCTCTCTCTCCTGGCATTGTTCCCCAGAGCCCGCTCTCTCTCTGGCATTGTTCCCCAGTGCCCGCTCTCTCCCTGGCATTGTTCCCCAGAGCCCGCTCTCTCCCTGGCATTGTTCCCCAGAGCCCGCTCTCTCCCTGGCATTGTTCCCCAGAGCCCGCTCTCTCTCTGGCATTGTTCCCCAGTGCCCGCTCTCTCCCTGGCATTGTTCCCCAGTGCCCGCTCTCTCCCTGGCATTGTTCCCACAGCCCGCTCTCTCCCTGGCATTGTTCCCCAGTGCCCGCTCTCTGGCATTGTTCCCTAGAGCCCGCTCTCTCCCTGGCATTGTTCCCCAGTGCCCGCTCTCTCTCTGGCATTGTTCCCCACTGCCCACTCTCTCCCTGGCATTGTTTCCCAGAGCCCGCTCTCTCTCTGGCATTGTTCCCCAGTGCCCGCTCTCTCCCTGGCATTGTTCCCCAGTGCCCGCTCTCTCTCTGGCATTGTTACCCAGAGCCCGCTCTCTCTCTGGCATTGTTCCCCAGTGCCTGCTCTCTCTCTGGCATTGATCCCCAGTGCCCGCTCTCTCCCTGGCATTGTTCCCCAGAGCCCGCTCGCTCCCTGGCATTGTTCACTGGAGCCCGCTCTCTCTCTGGCATTGTTCCCCAGTGCCCGCTCGCTCCCTGGCATTGTTCACCAGAGCCCGCTCTCTCTCTGGCATTGTTCCCCAGAGCCCGCTCTCTCTCTGGCATTGTTCCCCAGTGCCCGCTCTCTGGCATTGTACCCCAGTGCTCGCTCTCCCCCTGGCATTGTTCCCCAGTGCCCGCTCTCTCTCTGGCATTGTTCCCCAGTGCCCGCTCTCTCTCTGGCATTGTTCCCCAGAGCCCGCTCTCTCCCTGGCATTGTTCCCCAGACCCCGCTCTCTCTCTGGCATTGTTCCCCAGAGCCCGCTCTCTCCCTGGCATTGTTCCCCAGTGCTCACTCTCTCCCTGGCATTGTTCCCCAGTGCCCGCTCTCACTCTGGCATTGTTCCCCAGTGCCCGCTCTCTCCCTGGCATTGTTCCCCAGAGCCCGCTCTCTGGCATTGTTCCCCAGTGCCCGCTCTCTCTCTGGCATTGTTCCCCAGTGCCCGCTCTTTCCCATGGCATTGTTCCCCAGTGCCCGCTCTCTCCCTGGCATTGTTCCCCCAATGCTCGCTCTCTCCCATGGCATTGTTCCCCAGAGCCCGCTCGCTCCCTGGCATTGTTCACTGGAGCCCGCTCTCTCTCTGGCATTGTTCCCCAGTGCCCGCTCGCTCCCTGGCATTGTTCACCAGAGCCCGCTCTCTCTCTGGCATTGTTCCCCAGTGCCCGCTCTCTCCCTGGCATTGTTCCCCCAATGCTCGCTCTCTCCCATGGCATTGTTCCCCCAATGCTCGCTCTCTCCCATGGCATTGTTCCCCAGAGCCCGCTCGCTCCCTGGCATTGTTCACTGGAGCCCGCTCTCTCTCTGGCATTGTTCCCCAGTGCCCGCTCTCTCCCTGGCATTGTTACCCAGAGCCCGCTCTCTCCCTGGCATTGTTCCACAGTGCCCGCTCTCTGGCATTGTTCCCTAGAGCCCGCTCTCTCACTGGCATTGTTCCCCAGTGCCCGCTCTCCCCCTGGCATTGTTCCCCAGAGCCCGCTCTCTCCCTGGCATTGTTCCCCAGAGCCTGCTCTCTCCCTGGCATTGTTCCCCAGTGCCCGCTCGCTCTCTGGCATTGTTCCCCAGTGTCCTCTCTCTCTCTGGCATTGTGCCCCAGTGCCCGCTCTCCCCCTGGCATTGTTCCCCAGTGCCCGCTCTCTCCCTGGCATTGTTCCCCAGAGCCTGCTCTCTCCCTGGCATTGTTCCCCAGAGCCCGCTCTCTCCCTGGCATTGTTCCCCAGAGCCCGCTCTCTCCCTGGCATTGTTCCCCAGTGCCCGCTCTCTCCCTGGCATTGTTCCCCAGAGCCCGCTCTCTCCCTGGCATTGTTACCCAGAGCCCGCTCTCTCTCTGGCATTGTTCCCCAGTGCCCGCTCTCTCCCTGGCATTGTTCCCCAGAGCCCGCTCTCTCCCTGGCATTGTTCCCCAGCACCCGCTCTCTCTCCCTGGCATTGTTCCACAGTGCCCGCTCTCCCCCTGGCATTGTTTCCCAGTGCCCGCTCTCTCTCTGGAATTGTTCCCCAGTGCCCGCTCTCTCTCTGGCATTGTTCCCCAGAGCCCGCTCTCTCCCTGGCATTGTTCCCCAGAGCCCGCTCTCCCCCTGGCATTGTTCCCCAGTGCCCGCTCTCTCTCTGGCATTGTTCCCCAGTGCCCGCTCTCTCTCTGGCATTGTTCCCCAGAGCCCGCTCTCTCCCTGGCATTGTTCCCCAGACCCCGCTCTCTCTCTGGCATTGTTCCCCAGAGCCCGCTCTCTCCCTGGCATTGTTCCCCAGTGCTCGCTCTCTCCCTGGCATTGTTCCCCAGTGCCCGCTCTCCCCCTGGCATTGTTCCCCAGTGCCCGCTCTCTCCCTGGCATTGTTCCCCAGTGCTCGCTCTCTCCCTGGCATTGTTCCCCAGTGCTCGCTCTCTCCCTGGCATTGTTCCCCAGAGCCCGCTCTCACTCTGGCATTGTTCCCCAGTGCCCGCTCTCTCCCTGGCATTGTTCCCCAGAGCCCGCTCTCTGGCATTGTTCCCCAGTGCCCGCTCTCTCTCTGGCATTGTTCCCCAGTGCCCGCTCTCTCCCATGGCATTGTTCCCCAGTGCCCGCTCTCTCCCTGGCATTGTTCCCCCAATGCTCGCTCTCTCCCTGGCATTGTTCCCCAGAGCCCGCTCTCTCTACCTGGCAGTGTTCCCCAGAGCCCGCTCTCTCTCTGGCATTGTTCCCCAGTGCCTGCTCTCTCCCTGGCATTGTTCCCAAGCGCCCGCTCTCTCCCTGGCATTGTTCCCCAAAGCCCATTCTCTCCCTGGCATTGTTTCCCAGAGCCCGCTCTCTCTCTGGCATTGTTCCCCAGTGCCCGCTCTCTCCCTGGCATTGTTCCCCAGTGCCCGCTCTCTCCCTGGCATTGTTACACACAGCCCGCTCTCTCCCTGGCATTGTTCCCCAGTGCCCGCTCTCTGGCATTGTTCCCTAGAGCCCGCTCTCTCCCTGGCATTGTTCCCCAGTGCCCGCTCTCTCTCTGGCATTGTTCCCCACTGCCCACTCTCTCCCTGGCATTGTTTCCCAGAGCCCGCTCTCTCCCTGGCATTGTTCCCCAGTGCCCGCTCTCTCTCTGGCATTGTTACCCAGAGCCCGCTCTCTCTCTGGCATTGTTCCCCAGTGCCTGCTCTCTCTCGGGCATTGTTCCCAGAGCCCGCTCTCTCCCTGGCATTGTTCCCCAGAGCCCGCTCTCTCCCTGGCATTGTTCCCAGAGCCCGCTCTCTCTCTGGCATTGTTCCCCAGTGCCCGCTCTCTCCCTGGCATTGTTCCCCAGAGCCCGCTCTCTCCCTGGCATTGTTCCCCAGTGCCCGCTCTCTCCCTGGCATTGTTCCCCAGTGCCCGCTCTCTCCCTGGCATTGTTCCCCAGTGCCCGCTCTCTCCCTGGCATTGTTCCCCAGTGCCCGCTCTCTCTCTGGCATTGTTCCCCAGAGCCCGCTCTCTCCCTGGCATTGTTCCCCAGAGCCCGCTCTCTCTCTGGCATTGTTCCCCAGAGCCCGCTCTCTCCCTGGCATTGTTCCCCAGTGCCCGCTCTCTCCCTGGCATTGTTCCCCAGTGCCCGCTCTCCTCTGGCATTGTTCCCCAGTGCCCGCTCTCTCCCTGGCATTGTTCCCCAGAGCCCGCTCTCTCCTGGCATTGTTCCCCAGTGCCCGCTCTCTCTCTGGCATTGTTCCCCAGTGCCCGCTCTCTCCCATGGCATTGTTCCCCAGTGCCCGCTCTCTCCCTGGCATTGTTCCCCCAATGCTCGCTCTCTCCCTGGCATTGTTCCCCAGAGCCCGCTCTCTCTACCTGGCAGTGTTCCCCAGAGCCCGCTCTCTCTCTGGCATTGTTCCCCAGTGCCTGCTCTCTCCCTGGCATTGTTCCCAAGCGCCCGCTCTCTCCCTGGCATTGTTCCCCAAAGCCCATTCTCTCCCTGGCATTGTTTCCCAGAGCCCGCTCTCTCTCTGGCATTGTTCCCCAGTGCCCGCTCTCTCCCTGGCATTGTTCCCCAGTGCCCGCTCTCTCCCTGGCATTGTTACACACAGCCCGCTCTCTCCCTGGCATTGTTCCCCAGTGCCCGCTCTCTGGCATTGTTCCGTAGAGCCCGCTCTCTCCCTGGCATTGTTCCCCAGTGCCCGCTCTCTCTCTGGCATTGTTCCCCACTGCCCACTCTCTCCCTGGCATTGTTTCCCAGAGCCCGCTCTCTCTCTGGCATTGTTCCCCAGTGCCTGCTCTCTCTCTGGCATTGATCCCCAGTGCCCGCTCTCTCCCTGGCATTGTTCCCCAGAGCCCGCTCGCTCCCTGGCATTGTTCACTGGAGCCCGCTCTCTCTCTGGCATTGTTCCCCAGTGCCCGCTCGCTCCCTGGCATTGTTCACCAGAGCCCGCTCTCTCTCTGGCATTGTTGCCCAGAGCCCGCTCTCTCCCTGGCATTGTTCCCAAGCGCCCGCTCTCTCCATGGCATTGTTCCCCACTGCCCACTCTCTCCCTGGCATTGTTTCCCAGAGCCCTCTCTCTCTCTGGCATTGTTCCCCAGTGCCCGCTCTCTCCCTGGCATTGTTCCCCAGTGCCCGCTCTCTCCCTGGCATTGTTACCCAGAGCCCGCTCTCTCCCTGGCATTGTTCCCCAGTGCCCGCTCTCTGGCATTGTTCCCTAGAGCCCGCTC
>JASTWF010000294.1:472367-611347 GCA_030390025.1 Squalus acanthias | reverse complement strand
GTAACCCATCCCTTATTGATAAAGGAGACAGTCTCCTACTGTAACCATCCCCTTATGATAAAGGAGACAGTCTCCTACTGTAACCCATCCCCTTATTGATAAAGGAGACAGTCTCCTACTGTAACCCATCCCCTTATTGATAAAGGAGACAGTCTCCTACTGTAACCATCCCCTTATTGATAAAGGAGACAGTCTCCTACTGTAACCCATCCCCTTATTGATAAAGGAGACAGTCTCCTACTGTAACCCATCCCCTTATTGATAAAGGAGACAGTCTCCTACTGTAACCATCCCCTTATTGATAAAGGAGACAGTCTCCTACTGTAACCATCCCCTTATTGATAAAGGAGACAGTCTCCTACTGTAACCCATCCCCTTATTGATATGGAGACAATCTCCTACTGTAACCCATCCCCTTATTGATAAAGGAGACAGTCTCCTACTGTAACCCATCCCCTTATTGATAAAGGAGACAGTCTCCTACTGTAACCCATCCCCTATTGATAAAGGAGACAGTCTCCTACTGTAACCCATCCCCTTATTGATAAAGGAGACAGTCTCCTACTGTAACCATCCCCTTATTGATAAAGGAGACAGTCTCCTACTGTAACCCATCCCTTATTGATAAAGGAGACAGTCTCCTACTGTAACCCATCCCCTTATTGATAAAGGAGACAGTCTCCTACTGTAACCCATTCCCTTATTGATAAAGGAGACAGTCTCCTACTGTAACCCATCCCCTATTGATAAAGGAGACAGTCTCCTACTGTAACCCATCCCCTTATTGATAAAGGAGACAGTCTCCTACTGTAACCCATCCCCTTATTGATAAGGAGACAGTCTCCCTACTGTAACCCATCCCCATATTGAAAAGGAGACAGTCTCCTACTGTAACCCATCCCCATTATTGATAAAGGAGACAGTCTCCTACTGTAACCCATCCCCTTATGATAAAGGAGACAGTCTCCTACTGTAACCCATCCCCCTTATTGATAAGGAGACAGTCTCCTACTGTAACCATTCCCCTTATTGATAAAGGAGACAGTCTCCTACTGTAACCCATCCCCTTATTGATAAAGGAGACAGTCTCCTACTGTAACCCATCCCCTTATTGATAAGGAGACAGTCTCCTACTGTAACCCATCCCCTTATTGATAAAAGAGACAGTCTCCTACTGTAACCCATCCCTTATTGATAAAGGAGACAGTCTCCTACTGTAACTATCCCTTATTGATAAAGGAGACTGTCTCCTACTGTAACCCATCCCCTTATTGATAAAGGAGACAGTCTCCTACTGTAACCCATCCCCTTATTAATGGAGACAGTCTCCTACTGTAACCCATCCCCTTATAGATAAAGGAGACAGTCTCCGACTGTAACCCATCCCCTTATTGATAAAGGAGACAGTCTCCGACTGTAACCCATCCCCTTATTGATAAAGGAGACAGTCTCCTACTGTAACCCATCCCCTTATTGATAAAGGAGACAGTCTCCTACTGTAAACCATCCCCTTTTTGATAAAGGAGACAGTCTCCTACTGTAACCCATCCCCTTATTGATAAAGGAGACAGTCTCCTACTGTAACCATCCCCTAATGAAAAGGAGACAGTCTCCTACTGTAACCCATCCCCTTATTGATAAAGGAGACAGTCTCCGACTGTAACCCATCCCCTTATTGATAAAGGAGACAGTCTCCTACTGTAACCCATCCCCTTATTGATAAAGGAGACAGTCTCCTACTGTAACCCATCCCTTATTGATAAAGGAGACAGTCTCCTACTGTAACCCATCCCCTTATTGATAAAGGAGACAGTCTCCTACTGTAACCCATCCCCTTATTGATAAAGGAGACAGTCTCCTACTGTAACCCATCCCCTTATGATAAAGGAGACAGTCTCCTACTGTAACCCATCCCCTTATTGATAAAGGAGACAGTCTCCTACTGTAACCCATCCCCTTATTGATAAAGGAGACAGTCTCCTACTGTAACCCATCCCCTTATTGATAAAGGAGACAGTCTCCTACTGTAACCCATCCCCTTATTGATAAAGGAGACAGTCTCCTACTGTAACCCATCCCCTTATTGATAAAGGAGACAGTCTCCTACTGTAACCATCCCCTATTGATAAAGGAGACAGTCTCCTACGGTAACCCATCCCCTTATTGATAAGGAGACAGTCTCCTACTGTCAACCATCCCCTTATTGATAAAGGAGACAGTCTCCTACTGTAACCATCCCCTTATTGATAAAGGAGACAGTCTCCTACTGTAACCCCCACCCCTTATTGATAAAGGAGACAGTCTCCCGACGTAACCCATCCCCTTATTGATAAAGGAGACAGTCTCCTACTGTAACCCATCCCCTTATTGATAAAGGAGACAGTCTCCTACTGTAACCCATCCCCTTATTGATAAAGGAGACAGTCTCCTACTGTAACCCATCCCCTTATTGAAAAAGGAGACAGTCTCCTACTGTAACCCCTCCCCTTATTGATAAAGGAGACAGTCTCCTACTGTAACCCATCCCCTTATAGATAAAGGAGACAGTCTCTGACTGTAACCATCCCCTTATTGATAAAGGAGACAGTCTCCTACTGTAACCACCCCTTATTGATAAAGGAGACAGTCTCCTACTGTAACCCATCCCCTTATTGATAAAGGAGACAGTCTCCTACTGTAACCATCCCCTTATTGATAAAGGAGACAGTCCCCTACTGTAACCATCCCCTTATTGATAAAGGAGACAGTCTCCTACTGTAACCATCCCCTTATTGATAAAGGAGACAGTCTCCTACTGTAACCCATCCCCTTAGTTAAAGAGACAGTCTCCTACTGTAACCCATCCCCTTATTGATAAAGGAGACAGTCTCCTACTGTAACCATCCCCTTATAGATAAAGGAGACAGTCTCCTACTGTAACCCATCCCCTTATTGAAAAGGAGACAGTCTCCTACTGTAACCAGCCCCTTATTGATAAGGAGACAGTCTCCTACTGTAACCCATCCCCTTATTGATAAAGGAGACAGTCTCCTACTGTAACCATCCCCTTATTGATAAAGGAGACAGTCTCCTACTGTAACCCATCCCTTATTGATAAGGAGACAGTCTCCTACTGTACCCATCCCCTATTGATTAAAGGAGACAGTCTCCTACTGTAAACCCATCCCCTTGATTGATAAAGGAGACAGTCTCCTACTGTAACCCATCCCTTATTGTTAAAGGAGACAGTCTCCGACTGTAACCCATCCCCTTATTGATAAAGGAGACGTCTCCTACTGTAACCATCCCCTTATTGATAAAGGAGACAGTCTCCTACTGTAACCCCATCCCCTTATGATAAAGGAGACAGTCTCCTACTGTAAACCCATCCCCTTATTGATAAAGGAGCACAGTCTCCGACTGTAACCCATCCCCTTATTGATAAAGGAGAACAGTCTCCGACTGTAACCATCCCCTTATTGATAAAGGAGACAGTCTCCGACTGTAACCCAGCCCCTTATTGATAAAGGAGACAGTCTCCTACTGCTAACCATCCCCTTATTGATAAAGGAGACAGTCCTCCTAACTGTGACCATCCCCTTATTGTTAAAGGAGACAGTCTCCTACCTGTAACCCATTCCCCTTATTGATAAAGGAGACTGTCTCCGACTGTAACCCCATCCCCTCATTGATAAAGGAGACAGTCTCCTACCGTAACCCATCCCCTCATTGATAAAGGAGACAGTCTCCTACTAGTAACCCATCCCCTTATTGATTAAAGGAGACAGTCTCAGACGTGAACCCATCCCTTATTGATAAAGGTGACAGTCTCACGGTAAATGCCCCTTATGGTTAAAGGAGACAGTCTCCTACCCCTTATTGATAAAGGAGACAGTCTCCTACTGTAACCCATCCCTTATTGATAAAGGAGACAGTCTCCTACTGGAACCCATCCCCTTATTGATAAAGGAAGCAGTCTCCTACTGTAACCATCCCATTATTGATAAAGGAGACAGTCTCCTACTGTAACCCATCCCCTTATTGATAAAGGAGACAGTCTCCTACTGTAACCCATCTCCCTATTGATAAAGGAGACAGTCTCCTACTGTAACCCATCCCCTTATTATAAGGAGACAGTCCTCCTACTGTAACCATCCCCTTATTGATAAAGGAGACAGTCTCCTACTGTAACCCATCCCCTTATTGATAAGGAGACAGTCTCCTACTGTAACCCATCCCCTTATTATAAAGGAGGACAGTCTCCTACTGTAACCCATCCCCTTATTGATAAAGGAGACAGTCTCCTACTGTAACCCATCCCCTTATTGATAAAAGGAACAGTCTCCGACTGTAACCTCATCCCCTTATTGGATAAAGGTAGACAGTCTCCTACTGTAACCCATCCCCTCATTGAGAAAGGAGACAGTCTCCTACCGTAACCATCCCCCTTATTGATAAAGGAGACAGTCTCCTACTGTAACCCATCCCTTATTGATAAAGGAGACAGTCTCCTACTGTAACCCATCCCCCTTATTGATAAAGGGAGACAGTCTCCTACTGTAACCCATCCCCTTATTGATAAAGGAGACAGTCTCCGACTGTAACCCATCCCCTTATTGAGTAAAGGAGACAGTCTCCTACTGTAACCCATCCCCTTATTGATAAAGGAGACCAGTCTCCTACTGTAACCCATCCCCTTATTGATAAAGGAACAGTCTCCTACTGTAACCATCCCCTTATTGATAAAGGAGACAGTCTCCGACTGTAACCCATCCCCTTATTGATAAAGGAGACAGTCTCCTACTGTAACCCATCCCCTTATTGATAAAGGAGACAGTCCTCCTACTGTAACCCATCCCCTTATTGATAAAGGAGACAGTCTCCTACTGTAACCATCCCCTTATTGATAAAGGAGACAGTCTCCTACTGTAACCCATCCCTTATTGATAAAGGAGACAGTCTCCTACTGTAACCCATCCCCTTATTGATAAAGGAGACAGTCTCCTACTGTAACCCCATTCCCTTATTGATAAAGGAGACAGTCCTCCTACTGTAACCCATCCCCTTATTGATAAAGGAGACAGTCTCCTACTGTAACCGCATCCCCTTATTGATAAAGGAGACAGTCTCCGACTGTAACCCATCCCCTTATTGATAAAGGAGACAGTCTCCTACTGTATCCCATCCCCTTATAGATAAAGGAGACAGTCTCCGACTGTAACCCAGCCCCTTATTGATAAAGGAGACAGTCTCCTACTGTAACCCATCCCCTTATTGATAAAAGAGAACAGTCTCCTAACTGTAACCCATCCCCTTATTGATAAAGGAGACTGTCTCCTACTGTAACCCATCCCCTTATTGATAAAGGAGACAGTTCTCCTACTGTAACCCAACCCTTATTGAAAAGGAGACAGTCTCCGACTGTAACCCATCCCCTTATAGATAAAGGAGACAGTCTCCGACTGTAACCCATCCCCTTATTGATAAAGGAGACAGTCTCCGACTGTAACCCATCCCCTTATGGATAAAGGAGACAGTCTCCTACTGTAACCAATCCCCTTATTTGATAAGGAGACAGTCTCCTACTGTAACCCCCTTTATTGATAAAGGAGACAGTCTCCTACTGTAACCATCCCTTATTGATAAAGGAGACAGTCTCCTACTGTAACCCATCCCCTTATTGATAAAGGAGACAGTCTCCTACTGTAACCCATCCCCTTATTGATAAAGGAGACAGTCTCCTACTGTAACCCATCCCCTTATTGATAAAGGAGACAGTCTCCTACTGTAACCCATCCCCTTATTGATAAAGGAGACAGTCTCCGACTGTAACCCATCCCCTTATTGATAAAGGAGACAGTCTCCTACTGTAACCCATCCCCTTATTGATAAAGGAGACAGTCTCCTACTGTAACCACCCCTTATTGATAAAGGAGACAGTCTCCTACTGTAACCCATCCCCTTATTGATAAAGGAGACAGTCTCCTACTGTAACCATCCCCTTATTGATAAAGGAGACAGTCTCCTACTGTAACCCATCCCTTATTGATAAAGGAGACAGTCTCCTACTGTAACCCATCCCCTTATTGATAAAGGAGACAGTCTCCTACTGTAACCCATCCCCTTATTGATAAAGGAGACAGTCTCCTACTGTAACCATCCCCTTATTGATAAAGGAGACAGTCTCCTACTGTAACCATCCCCTTATTGATAAAGGAGACAGTCTCCTACTGTAACCCATCCCCTTATTGATAAAGGAGACAGTCTCCTACTGTAACCCATCCCCTTATTGATAAAGGAGACAGTCTCCTACTGTAACCCATCCCCTTATTGATAAAGGAGACAGTCTCCGACTGTAACCCATCCCCTTATTGATAAAGGAGACAGTCTCCTACTGTAACCCATCCCCTTATTGATAAAGGAGACAGTCTCCTACTGTAACCCATCCCCTTATTGATAAAGGAGACAGTCTCCTACTGTAACCCATCCCTTATTGATAAAGGAGACAGTCTCCTACTGTAACCCATCCCCTTATTGATAAAGGAGACAGTCTCCTACTGTAACCCATCCCCTTATTGATAAAGGAGACAGTCTCCTACTGTAACCCATCCCCTTATTGATAAAGGAGACAGTCTCCTACTGTAACCCATCCCCTTATTGATAAAGGAGACAGTCTCCTACTGTAACCCATCCCCTTATTGATAAAGGAGACAGTCTCCTACTGTAACCCATCCCCTATTGATAAAGGAGACAGTCTCCTACTGTAACCCATCCCCTTATTGATAAAGGAGACAGTCTCCTACTGTAACCCATCCCCTTATTGATAAAGGAGACAGTCTCCTACTGTAACCCATCCCCTTATTGATAAAGGAGACAGTCTCCTACTGTAACCATCCCCTTATTGATAAAGGAGACAGTCTCCTACTGTAACCCATCCCCTTATGATAAAGGAGACAGTCTCCTACTGTAACCCATCCCCTTATTGATAAGGAGACAGTCTCCTACTGTAACCCATCCCCTTATTGATAAAGGAGACAGTCTCCTACTGTAACCATCCCCTTATTGATAAAGGAGACAGTCTCCTACTGTAACCATCCCCTTATTGATAAAGGAGACAGTCTCCTACTGTAACCCATCCCCTTATTGATAAAGGAGACAGTCTCCTACTGTAACCCATCCCCTTATTGATAAAGGAGACAGTCTCCTACTGTAACCCATCCCTTATTGATAAAGGAGACAGTCTCCTACTGTAACCCATCCCCTTATTGATAAAGGAGACAGTCTCCTACTGTAACCCATCCCCTTATTGATAAAGGAGACAGTCTCCTACTGTAACCCATCCCCTTATTGATAAAGGAGACAGTCTCCTACTGTAACCCATCCCCTTATTGATAAAGGAGACAGTCTCCTACTGTAACCCATCCCCTTATTGATAAAGGAGACAGTCTCCTACTGTAACCCATCCCCTTATTGATAAAGGAGACAGTCTCCTACTGTAACCCATCCCCTTATTGATAAAGGAGACAGTCTCCTACTGTAACCCATCCCCTAAGATAAAGGAGACAGTCTCCTACTGTAACCCATCCCCTTATTGATAAAGGAGACAGTCTCCTACTGTAACCCTCCCCTTATTGATAAAGGAGACAGTCTCCTACTGTAACCCATCCCCTTATTGATAAAGGAGACAGTCTCCTACTGTAACCCATCCCCTTATTGATAAAGGAGACAGTCTCCTACTGTAACCCATCCCCTTATTGATAAAGGAGACAGTCTCCTACTGTAACCCATCCCCTTATTGATAAAGGAGACAGTCTCCTACTGTAACCCATCCCCTTATTGATAAAGGAGACAGTCTCCTACTGTAACCATCCCCTTATTGATAAAGGAGACAGTCTCCTACTGTAACCCATCCCCTTATTGATAAAGGAGACAGTCTCCTACTGTAACCCATCCCCTTATTGATAAAGGAGACAGTCTCCTACTGTAACCCATCCCCTTATTGATAAAGGAGACAGTCTCCTACTGTAACCCATCCCCTTATTGATAAAGGAGACAGTCTCCTACTGTAACCCATCCCCTTATTGATAAAGGAGACAGTCTCCTACTGTAACCCATCCCCTTATTGATAAAGGAGACAGTCTCCTACTGTAACCCATCCCCTTATTGATAAAGGAGACAGTCTCCTACTGTAACCCATCCCCTTATTGATAAAGGAGACAGTCTCCTACTGTAACCATCCCCTTATTGATAAAGGAGACAGTCTCCTACTGTAACCCATCCCCTTATTGATAAAGGAGACAGTCTCCTACTGTAACCCATCCCCTTATTGATAAAGGAGACAGTCTCCTACTGTAACCCATCCCCTTATTGATAAAGGAGACAGTCTCCTACTGTAACCCATCCCCTTATTGATAAAGGAGACAGTCTCCTACTGTAACCCATCCCCTTATTGATAAAGGAGACAGTCTCCTACTGTAACCCATCCCCTTATTGATAAAGGACAGTCTCCTACTGTAACCCATCCCCTTATTGATAAAGGAGACAGTCTCCTACTGTAACCCATCCCCTTATTGATAAAGGAGACAGTCTCCTACTGTAACCCATCCCCTTATTGATAAAGGAGACAGTCTCCTACTGTAACCCATCCCCTTATTGATAAAGGAGACAGTCTCCTACTGTAACCCATCCCCTTATTGATAAAGGAGACAGTCTCCTACTGTAACCCATCCCCTTATTGATAAAGGAGACAGTCTCCTACTGTAACCCATCCCCTTATTGATAAAGGAGACAGTCTCCTACTGTAACCCATCCCCTTATTGATAAAGGAGACAGTCTCCTACTGTAACCCATCCCCTTATTGATAAAGGAGACAGTCTCCTACTGTAACCCATCCCCTTATTGATAAAGGAGACAGTCTCCTACTGTAACCCATCCCCTTATTGATAAAGGAGACAGTCTCCTACTGTAACCCATCCCCTTATTGATAAAGGAGACAGTCTCCTACTGTAACCCATCCCCTTATTGATAAAGGAGACAGTCTCCTACTGTAACCCATCCCCTTATTGATAAAGGAGACAGTCTCCTACTGTAACCCATCCCCTTATTGATAAAGGAGACAGTCTCCTACTGTAACCCATCCCCTTATTGATAAAGGAGACAGTCTCCTACTGTAACCCATCCCCTTATTGATAAAGGAGACAGTCTCCTACTGTAACCCATCCCCTTATTGATAAAGGAGACAGTCTCCTACTGTAACCCATCCCCTTATTGATAAAGGAGACAGTCTCCGACTGTAACCCATCCCCTTATTGATAAAGGAGACAGTCTCCTACTGTAACCCATCCCCTTATTGATAAAGGAGACAGTCTCCTACTGTAACCCATCCCCTTATTGATAAAGGAGACAGTCTCCTACTGTAACCCATCCCCTTATTGATAAAGGAGACAGTCTCCTACTGTAACCCATCCCCTTATTGATAAAGGAGACAGTCTCCTACTGTAACCCATCCCCTTATTGATAAAGGAGACAGTCTCCTACTGTAACCCATCCCCTTATTGATAAAGGAGACAGTCTCCTACTGTAACCCATCCCCTTATTGATAAAGGAGACAGTCTCCTACTGTAACCCATCCCCTTATTGATAAAGGAGACAGTCTCCTACTGTAACCCATCCCCTTATTGATAAAGGAGACAGTCTCCTACTGTAACCCATCCCCTTATTGATAAAGGAGACAGTCTCCTACTGTAACCCATCCCCTTATTGATAAAGGAGACAGTCTCCTACTGTAACCCATCCCCTTATTGATAAAGGAGACAGTCTCCTACTGTAACCCATCCCCTTATTGATAAAGGAGACAGTCTCCTACTGTAACCCATCCCCTTATTGATAAAGGAGACAGTCTCCTACTGTAACCCATCCCCTTATTGATAAAGGAGACAGTCTCCTACTGTAACCCATCCCCTTATTGATAAAGGAGACAGTCTCCTACTGTAACCCATCCCCTTATTGATAAAGGAGACAGTCTCCTACTGTAACCCATCCCCTTATTGATAAAGGAGACAGTCTCCTACTGTAACCCATCCCCTTATTGATAAAGGAGACAGTCTCCTACTGTAACCCATCCCCTTATTGATAAAGGAGACAGTCTCCTACTGTAACCCATCCCCTTATTGATAAAGGAGACAGTCTCCTACTGTAACCCATCCCCTTATTGATAAAGGAGACAGTCTCCTACTGTAACCCATCCCCTTATTGATAAAGGAGACAGTCTCCTACTGTAACCCATCCCCTTATTGATAAAGGAGACAGTCTCCTACTGTAACCCATCCCCTTATTGATAAAGGAGACAGTCTCCTACTGTAACCCATCCCCTTATTGATAAAGGAGACAGTCTCCTACTGTAACCCATCCCCTTATTGATAAAGGAGACAGTCTCCTACTGTAACCCATCCCCTTATTGATAAAGGAGACAGTCTCCTACTGTAACCCATCCCCTTATTGATAAAGGAGACAGTCTCCTACTGTAACCCATCCCCTTATTGATAAAGGAGACAGTCTCCTACTGTAACCCATCCCCTTATTGATAAAGGAGACAGTCTCCTACTGTAACCATCCCCTTATTGATAAAGGAGACAGTCTCCTACTGTAACCATCCCCTTATTGATAAAGGAGACAGTCTCCTACTGTAACCCATCCCCTTATTGATAAAGGAGACAGTCTCCTACTGTAACCCATCCCCTTATTGATAAAGGAGACAGTCTCCTACTGTAACCCATCCCCTTATTGATAAAGGAGACAGTCTCCTACTGTAACCCATCCCCTTATTGATAAAGGAGACAGTCTCCTACTGTAACCCATCCCCTTATTGATAAAGGAGACAGTCTCCTACTGTAACCCATCCCCTTATTGATAAAGGAGACAGTCTCCTACTGTAACCCATCCCCTTATTGATAAAGGAGACAGTCTCCTACTGTAACCCATCCCCTTATTGATAAAGGAGACAGTCTCCTACTGTAACCCATCCCCTTATTGATAAAGGAGACAGTCTCCTACTGTAACCCATCCCCTTATTGATAAAGGAGACAGTCTCCTACTGTAACCCATCCCCTTATTGATAAAGGAGACAGTCTCCTACTGTAACCCATCCCCTTATTGATAAAGGAGACAGTCTCCTACTGTAACCCATCCCCTTATTGATAAAGGAGACAGTCTCCTACTGTAACCCATCCCCTTATTGATAAAGGAGACAGTCTCCTACTGTAACCCATCCCCTTATTGATAAAGGAGACAGTCTCCTACTGTAACCCATCCCCTTATTGATAAAGGAGACAGTCTCCTACTGTAACCCATCCCCTTATTGATAAAGGAGACAGTCTCCTACTGTAACCCATCCCCTTATTGATAAAGGAGACAGTCTCCTACTGTAACCCATCCCCTTATTGATAAAGGAGACAGTCTCCTACTGTAACCCATCCCCTTATTGATAAAGGAGACAGTCTCCTACTGTAACCCATCCCCTTATTGATAAAGGAGACAGTCTCCTACTGTAACCCATCCCCTTATTGATAAAGGAGACAGTCTCCTACTGTAACCCATCCCCTTATTGATAAAGGAGACAGTCTCCTACTGTAACCCATCCCCTTATTGATAAAGGAGACAGTCTCCTACTGTAACCCATCCCCTTATTGATAAAGGAGACAGTCTCCTACTGTAACCCATCCCCTTATTGATAAAGGAGACAGTCTCCTACTGTAACCCATCCCCTTATTGATAAAGGAGACAGTCTCCTACTGTAACCCATCCCCTTATTGATAAAGGAGACAGTCTCCTACTGTAACCCATCCCCTTATTGATAAAGGAGACAGTCTCCTACTGTAACCCATCCCCTTATTGATAAAGGAGACAGTCTCCTACTGTAACCCATCCCCTTATTGATAAAGGAGACAGTCTCCTACTGTAACCCATCCCCTTATTGATAAAGGAGACAGTCTCCTACTGTAACCCATCCCCTTATTGATAAAGGAGACAGTCTCCTACTGTAACCCATCCCCTTATTGATAAAGGAGACAGTCTCCTACTGTAACCCATCCCCTTATTGATAAAGGAGACAGTCTCCTACTGTAACCCATCCCCTTATTGATAAAGGAGACAGTCTCCTACTGTAACCCATCCCCTTATTGATAAAGGAGACAGTCTCCTACTGTAACCCATCCCCTTATTGATAAAGGAGACAGTCTCCTACTGTAACCCATCCCCTTATTGATAAAGGAGACAGTCTCCTACTGTAACCCATCCCCTTATTGATAAAGGAGACAGTCTCCTACTGTAACCCATCCCCTTATTGATAAAGGAGACAGTCTCCTACTGTAACCCATCCCCTTATTGATAAAGGAGACAGTCTCCTACTGTAACCCATCCCCTTATTGATAAAGGAGACAGTCTCCTACTGTAACCCATCCCCTTATTGATAAAGGAGACAGTCTCCTACTGTAACCCATCCCCTTATTGATAAAGGAGACAGTCTCCTACTGTAACCCATCCCCTTATTGATAAAGGAGACAGTCTCCTACTGTAACCCATCCCCTTATTGATAAAGGAGACAGTCTCCTACTGTAACCCATCCCCTTATTGATAAAGGAGACAGTCTCCTACTGTAACCCATCCCCTTATTGATAAAGGAGACAGTCTCCTACTGTAACCATCCCCTTATTGATAAAGGAGACAGTCTCCTACTGTAACCCATCCCCTTATTGATAAAGGAGACAGTCTCCTACTGTAACCCATCCCCTTATTGATAAAGGAGACAGTCTCCTACTGTAACCCATCCCCTTATTGATAAAGGAGACAGTCTCCTACTGTAACCCATCCCCTTATTGATAAAGGAGACAGTCTCCTACTGTAACCCATCCCCTTATTGATAAAGGAGACAGTCTCCTACTGTAACCCATCCCCTTATTGATAAAGGAGACAGTCTCCTACTGTAACCCATCCCCTTATTGATAAAGGAGACAGTCTCCTACTGTAACCCATCCCCTTATTGATAAAGGAGACAGTCTCCTACTGTAACCCATCCCCTTATTGATAAAGGAGACAGTCTCCTACTGTAACCCATCCCCTTATTGATAAAGGAGACAGTCTCCTACTGTAACCCATCCCCTTATTGATAAAGGAGACAGTCTCCTACTGTAACCCATCCCCTTATTGATAAAGGAGACAGTCTCCTACTGTAACCCATCCCCTTATTGATAAAGGAGACAGTCTCCTACTGTAACCCATCCCCTTATTGATAAAGGAGACAGTCTCCTACTGTAACCCATCCCCTTATTGATAAAGGAGACAGTCTCCTACTGTAACCCATCCCCTTATTGATAAAGGAGACAGTCTCCTACTGTAACCCATCCCCTTATTGATAAAGGAGACAGTCTCCTACTGTAACCCATCCCCTTATTGATAAAGGAGACAGTCTCCTACTGTAACCCATCCCCTTATTGATAAAGGAGACAGTCTCCTACTGTAACCCATCCCCTTATTGATAAAGGAGACAGTCTCCTACTGTAACCCATCCCCTTATTGATAAAGGAGACAGTCTCCTACTGTAACCCATCCCCTTATTGATAAAGGAGACAGTCTCCTACTGTAACCCATCCCCTTATTGATAAAGGAGACAGTCTCCTACTGTAACCCATCCCCTTATTGATAAAGGAGACAGTCTCCTACTGTAACCCATCCCCTTATTGATAAAGGAGACAGTCTCCTACTGTAACCCATCCCCTTATTGATAAAGGAGACAGTCTCCTACTGTAACCCATCCCCTTATTGATAAAGGAGACAGTCTCCTACTGTAACCCATCCCCTTATTGATAAAGGAGACAGTCTCCTACTGTAACCCATCCCCTTATTGATAAAGGAGACAGTCTCCTACTGTAACCCATCCCCTTATTGATAAAGGAGACAGTCTCCTACTGTAACCCATCCCCTTATTGATAAAGGAGACAGTCTCCTACTGTAACCCATCCCCTTATTGATAAAGGAGACAGTCTCCTACTGTAACCCATCCCCTTATTGATAAAGGAGACAGTCTCCTACTGTAACCCATCCCCTTATTGATAAAGGAGACAGTCTCCTACTGTAACCCATCCCCTTATTGATAAAGGAGACAGTCTCCTACTGTAACCCATCCCCTTATTGATAAAGGAGACAGTCTCCTACTGTAACCCATCCCCTTATTGATAAAGGAGACAGTCTCCTACTGTAACCCATCCCCTTATTGATAAAGGAGACAGTCTCCTACTGTAACCCATCCCCTTATTGATAAAGGAGACAGTCTCCTACTGTAACCCATCCCCTTATTGATAAAGGAGACAGTCTCCTACTGTAACCCATCCCCTTATTGATAAAGGAGACAGTCTCCTACTGTAACCCATCCCCTTATTGATAAAGGAGACAGTCTCCTACTGTAACCCATCCCCTTATTGATAAAGGAGACAGTCTCCTACTGTAACCCATCCCCTTATTGATAAAGGAGACAGTCTCCTACTGTAACCCATCCCCTTATTGATAAAGGAGACAGTCTCCTACTGTAACCCATCCCCTTATTGATAAAGGAGACAGTCTCCTACTGTAACCCATCCCCTTATTGATAAAGGAGACAGTCTCCTACTGTAACCCATCCCCTTATTGATAAAGGAGACAGTCTCCTACTGTAACCCATCCCCTTATTGATAAAGGAGACAGTCTCCTACTGTAACCCATCCCCTTATTGATAAAGGAGACAGTCTCCTACTGTAACCCATCCCCTTATTGATAAAGGAGACAGTCTCCTACTGTAACCCATCCCCTTATTGATAAAGGAGACAGTCTCCTACTGTAACCCATCCCCTTATTGATAAAGGAGACAGTCTCCTACTGTAACCCATCCCCTTATTGATAAAGGAGACAGTCTCCTACTGTAACCCATCCCCTTATTGATAAAGGAGACAGTCTCCTACTGTAACCCATCCCCTTATTGATAAAGGAGACAGTCTCCTACTGTAACCCATCCCCTTATTGATAAAGGAGACAGTCTCCTACTGTAACCCATCCCCTTATTGATAAAGGAGACAGTCTCCTACTGTAACCCATCCCCTTATTGATAAAGGAGACAGTCTCCTACTGTAACCCATCCCCTTATTGATAAAGGAGACAGTCTCCTACTGTAACCCATCCCCTTATTGATAAAGGAGACAGTCTCCTACTGTAACCCATCCCCTTATTGATAAAGGAGACAGTCTCCTACTGTAACCATCCCCTTATTGATAAAGGAGACAGTCTCCTACTGTAACCCATCCCCTTATTGATAAAGGAGACAGTCTCCTACTGTAACCCATCCCCTTATTGATAAAGGAGACAGTCTCCTACTGTAACCCATCCCCTTATTGATAAAGGAGACAGTCTCCTACTGTAACCCATCCCCTTATTGATAAAGGAGACAGTCTCCTACTGTAACCCATCCCCTTATTGATAAAGGAGACAGTCTCCTACTGTAACCCATCCCCTTATTGATAAAGGAGACAGTCTCCTACTGTAACCCATCCCCTTATTGATAAAGGAGACAGTCTCCTACTGTAACCCATCCCCTTATTGATAAAGGAGACAGTCTCCTACTGTAACCCATCCCCTTATTGATAAAGGAGACAGTCTCCTACTGTAACCCATCCCCTTATTGATAAAGGAGACAGTCTCCTACTGTAACCCATCCCCTTATTGATAAAGGAGACAGTCTCCTACTGTAACCCATCCCCTTATTGATAAAGGAGACAGTCTCCTACTGTAACCCATCCCCTTATTGATAAAGGAGACAGTCTCCTACTGTAACCCATCCCCTTATTGATAAAGGAGACAGTCTCCTACTGTAACCCATCCCCTTATTGATAAAGGAGACAGTCTCCTACTGTAACCCATCCCCTTATTGATAAAGGAGACAGTCTCCTACTGTAACCCATCCCCTTATTGATAAAGGAGACAGTCTCCTACTGTAACCCATCCCCTTATTGATAAAGGAGACAGTCTCCTACTGTAACCCATCCCCTTATTGATAAAGGAGACAGTCTCCTACTGTAACCCATCCCCTTATTGATAAAGGAGACAGTCTCCTACTGTAACCCATCCCCTTATTGATAAAGGAGACAGTCTCCTACTGTAACCCATCCCCTTATTGATAAAGGAGACAGTCTCCTACTGTAACCCATCCCCTTATTGATAAAGGAGACAGTCTCCTACTGTAACCCATCCCCTTATTGATAAAGGAGACAGTCTCCTACTGTAACCCATCCCCTTATTGATAAAGGAGACAGTCTCCTACTGTAACCCATCCCCTTATTGATAAAGGAGACAGTCTCCTACTGTAACCCATCCCCTTATTGATAAAGGAGACAGTCTCCTACTGTAACCCATCCCCTTATTGATAAAGGAGACAGTCTCCTACTGTAACCCATCCCCTTATTGATAAAGGAGACAGTCTCCTACTGTAACCCATCCCCTTATTGATAAAGGAGACAGTCTCCTACTGTAACCCATCCCCTTATTGATAAAGGAGACAGTCTCCTACTGTAACCCATCCCCTTATTGATAAAGGAGACAGTCTCCTACTGTAACCCATCCCCTTATTGATAAAGGAGACAGTCTCCTACTGTAACCCATCCCCTTATTGATAAAGGAGACAGTCTCCTACTGTAACCCATCCCCTTATTGATAAAGGAGACAGTCTCCTACTGTAACCCATCCCCTTATTGATAAAGGAGACAGTCTCCTACTGTAACCCATCCCCTTATTGATAAAGGAGACAGTCTCCTACTGTAACCCATCCCCTTATTGATAAAGGAGACAGTCTCCTACTGTAACCCATCCCCTTATTGATAAAGGAGACAGTCTCCTACTGTAACCCATCCCCTTATTGATAAAGGAGACAGTCTCCTACTGTAACCCATCCCCTTATTGATAAAGGAGACAGTCTCCTACTGTAACCCATCCCCTTATTGATAAAGGAGACAGTCTCCTACTGTAACCCATCCCCTTATTGATAAAGGAGACAGTCTCCTACTGTAACCCATCCCCTTATTGATAAAGGAGACAGTCTCCTACTGTAACCCATCCCCTTATTGATAAAGGAGACAGTCTCCTACTGTAACCCATCCCCTTATTGATAAAGGAGACAGTCTCCTACTGTAACCCATCCCCTTATTGATAAAGGAGACAGTCTCCTACTGTAACCCATCCCCTTATTGATAAAGGAGACAGTCTCCTACTGTAACCCATCCCCTTATTGATAAAGGAGACAGTCTCCTACTGTAACCCATCCCCTTATTGATAAAGGAGACAGTCTCCTACTGTAACCCATCCCCTTATTGATAAAGGAGACAGTCTCCTACTGTAACCCATCCCCTTATTGATAAAGGAGACAGTCTCCTACTGTAACCCATCCCCTTATTGATAAAGGAGACAGTCTCCTACTGTAACCCATCCCCTTATTGATAAAGGAGACAGTCTCCTACTGTAACCCATCCCCTTATTGATAAAGGAGACAGTCTCCTACTGTAACCCATCCCCTTATTGATAAAGGAGACAGTCTCCTACTGTAACCCATCCCCTTATTGATAAAGGAGACAGTCTCCTACTGTAACCCATCCCCTTATTGATAAAGGAGACAGTCTCCTACTGTAACCCATCCCCTTATTGATAAAGGAGACAGTCTCCTACTGTAACCCATCCCCTTATTGATAAAGGAGACAGTCTCCTACTGTAACCCATCCCCTTATTGATAAAGGAGACAGTCTCCTACTGTAACCCATCCCCTTATTGATAAAGGAGACAGTCTCCTACTGTAACCCATCCCCTTATTGATAAAGGAGACAGTCTCCTACTGTAACCCATCCCCTTATTGATAAAGGAGACAGTCTCCTACTGTAACCCATCCCCTTATTGATAAAGGAGACAGTCTCCTACTGTAACCCATCCCCTTATTGATAAAGGAGACAGTCTCCTACTGTAACCCATCCCCTTATTGATAAAGGAGACAGTCTCCTACTGTAACCCATCCCCTTATTGATAAAGGAGACAGTCTCCTACTGTAACCCATCCCCTTATTGATAAAGGAGACAGTCTCCTACTGTAACCCATCCCCTTATTGATAAAGGAGACAGTCTCCTACTGTAACCCATCCCCTTATTGATAAAGGAGACAGTCTCCTACTGTAACCCATCCCCTTATTGATAAAGGAGACAGTCTCCTACTGTAACCCATCCCCTTATTGATAAAGGAGACAGTCTCCTACTGTAACCCATCCCCTTATTGATAAAGGAGACAGTCTCCTACTGTAACCCATCCCCTTATTGATAAAGGAGACAGTCTCCTACTGTAACCCATCCCCTTATTGATAAAGGAGACAGTCTCCTACTGTAACCCATCCCCTTATTGATAAAGGAGACAGTCTCCTACTGTAACCCATCCCCTTATTGATAAAGGAGACAGTCTCCTACTGTAACCCATCCCCTTATTGATAAAGGAGACAGTCTCCTACTGTAACCCATCCCCTTATTGATAAAGGAGACAGTCTCCTACTGTAACCCATCCCCTTATTGATAAAGGAGACAGTCTCCTACTGTAACCCATCCCCTTATTGATAAAGGAGACAGTCTCCTACTGTAACCCATCCCCTTATTGATAAAGGAGACAGTCTCCTACTGTAACCCATCCCCTTATTGATAAAGGAGACAGTCTCCTACTGTAACCCATCCCCTTATTGATAAAGGAGACAGTCTCCTACTGTAACCCATCCCCTTATTGATAAAGGAGACAGTCTCCTACTGTAACCCATCCCCTTATTGATAAAGGAGACAGTCTCCTACTGTAACCCATCCCCTTATTGATAAAGGAGACAGTCTCCTACTGTAACCCATCCCCTTATTGATAAAGGAGACAGTCTCCTACTGTAACCCATCCCCTTATTGATAAAGGAGACAGTCTCCTACTGTAACCCATCCCCTTATTGATAAAGGAGACAGTCTCCTACTGTAACCCATCCCCTTATTGATAAAGGAGACAGTCTCCTACTGTAACCCATCCCCTTATTGATAAAGGAGACAGTCTCCTACTGTAACCCATCCCCTTATTGATAAAGGAGACAGTCTCCTACTGTAACCCATCCCCTTATTGATAAAGGAGACAGTCTCCTACTGTAACCCATCCCCTTATTGATAAAGGAGACAGTCTCCTACTGTAACCCATCCCCTTATTGATAAAGGAGACAGTCTCCTACTGTAACCCATCCCCTTATTGATAAAGGAGACAGTCTCCTACTGTAACCCATCCCCTTATTGATAAAGGAGACAGTCTCCTACTGTAACCCATCCCCTTATTGATAAAGGAGACAGTCTCCTACTGTAACCCATCCCCTTATTGATAAAGGAGACAGTCTCCTACTGTAACCCATCCCCTTATTGATAAAGGAGACAGTCTCCTACTGTAACCCATCCCCTTATTGATAAAGGAGACAGTCTCCTACTGTAACCCATCCCCTTATTGATAAAGGAGACAGTCTCCTACTGTAACCCATCCCCTTATTGATAAAGGAGACAGTCTCCTACTGTAACCCATCCCCTTATTGATAAAGGAGACAGTCTCCTACTGTAACCCATCCCCTTATTGATAAAGGAGACAGTCTCCTACTGTAACCCATCCCCTTATTGATAAAGGAGACAGTCTCCTACTGTAACCCATCCCCTTATTGATAAAGGAGACAGTCTCCTACTGTAACCCATCCCCTTATTGATAAAGGAGACAGTCTCCTACTGTAACCCATCCCCTTATTGATAAAGGAGACAGTCTCCTACTGTAACCCATCCCCTTATTGATAAAGGAGACAGTCTCCTACTGTAACCCATCCCCTTATTGATAAAGGAGACAGTCTCCTACTGTAACCCATCCCCTTATTGATAAAGGAGACAGTCTCCTACTGTAACCCATCCCCTTATTGATAAAGGAGACAGTCTCCTACTGTAACCCATCCCCTTATTGATAAAGGAGACAGTCTCCTACTGTAACCCATCCCCTTATTGATAAAGGAGACAGTCTCCTACTGTAACCATCCCCTTATTGATAAAGGAGACAGTCTCCTACTGTAACCCATCCCCTTATTGATAAAGGAGACAGTCTCCTACTGTAACCCATCCCCTTATTGATAAAGGAGACAGTCTCCTACTGTAACCCATCCCCTTATTGATAAAGGAGACAGTCTCCTACTGTAACCCATCCCCTTATTGATAAAGGAGACAGTCTCCTACTGTAACCCATCCCCTTATTGATAAAGGAGACAGTCTCCTACTGTAACCCATCCCCTTATTGATAAAGGAGACAGTCTCCTACTGTAACCCATCCCCTTATTGATAAAGGAGACAGTCTCCTACTGTAACCCATCCCCTTATTGATAAAGGAGACAGTCTCCTACTGTAACCCATCCCCTTATTGATAAAGGAGACAGTCTCCTACTGTAACCCATCCCCTTATTGATAAAGGAGACAGTCTCCTACTGTAACCCATCCCCTTATTGATAAAGGAGACAGTCTCCTACTGTAACCCATCCCCTTATTGATAAAGGAGACAGTCTCCTACTGTAACCCATCCCCTTATTGATAAAGGAGACAGTCTCCTACTGTAACCCATCCCCTTATTGATAAAGGAGACAGTCTCCTACTGTAACCCATCCCCTTATTGATAAAGGAGACAGTCTCCTACTGTAACCCATCCCCTTATTGATAAAGGAGACAGTCTCCTACTGTAACCCATCCCCTTATTGATAAAGGAGACAGTCTCCTACTGTAACCCATCCCCTTATTGATAAAGGAGACAGTCTCCTACTGTAACCCATCCCCTTATTGATAAAGGAGACAGTCTCCTACTGTAACCCATCCCCTTATTGATAAAGGAGACAGTCTCCTACTGTAACCCATCCCCTTATTGATAAAGGAGACAGTCTCCTACTGTAACCCATCCCCTTATTGATAAAGGAGACAGTCTCCTACTGTAACCCATCCCCTTATTGATAAAGGAGACAGTCTCCTACTGTAACCCATCCCCTTATTGATAAAGGAGACAGTCTCCTACTGTAACCCATCCCCTTATTGATAAAGGAGACAGTCTCCTACTGTAACCCATCCCCTTATTGATAAAGGAGACAGTCTCCTACTGTAACCCATCCCCTTATTGATAAAGGAGACAGTCTCCTACTGTAACCCATCCCCTTATTGATAAAGGAGACAGTCTCCTACTGTAACCCATCCCCTTATTGATAAAGGAGACAGTCTCCTACTGTAACCCATCCCCTTATTGATAAAGGAGACAGTCTCCTACTGTAACCCATCCCCTTATTGATAAAGGAGACAGTCTCCTACTGTAACCCATCCCCTTATTGATAAAGGAGACAGTCTCCTACTGTAACCCATCCCCTTATTGATAAAGGAGACAGTCTCCTACTGTAACCCATCCCCTTATTGATAAAGGAGACAGTCTCCTACTGTAACCCATCCCCTTATTGATAAAGGAGACAGTCTCCTACTGTAACCCATCCCCTTATTGATAAAGGAGACAGTCTCCTACTGTAACCCATCCCCTTATTGATAAAGGAGACAGTCTCCTACTGTAACCCATCCCCTTATTGATAAAGGAGACAGTCTCCTACTGTAACCCATCCCCTTATTGATAAAGGAGACAGTCTCCTACTGTAACCCATCCCCTTATTGATAAAGGAGACAGTCTCCTACTGTAACCCATCCCCTTATTGATAAAGGAGACAGTCTCCTACTGTAACCCATCCCCTTATTGATAAAGGAGACAGTCTCCTACTGTAACCCATCCCCTTATTGATAAAGGAGACAGTCTCCTACTGTAACCCATCCCCTTATTGATAAAGGAGACAGTCTCCTACTGTAACCCATCCCCTTATTGATAAAGGAGACAGTCTCCTACTGTAACCCATCCCCTTATTGATAAAGGAGACAGTCTCCTACTGTAACCCATCCCCTTATTGATAAAGGAGACAGTCTCCTACTGTAACCCATCCCCTTATTGATAAAGGAGACAGTCTCCTACTGTAACCCATCCCCTTATTGATAAAGGAGACAGTCTCCTACTGTAACCCATCCCCTTATTGATAAAGGAGACAGTCTCCTACTGTAACCCATCCCCTTATTGATAAAGGAGACAGTCTCCTACTGTAACCCATCCCCTTATTGATAAAGGAGACAGTCTCCTACTGTAACCCATCCCCTTATTGATAAAGGAGACAGTCTCCTACTGTAACCCATCCCCTTATTGATAAAGGAGACAGTCTCCTACTGTAACCCATCCCCTTATTGATAAAGGAGACAGTCTCCTACTGTAACCCATCCCCTTATTGATAAAGGAGACAGTCTCCTACTGTAACCCATCCCCTTATTGATAAAGGAGACAGTCTCCTACTGTAACCCATCCCCTTATTGATAAAGGAGACAGTCTCCTACTGTAACCCATCCCCTTATTGATAAAGGAGACAGTCTCCTACTGTAACCCATCCCCTTATTGATAAAGGAGACAGTCTCCTACTGTAACCCATCCCCTTATTGATAAAGGAGACAGTCTCCTACTGTAACCCATCCCCTTATTGATAAAGGAGACAGTCTCCTACTGTAACCCATCCCCTTATTGATAAAGGAGACAGTCTCCTACTGTAACCCATCCCCTTATTGATAAAGGAGACAGTCTCCTACTGTAACCCATCCCCTTATTGATAAAGGAGACAGTCTCCTACTGTAACCCATCCCCTTATTGATAAAGGAGACAGTCTCCTACTGTAACCCATCCCCTTATTGATAAAGGAGACAGTCTCCTACTGTAACCCATCCCCTTATTGATAAAGGAGACAGTCTCCTACTGTAACCCATCCCCTTATTGATAAAGGAGACAGTCTCCTACTGTAACCCATCCCCTTATTGATAAAGGAGACAGTCTCCTACTGTAACCCATCCCCTTATTGATAAAGGAGACAGTCTCCTACTGTAACCCATCCCCTTATTGATAAAGGAGACAGTCTCCTACTGTAACCCATCCCCTTATTGATAAAGGAGACAGTCTCCTACTGTAACCCATCCCCTTATTGATAAAGGAGACAGTCTCCTACTGTAACCCATCCCCTTATTGATAAAGGAGACAGTCTCCTACTGTAACCCATCCCCTTATTGATAAAGGAGACAGTCTCCTACTGTAACCCATCCCCTTATTGATAAAGGAGACAGTCTCCTACTGTAACCCATCCCCTTATTGATAAAGGAGACAGTCTCCTACTGTAACCCATCCCCTTATTGATAAAGGAGACAGTCTCCTACTGTAACCCATCCCCTTATTGATAAAGGAGACAGTCTCCTACTGTAACCCATCCCCTTATTGATAAAGGAGACAGTCTCCTACTGTAACCCATCCCCTTATTGATAAAGGAGACAGTCTCCTACTGTAACCCATCCCCTTATTGATAAAGGAGACAGTCTCCTACTGTAACCCATCCCCTTATTGATAAAGGAGACAGTCTCCTACTGTAACCCATCCCCTTATTGATAAAGGAGACAGTCTCCTACTGTAACCCATCCCCTTATTGATAAAGGAGACAGTCTCCTACTGTAACCCATCCCCTTATTGATAAAGGAGACAGTCTCCTACTGTAACCCATCCCCTTATTGATAAAGGAGACAGTCTCCTACTGTAACCCATCCCCTTATTGATAAAGGAGACAGTCTCCTACTGTAACCCATCCCCTTATTGATAAAGGAGACAGTCTCCTACTGTAACCCATCCCCTTATTGATAAAGGAGACAGTCTCCTACTGTAACCCATCCCCTTATTGATAAAGGAGACAGTCTCCTACTGTAACCCATCCCCTTATTGATAAAGGAGACAGTCTCCTACTGTAACCCATCCCCTTATTGATAAAGGAGACAGTCTCCTACTGTAACCCATCCCCTTATTGATAAAGGAGACAGTCTCCTACTGTAACCCATCCCCTTATTGATAAAGGAGACAGTCTCCTACTGTAACCCATCCCCTTATTGATAAAGGAGACAGTCTCCTACTGTAACCCATCCCCTTATTGATAAAGGAGACAGTCTCCTACTGTAACCCATCCCCTTATTGATAAAGGAGACAGTCTCCTACTGTAACCCATCCCCTTATTGATAAAGGAGACAGTCTCCTACTGTAACCCATCCCCTTATTGATAAAGGAGACAGTCTCCTACTGTAACCCATCCCCTTATTGATAAAGGAGACAGTCTCCTACTGTAACCCATCCCCTTATTGATAAAGGAGACAGTCTCCTACTGTAACCCATCCCCTTATTGATAAAGGAGACAGTCTCCTACTGTAACCCATCCCCTTATTGATAAAGGAGACAGTCTCCTACTGTAACCCATCCCCTTATTGATAAAGGAGACAGTCTCCTACTGTAACCCATCCCCTTATTGATAAAGGAGACAGTCTCCTACTGTAACCCATCCCCTTATTGATAAAGGAGACAGTCTCCTACTGTAACCCATCCCCTTATTGATAAAGGAGACAGTCTCCTACTGTAACCCATCCCCTTATTGATAAAGGAGACAGTCTCCTACTGTAACCCATCCCCTTATTGATAAAGGAGACAGTCTCCTACTGTAACCCATCCCCTTATTGATAAAGGAGACAGTCTCCTACTGTAACCCATCCCCTTATTGATAAAGGAGACAGTCTCCTACTGTAACCCATCCCCTTATTGATAAAGGAGACAGTCTCCTACTGTAACCCATCCCCTTATTGATAAAGGAGACAGTCTCCTACTGTAACCCATCCCCTTATTGATAAAGGAGACAGTCTCCTACTGTAACCCATCCCCTTATTGATAAAGGAGACAGTCTCCTACTGTAACCCATCCCCTTATTGATAAAGGAGACAGTCTCCTACTGTAACCCATCCCCTTATTGATAAAGGAGACAGTCTCCTACTGTAACCCATCCCCTTATTGATAAAGGAGACAGTCTCCTACTGTAACCCATCCCCTTATTGATAAAGGAGACAGTCTCCTACTGTAACCCATCCCCTTATTGATAAAGGAGACAGTCTCCTACTGTAACCCATCCCCTTATTGATAAAGGAGACAGTCTCCTACTGTAACCCATCCCCTTATTGATAAAGGAGACAGTCTCCTACTGTAACCCATCCCCTTATTGATAAAGGAGACAGTCTCCTACTGTAACCCATCCCCTTATTGATAAAGGAGACAGTCTCCTACTGTAACCCATCCCCTTATTGATAAAGGAGACAGTCTCCTACTGTAACCCATCCCCTTATTGATAAAGGAGACAGTCTCCTACTGTAACCCATCCCCTTATTGATAAAGGAGACAGTCTCCTACTGTAACCCATCCCCTTATTGATAAAGGAGACAGTCTCCTACTGTAACCCATCCCCTTATTGATAAAGGAGACAGTCTCCTACTGTAACCCATCCCCTTATTGATAAAGGAGACAGTCTCCTACTGTAACCCATCCCCTTATTGATAAAGGAGACAGTCTCCTACTGTAACCCATCCCCTTATTGATAAAGGAGACAGTCTCCTACTGTAACCCATCCCCTTATTGATAAAGGAGACAGTCTCCTACTGTAACCCATCCCCTTATTGATAAAGGAGACAGTCTCCTACTGTAACCCATCCCCTTATTGATAAAGGAGACAGTCTCCTACTGTAACCCATCCCCTTATTGATAAAGGAGACAGTCTCCTACTGTAACCCATCCCCTTATTGATAAAGGAGACAGTCTCCTACTGTAACCCATCCCCTTATTGATAAAGGAGACAGTCTCCTACTGTAACCCATCCCCTTATTGATAAAGGAGACAGTCTCCTACTGTAACCCATCCCCTTATTGATAAAGGAGACAGTCTCCTACTGTAACCCATCCCCTTATTGATAAAGGAGACAGTCTCCTACTGTAACCCATCCCCTTATTGATAAAGGAGACAGTCTCCTACTGTAACCCATCCCCTTATTGATAAAGGAGACAGTCTCCTACTGTAACCCATCCCCTTATTGATAAAGGAGACAGTCTCCTACTGTAACCCATCCCCTTATTGATAAAGGAGACAGTCTCCTACTGTAACCCATCCCCTTATTGATAAAGGAGACAGTCTCCTACTGTAACCCATCCCCTTATTGATAAAGGAGACAGTCTCCTACTGTAACCCATCCCCTTATTGATAAAGGAGACAGTCTCCTACTGTAACCCATCCCCTTATTGATAAAGGAGACAGTCTCCTACTGTAACCCATCCCCTTATTGATAAAGGAGACAGTCTCCTACTGTAACCCATCCCCTTATTGATAAAGGAGACAGTCTCCTACTGTAACCCATCCCCTTATTGATAAAGGAGACAGTCTCCTACTGTAACCCATCCCCTTATTGATAAAGGAGACAGTCTCCTACTGTAACCCATCCCCTTATTGATAAAGGAGACAGTCTCCTACTGTAACCCATCCCCTTATTGATAAAGGAGACAGTCTCCTACTGTAACCCATCCCCTTATTGATAAAGGAGACAGTCTCCTACTGTAACCCATCCCCTTATTGATAAAGGAGACAGTCTCCTACTGTAACCCATCCCCTTATTGATAAAGGAGACAGTCTCCTACTGTAACCCATCCCCTTATTGATAAAGGAGACAGTCTCCTACTGTAACCCATCCCCTTATTGATAAAGGAGACAGTCTCCTACTGTAACCCATCCCCTTATTGATAAAGGAGACAGTCTCCTACTGTAACCCATCCCCTTATTGATAAAGGAGACAGTCTCCTACTGTAACCCATCCCCTTATTGATAAAGGAGACAGTCTCCTACTGTAACCCATCCCCTTATTGATAAAGGAGACAGTCTCCTACTGTAACCCATCCCCTTATTGATAAAGGAGACAGTCTCCTACTGTAACCCATCCCCTTATTGATAAAGGAGACAGTCTCCTACTGTAACCCATCCCCTTATTGATAAAGGAGACAGTCTCCTACTGTAACCCATCCCCTTATTGATAAAGGAGACAGTCTCCTACTGTAACCCATCCCCTTATTGATAAAGGAGACAGTCTCCTACTGTAACCCATCCCCTTATTGATAAAGGAGACAGTCTCCTACTGTAACCCATCCCCTTATTGATAAAGGAGACAGTCTCCTACTGTAACCCATCCCCTTATTGATAAAGGAGACAGTCTCCTACTGTAACCCATCCCCTTATTGATAAAGGAGACAGTCTCCTACTGTAACCCATCCCCTTATTGATAAAGGAGACAGTCTCCTACTGTAACCCATCCCCTTATTGATAAAGGAGACAGTCTCCTACTGTAACCCATCCCCTTATTGATAAAGGAGACAGTCTCCTACTGTAACCCATCCCCTTATTGATAAAGGAGACAGTCTCCTACTGTAACCCATCCCCTTATTGATAAAGGAGACAGTCTCCTACTGTAACCCATCCCCTTATTGATAAAGGAGACAGTCTCCTACTGTAACCCATCCCCTTATTGATAAAGGAGACAGTCTCCTACTGTAACCCATCCCCTTATTGATAAAGGAGACAGTCTCCTACTGTAACCCATCCCCTTATTGATAAAGGAGACAGTCTCCTACTGTAACCCATCCCCTTATTGATAAAGGAGACAGTCTCCTACTGTAACCCATCCCCTTATTGATAAAGGAGACAGTCTCCTACTGTAACCCATCCCCTTATTGATAAAGGAGACAGTCTCCTACTGTAACCCATCCCCTTATTGATAAAGGAGACAGTCTCCTACTGTAACCCATCCCCTTATTGATAAAGGAGACAGTCTCCTACTGTAACCCATCCCCTTATTGATAAAGGAGACAGTCTCCTACTGTAACCCATCCCCTTATTGATAAAGGAGACAGTCTCCTACTGTAACCCATCCCCTTATTGATAAAGGAGACAGTCTCCTACTGTAACCCATCCCCTTATTGATAAAGGAGACAGTCTCCTACTGTAACCCATCCCCTTATTGATAAAGGAGACAGTCTCCTACTGTAACCCATCCCCTTATTGATAAAGGAGACAGTCTCCTACTGTAACCCATCCCCTTATTGATAAAGGAGACAGTCTCCTACTGTAACCCATCCCCTTATTGATAAAGGAGACAGTCTCCTACTGTAACCCATCCCCTTATTGATAAAGGAGACAGTCTCCTACTGTAACCCATCCCCTTATTGATAAAGGAGACAGTCTCCTACTGTAACCCATCCCCTTATTGATAAAGGAGACAGTCTCCTACTGTAACCCATCCCCTTATTGATAAAGGAGACAGTCTCCTACTGTAACCCATCCCCTTATTGATAAAGGAGACAGTCTCCTACTGTAACCCATCCCCTTATTGATAAAGGAGACAGTCTCCTACTGTAACCCATCCCCTTATTGATAAAGGAGACAGTCTCCTACTGTAACCCATCCCCTTATTGATAAAGGAGACAGTCTCCTACTGTAACCCATCCCCTTATTGATAAAGGAGACAGTCTCCTACTGTAACCCATCCCCTTATTGATAAAGGAGACAGTCTCCTACTGTAACCCATCCCCTTATTGATAAAGGAGACAGTCTCCTACTGTAACCCATCCCCTTATTGATAAAGGAGACAGTCTCCTACTGTAACCCATCCCCTTATTGATAAAGGAGACAGTCTCCTACTGTAACCCATCCCCTTATTGATAAAGGAGACAGTCTCCTACTGTAACCCATCCCCTTATTGATAAAGGAGACAGTCTCCTACTGTAACCCATCCCCTTATTGATAAAGGAGACAGTCTCCTACTGTAACCCATCCCCTTATTGATAAAGGAGACAGTCTCCTACTGTAACCCATCCCCTTATTGATAAAGGAGACAGTCTCCTACTGTAACCCATCCCCTTATTGATAAAGGAGACAGTCTCCTACTGTAACCCATCCCCTTATTGATAAAGGAGACAGTCTCCTACTGTAACCCATCCCCTTATTGATAAAGGAGACAGTCTCCTACTGTAACCCATCCCCTTATTGATAAAGGAGACAGTCTCCTACTGTAACCCATCCCCTTATTGATAAAGGAGACAGTCTCCTACTGTAACCCATCCCCTTATTGATAAAGGAGACAGTCTCCTACTGTAACCCATCCCCTTATTGATAAAGGAGACAGTCTCCTACTGTAACCCATCCCCTTATTGATAAAGGAGACAGTCTCCTACTGTAACCCATCCCCTTATTGATAAAGGAGACAGTCTCCTACTGTAACCCATCCCCTTATTGATAAAGGAGACAGTCTCCTACTGTAACCCATCCCCTTATTGATAAAGGAGACAGTCTCCTACTGTAACCCATCCCCTTATTGATAAAGGAGACAGTCTCCTACTGTAACCCATCCCCTTATTGATAAAGGAGACAGTCTCCTACTGTAACCCATCCCCTTATTGATAAAGGAGACAGTCTCCTACTGTAACCCATCCCCTTATTGATAAAGGAGACAGTCTCCTACTGTAACCCATCCCCTTATTGATAAAGGAGACAGTCTCCTACTGTAACCCATCCCCTTATTGATAAAGGAGACAGTCTCCTACTGTAACCCATCCCCTTATTGATAAAGGAGACAGTCTCCTACTGTAACCCATCCCCTTATTGATAAAGGAGACAGTCTCCTACTGTAACCCATCCCCTTATTGATAAAGGAGACAGTCTCCTACTGTAACCCATCCCCTTATTGATAAAGGAGACAGTCTCCTACTGTAACCCATCCCCTTATTGATAAAGGAGACAGTCTCCTACTGTAACCCATCCCCTTATTGATAAAGGAGACAGTCTCCTACTGTAACCCATCCCCTTATTGATAAAGGAGACAGTCTCCTACTGTAACCCATCCCCTTATTGATAAAGGAGACAGTCTCCTACTGTAACCCATCCCCTTATTGATAAAGGAGACAGTCTCCTACTGTAACCCATCCCCTTATTGATAAAGGAGACAGTCTCCTACTGTAACCCATCCCCTTATTGATAAAGGAGACAGTCTCCTACTGTAACCCATCCCCTTATTGATAAAGGAGACAGTCTCCTACTGTAACCCATCCCCTTATTGATAAAGGAGACAGTCTCCTACTGTAACCCATCCCCTTATTGATAAAGGAGACAGTCTCCTACTGTAACCCATCCCCTTATTGATAAAGGAGACAGTCTCCTACTGTAACCCATCCCCTTATTGATAAAGGAGACAGTCTCCTACTGTAACCCATCCCCTTATTGATAAAGGAGACAGTCTCCTACTGTAACCCATCCCCTTATTGATAAAGGAGACAGTCTCCTACTGTAACCCATCCCCTTATTGATAAAGGAGACAGTCTCCTACTGTAACCCATCCCCTTATTGATAAAGGAGACAGTCTCCTACTGTAACCCATCCCCTTATTGATAAAGGAGACAGTCTCCTACTGTAACCCATCCCCTTATTGATAAAGGAGACAGTCTCCTACTGTAACCCATCCCCTTATTGATAAAGGAGACAGTCTCCTACTGTAACCCATCCCCTTATTGATAAAGGAGACAGTCTCCTACTGTAACCCATCCCCTTATTGATAAAGGAGACAGTCTCCTACTGTAACCCATCCCCTTATTGATAAAGGAGACAGTCTCCTACTGTAACCCATCCCCTTATTGATAAAGGAGACAGTCTCCTACTGTAACCCATCCCCTTATTGATAAAGGAGACAGTCTCCTACTGTAACCCATCCCCTTATTGATAAAGGAGACAGTCTCCTACTGTAACCCATCCCCTTATTGATAAAGGAGACAGTCTCCTACTGTAACCCATCCCCTTATTGATAAAGGAGACAGTCTCCTACTGTAACCCATCCCCTTATTGATAAAGGAGACAGTCTCCTACTGTAACCCATCCCCTTATTGATAAAGGAGACAGTCTCCTACTGTAACCCATCCCCTTATTGATAAAGGAGACAGTCTCCTACTGTAACCCATCCCCTTATTGATAAAGGAGACAGTCTCCTACTGTAACCCATCCCCTTATTGATAAAGGAGACAGTCTCCTACTGTAACCCATCCCCTTATTGATAAAGGAGACAGTCTCCTACTGTAACCCATCCCCTTATTGATAAAGGAGACAGTCTCCTACTGTAACCCATCCCCTTATTGATAAAGGAGACAGTCTCCTACTGTAACCCATCCCCTTATTGATAAAGGAGACAGTCTCCTACTGTAACCCATCCCCTTATTGATAAAGGAGACAGTCTCCTACTGTAACCCATCCCCTTATTGATAAAGGAGACAGTCTCCTACTGTAACCCATCCCCTTATTGATAAAGGAGACAGTCTCCTACTGTAACCCATCCCCTTATTGATAAAGGAGACAGTCTCCTACTGTAACCCATCCCCTTATTGATAAAGGAGACAGTCTCCTACTGTAACCCATCCCCTTATTGATAAAGGAGACAGTCTCCTACTGTAACCCATCCCCTTATTGATAAAGGAGACAGTCTCCTACTGTAACCCATCCCCTTATTGATAAAGGAGACAGTCTCCTACTGTAACCCATCCCCTTATTGATAAAGGAGACAGTCTCCTACTGTAACCCATCCCCTTATTGATAAAGGAGACAGTCTCCTACTGTAACCCATCCCCTTATTGATAAAGGAGACAGTCTCCTACTGTAACCCATCCCCTTATTGATAAAGGAGACAGTCTCCTACTGTAACCCATCCCCTTATTGATAAAGGAGACAGTCTCCTACTGTAACCCATCCCCTTATTGATAAAGGAGACAGTCTCCTACTGTAACCCATCCCCTTATTGATAAAGGAGACAGTCTCCTACTGTAACCCATCCCCTTATTGATAAAGGAGACAGTCTCCTACTGTAACCCATCCCCTTATTGATAAAGGAGACAGTCTCCTACTGTAACCCATCCCCTTATTGATAAAGGAGACAGTCTCCTACTGTAACCCATCCCCTTATTGATAAAGGAGACAGTCTCCTACTGTAACCCATCCCCTTATTGATAAAGGAGACAGTCTCCTACTGTAACCCATCCCCTTATTGATAAAGGAGACAGTCTCCTACTGTAACCCATCCCCTTATTGATAAAGGAGACAGTCTCCTACTGTAACCCATCCCCTTATTGATAAAGGAGACAGTCTCCTACTGTAACCCATCCCCTTATTGATAAAGGAGACAGTCTCCTACTGTAACCCATCCCCTTATTGATAAAGGAGACAGTCTCCTACTGTAACCCATCCCCTTATTGATAAAGGAGACAGTCTCCTACTGTAACCCATCCCCTTATTGATAAAGGAGACAGTCTCCTACTGTAACCCATCCCCTTATTGATAAAGGAGACAGTCTCCTACTGTAACCCATCCCCTTATTGATAAAGGAGACAGTCTCCTACTGTAACCCATCCCCTTATTGATAAAGGAGACAGTCTCCTACTGTAACCCATCCCCTTATTGATAAAGGAGACAGTCTCCTACTGTAACCCATCCCCTTATTGATAAAGGAGACAGTCTCCTACTGTAACCCATCCCCTTATTGATAAAGGAGACAGTCTCCTACTGTAACCCATCCCCTTATTGATAAAGGAGACAGTCTCCTACTGTAACCCATCCCCTTATTGATAAAGGAGACAGTCTCCTACTGTAACCCATCCCCTTATTGATAAAGGAGACAGTCTCCTACTGTAACCCATCCCCTTATTGATAAAGGAGACAGTCTCCTACTGTAACCCATCCCCTTATTGATAAAGGAGACAGTCTCCTACTGTAACCCATCCCCTTATTGATAAAGGAGACAGTCTCCTACTGTAACCCATCCCCTTATTGATAAAGGAGACAGTCTCCTACTGTAACCCATCCCCTTATTGATAAAGGAGACAGTCTCCTACTGTAACCCATCCCCTTATTGATAAAGGAGACAGTCTCCTACTGTAACCCATCCCCTTATTGATAAAGGAGACAGTCTCCTACTGTAACCCATCCCCTTATTGATAAAGGAGACAGTCTCCTACTGTAACCCATCCCCTTATTGATAAAGGAGACAGTCTCCTACTGTAACCCATCCCCTTATTGATAAAGGAGACAGTCTCCTACTGTAACCCATCCCCTTATTGATAAAGGAGACAGTCTCCTACTGTAACCCATCCCCTTATTGATAAAGGAGACAGTCTCCTACTGTAACCCATCCCCTTATTGATAAAGGAGACAGTCTCCTACTGTAACCCATCCCCTTATTGATAAAGGAGACAGTCTCCTACTGTAACCCATCCCCTTATTGATAAAGGAGACAGTCTCCTACTGTAACCCATCCCCTTATTGATAAAGGAGACAGTCTCCTACTGTAACCCATCCCCTTATTGATAAAGGAGACAGTCTCCTACTGTAACCCATCCCCTTATTGATAAAGGAGACAGTCTCCTACTGTAACCCATCCCCTTATTGATAAAGGAGACAGTCTCCTACTGTAACCCATCCCCTTATTGATAAAGGAGACAGTCTCCTACTGTAACCCATCCCCTTATTGATAAAGGAGACAGTCTCCTACTGTAACCCATCCCCTTATTGATAAAGGAGACAGTCTCCTACTGTAACCCATCCCCTTATTGATAAAGGAGACAGTCTCCTACTGTAACCCATCCCCTTATTGATAAAGGAGACAGTCTCCTACTGTAACCCATCCCCTTATTGATAAAGGAGACAGTCTCCTACTGTAACCCATCCCCTTATTGATAAAGGAGACAGTCTCCTACTGTAACCCATCCCCTTATTGATAAAGGAGACAGTCTCCTACTGTAACCCATCCCCTTATTGATAAAGGAGACAGTCTCCTACTGTAACCCATCCCCTTATTGATAAAGGAGACAGTCTCCTACTGTAACCCATCCCCTTATTGATAAAGGAGACAGTCTCCTACTGTAACCCATCCCCTTATTGATAAAGGAGACAGTCTCCTACTGTAACCCATCCCCTTATTGATAAAGGAGACAGTCTCCTACTGTAACCCATCCCCTTATTGATAAAGGAGACAGTCTCCTACTGTAACCCATCCCCTTATTGATAAAGGAGACAGTCTCCTACTGTAACCCATCCCCTTATTGATAAAGGAGACAGTCTCCTACTGTAACCCATCCCCTTATTGATAAAGGAGACAGTCTCCTACTGTAACCCATCCCCTTATTGATAAAGGAGACAGTCTCCTACTGTAACCCATCCCCTTATTGATAAAGGAGACAGTCTCCTACTGTAACCCATCCCCTTATTGATAAAGGAGACAGTCTCCTACTGTAACCCATCCCCTTATTGATAAAGGAGACAGTCTCCTACTGTAACCCATCCCCTTATTGATAAAGGAGACAGTCTCCTACTGTAACCCATCCCCTTATTGATAAAGGAGACAGTCTCCTACTGTAACCCATCCCCTTATTGATAAAGGAGACAGTCTCCTACTGTAACCCATCCCCTTATTGATAAAGGAGACAGTCTCCTACTGTAACCCATCCCCTTATTGATAAAGGAGACAGTCTCCTACTGTAACCCATCCCCTTATTGATAAAGGAGACAGTCTCCTACTGTAACCCATCCCCTTATTGATAAAGGAGACAGTCTCCTACTGTAACCCATCCCCTTATTGATAAAGGAGACAGTCTCCTACTGTAACCCATCCCCTTATTGATAAAGGAGACAGTCTCCTACTGTAACCCATCCCCTTATTGATAAAGGAGACAGTCTCCTACTGTAACCCATCCCCTTATTGATAAAGGAGACAGTCTCCTACTGTAACCCATCCCCTTATTGATAAAGGAGACAGTCTCCTACTGTAACCCATCCCCTTATTGATAAAGGAGACAGTCTCCTACTGTAACCCATCCCCTTATTGATAAAGGAGACAGTCTCCTACTGTAACCCATCCCCTTATTGATAAAGGAGACAGTCTCCTACTGTAACCCATCCCCTTATTGATAAAGGAGACAGTCTCCTACTGTAACCCATCCCCTTATTGATAAAGGAGACAGTCTCCTACTGTAACCCATCCCCTTATTGATAAAGGAGACAGTCTCCTACTGTAACCCATCCCCTTATTGATAAAGGAGACAGTCTCCTACTGTAACCCATCCCCTTATTGATAAAGGAGACAGTCTCCTACTGTAACCCATCCCCTTATTGATAAAGGAGACAGTCTCCTACTGTAACCCATCCCCTTATTGATAAAGGAGACAGTCTCCTACTGTAACCCATCCCCTTATTGATAAAGGAGACAGTCTCCTACTGTAACCCATCCCCTTATTGATAAAGGAGACAGTCTCCTACTGTAACCCATCCCCTTATTGATAAAGGAGACAGTCTCCTACTGTAACCCATCCCCTTATTGATAAAGGAGACAGTCTCCTACTGTAACCCATCCCCTTATTGATAAAGGAGACAGTCTCCTACTGTAACCCATCCCCTTATTGATAAAGGAGACAGTCTCCTACTGTAACCCATCCCCTTATTGATAAAGGAGACAGTCTCCTACTGTAACCCATCCCCTTATTGATAAAGGAGACAGTCTCCTACTGTAACCCATCCCCTTATTGATAAAGGAGACAGTCTCCTACTGTAACCCATCCCCTTATTGATAAAGGAGACAGTCTCCTACTGTAACCCATCCCCTTATTGATAAAGGAGACAGTCTCCTACTGTAACCCATCCCCTTATTGATAAAGGAGACAGTCTCCTACTGTAACCCATCCCCTTATTGATAAAGGAGACAGTCTCCTACTGTAACCCATCCCCTTATTGATAAAGGAGACAGTCTCCTACTGTAACCCATCCCCTTATTGATAAAGGAGACAGTCTCCTACTGTAACCCATCCCCTTATTGATAAAGGAGACAGTCTCCTACTGTAACCCATCCCCTTATTGATAAAGGAGACAGTCTCCTACTGTAACCCATCCCCTTATTGATAAAGGAGACAGTCTCCTACTGTAACCCATCCCCTTATTGATAAAGGAGACAGTCTCCTACTGTAACCCATCCCCTTATTGATAAAGGAGACAGTCTCCTACTGTAACCCATCCCCTTATTGATAAAGGAGACAGTCTCCTACTGTAACCCATCCCCTTATTGATAAAGGAGACAGTCTCCTACTGTAACCCATCCCCTTATTGATAAAGGAGACAGTCTCCTACTGTAACCCATCCCCTTATTGATAAAGGAGACAGTCTCCTACTGTAACCCATCCCCTTATTGATAAAGGAGACAGTCTCCTACTGTAACCCATCCCCTTATTGATAAAGGAGACAGTCTCCTACTGTAACCCATCCCCTTATTGATAAAGGAGACAGTCTCCTACTGTAACCCATCCCCTTATTGATAAAGGAGACAGTCTCCTACTGTAACCCATCCCCTTATTGATAAAGGAGACAGTCTCCTACTGTAACCCATCCCCTTATTGATAAAGGAGACAGTCTCCTACTGTAACCCATCCCCTTATTGATAAAGGAGACAGTCTCCTACTGTAACCCATCCCCTTATTGATAAAGGAGACAGTCTCCTACTGTAACCCATCCCCTTATTGATAAAGGAGACAGTCTCCTACTGTAACCCATCCCCTTATTGATAAAGGAGACAGTCTCCTACTGTAACCCATCCCCTTATTGATAAAGGAGACAGTCTCCTACTGTAACCCATCCCCTTATTGATAAAGGAGACAGTCTCCTACTGTAACCCATCCCCTTATTGATAAAGGAGACAGTCTCCTACTGTAACCCATCCCCTTATTGATAAAGGAGACAGTCTCCTACTGTAACCCATCCCCTTATTGATAAAGGAGACAGTCTCCTACTGTAACCCATCCCCTTATTGATAAAGGAGACAGTCTCCTACTGTAACCCATCCCCTTATTGATAAAGGAGACAGTCTCCTACTGTAACCCATCCCCTTATTGATAAAGGAGACAGTCTCCTACTGTAACCCATCCCCTTATTGATAAAGGAGACAGTCTCCTACTGTAACCCATCCCCTTATTGATAAAGGAGACAGTCTCCTACTGTAACCCATCCCCTTATTGATAAAGGAGACAGTCTCCTACTGTAACCCATCCCCTTATTGATAAAGGAGACAGTCTCCTACTGTAACCCATCCCCTTATTGATAAAGGAGACAGTCTCCTACTGTAACCCATCCCCTTATTGATAAAGGAGACAGTCTCCTACTGTAACCCATCCCCTTATTGATAAAGGAGACAGTCTCCTACTGTAACCCATCCCCTTATTGATAAAGGAGACAGTCTCCTACTGTAACCCATCCCCTTATTGATAAAGGAGACAGTCTCCTACTGTAACCCATCCCCTTATTGATAAAGGAGACAGTCTCCTACTGTAACCCATCCCCTTATTGATAAAGGAGACAGTCTCCTACTGTAACCCATCCCCTTATTGATAAAGGAGACAGTCTCCTACTGTAACCCATCCCCTTATTGATAAAGGAGACAGTCTCCTACTGTAACCCATCCCCTTATTGATAAAGGAGACAGTCTCCTACTGTAACCCATCCCCTTATTGATAAAGGAGACAGTCTCCTACTGTAACCCATCCCCTTATTGATAAAGGAGACAGTCTCCTACTGTAACCCATCCCCTTATTGATAAAGGAGACAGTCTCCTACTGTAACCCATCCCCTTATTGATAAAGGAGACAGTCTCCTACTGTAACCCATCCCCTTATTGATAAAGGAGACAGTCTCCTACTGTAACCCATCCCCTTATTGATAAAGGAGACAGTCTCCTACTGTAACCCATCCCCTTATTGATAAAGGAGACAGTCTCCTACTGTAACCCATCCCCTTATTGATAAAGGAGACAGTCTCCTACTGTAACCCATCCCCTTATTGATAAAGGAGACAGTCTCCTACTGTAACCCATCCCCTTATTGATAAAGGAGACAGTCTCCTACTGTAACCCATCCCCTTATTGATAAAGGAGACAGTCTCCTACTGTAACCCATCCCCTTATTGATAAAGGAGACAGTCTCCTACTGTAACCCATCCCCTTATTGATAAAGGAGACAGTCTCCTACTGTAACCCATCCCCTTATTGATAAAGGAGACAGTCTCCTACTGTAACCCATCCCCTTATTGATAAAGGAGACAGTCTCCTACTGTAACCCATCCCCTTATTGATAAAGGAGACAGTCTCCTACTGTAACCCATCCCCTTATTGATAAAGGAGACAGTCTCCTACTGTAACCCATCCCCTTATTGATAAAGGAGACAGTCTCCTACTGTAACCCATCCCCTTATTGATAAAGGAGACAGTCTCCTACTGTAACCCATCCCCTTATTGATAAAGGAGACAGTCTCCTACTGTAACCCATCCCCTTATTGATAAAGGAGACAGTCTCCTACTGTAACCCATCCCCTTATTGATAAAGGAGACAGTCTCCTACTGTAACCCATCCCCTTATTGATAAAGGAGACAGTCTCCTACTGTAACCCATCCCCTTATTGATAAAGGAGACAGTCTCCTACTGTAACCCATCCCCTTATTGATAAAGGAGACAGTCTCCTACTGTAACCCATCCCCTTATTGATAAAGGAGACAGTCTCCTACTGTAACCCATCCCCTTATTGATAAAGGAGACAGTCTCCTACTGTAACCCATCCCCTTATTGATAAAGGAGACAGTCTCCTACTGTAACCCATCCCCTTATTGATAAAGGAGACAGTCTCCTACTGTAACCCATCCCCTTATTGATAAAGGAGACAGTCTCCTACTGTAACCCATCCCCTTATTGATAAAGGAGACAGTCTCCTACTGTAACCCATCCCCTTATTGATAAAGGAGACAGTCTCCTACTGTAACCCATCCCCTTATTGATAAAGGAGACAGTCTCCTACTGTAACCCATCCCCTTATTGATAAAGGAGACAGTCTCCTACTGTAACCCATCCCCTTATTGATAAAGGAGACAGTCTCCTACTGTAACCCATCCCCTTATTGATAAAGGAGACAGTCTCCTACTGTAACCCATCCCCTTATTGATAAAGGAGACAGTCTCCTACTGTAACCCATCCCCTTATTGATAAAGGAGACAGTCTCCTACTGTAACCCATCCCCTTATTGATAAAGGAGACAGTCTCCTACTGTAACCCATCCCCTTATTGATAAAGGAGACAGTCTCCTACTGTAACCCATCCCCTTATTGATAAAGGAGACAGTCTCCTACTGTAACCCATCCCCTTATTGATAAAGGAGACAGTCTCCTACTGTAACCCATCCCCTTATTGATAAAGGAGACAGTCTCCTACTGTAACCCATCCCCTTATTGATAAAGGAGACAGTCTCCTACTGTAACCCATCCCCTTATTGATAAAGGAGACAGTCTCCTACTGTAACCCATCCCCTTATTGATAAAGGAGACAGTCTCCTACTGTAACCCATCCCCTTATTGATAAAGGAGACAGTCTCCTACTGTAACCCATCCCCTTATTGATAAAGGAGACAGTCTCCTACTGTAACCCATCCCCTTATTGATAAAGGAGACAGTCTCCTACTGTAACCCATCCCCTTATTGATAAAGGAGACAGTCTCCTACTGTAACCCATCCCCTTATTGATAAAGGAGACAGTCTCCTACTGTAACCCATCCCCTTATTGATAAAGGAGACAGTCTCCTACTGTAACCCATCCCCTTATTGATAAAGGAGACAGTCTCCTACTGTAACCCATCCCCTTATTGATAAAGGAGACAGTCTCCTACTGTAACCCATCCCCTTATTGATAAAGGAGACAGTCTCCTACTGTAACCCATCCCCTTATTGATAAAGGAGACAGTCTCCTACTGTAACCCATCCCCTTATTGATAAAGGAGACAGTCTCCTACTGTAACCCATCCCCTTATTGATAAAGGAGACAGTCTCCTACTGTAACCCATCCCCTTATTGATAAAGGAGACAGTCTCCTACTGTAACCCATCCCCTTATTGATAAAGGAGACAGTCTCCTACTGTAACCCATCCCCTTATTGATAAAGGAGACAGTCTCCTACTGTAACCCATCCCCTTATTGATAAAGGAGACAGTCTCCTACTGTAACCCATCCCCTTATTGATAAAGGAGACAGTCTCCTACTGTAACCCATCCCCTTATTGATAAAGGAGACAGTCTCCTACTGTAACCCATCCCCTTATTGATAAAGGAGACAGTCTCCTACTGTAACCCATCCCCTTATTGATAAAGGAGACAGTCTCCTACTGTAACCCATCCCCTTATTGATAAAGGAGACAGTCTCCTACTGTAACCCATCCCCTTATTGATAAAGGAGACAGTCTCCTACTGTAACCCATCCCCTTATTGATAAAGGAGACAGTCTCCTACTGTAACCCATCCCCTTATTGATAAAGGAGACAGTCTCCTACTGTAACCCATCCCCTTATTGATAAAGGAGACAGTCTCCTACTGTAACCCATCCCCTTATTGATAAAGGAGACAGTCTCCTACTGTAACCCATCCCCTTATTGATAAAGGAGACAGTCTCCTACTGTAACCCATCCCCTTATTGATAAAGGAGACAGTCTCCTACTGTAACCCATCCCCTTATTGATAAAGGAGACAGTCTCCTACTGTAACCCATCCCCTTATTGATAAAGGAGACAGTCTCCTACTGTAACCCATCCCCTTATTGATAAAGGAGACAGTCTCCTACTGTAACCCATCCCCTTATTGATAAAGGAGACAGTCTCCTACTGTAACCCATCCCCTTATTGATAAAGGAGACAGTCTCCTACTGTAACCCATCCCCTTATTGATAAAGGAGACAGTCTCCTACTGTAACCCATCCCCTTATTGATAAAGGAGACAGTCTCCTACTGTAACCCATCCCCTTATTGATAAAGGAGACAGTCTCCTACTGTAACCCATCCCCTTATTGATAAAGGAGACAGTCTCCTACTGTAACCCATCCCCTTATTGATAAAGGAGACAGTCTCCTACTGTAACCCATCCCCTTATTGATAAAGGAGACAGTCTCCTACTGTAACCCATCCCCTTATTGATAAAGGAGACAGTCTCCTACTGTAACCCATCCCCTTATTGATAAAGGAGACAGTCTCCTACTGTAACCCATCCCCTTATTGATAAAGGAGACAGTCTCCTACTGTAACCCATCCCCTTATTGATAAAGGAGACAGTCTCCTACTGTAACCCATCCCCTTATTGATAAAGGAGACAGTCTCCTACTGTAACCCATCCCCTTATTGATAAAGGAGACAGTCTCCTACTGTAACCCATCCCCTTATTGATAAAGGAGACAGTCTCCTACTGTAACCCATCCCCTTATTGATAAAGGAGACAGTCTCCTACTGTAACCCATCCCCTTATTGATAAAGGAGACAGTCTCCTACTGTAACCCATCCCCTTATTGATAAAGGAGACAGTCTCCTACTGTAACCCATCCCCTTATTGATAAAGGAGACAGTCTCCTACTGTAACCCATCCCCTTATTGATAAAGGAGACAGTCTCCTACTGTAACCCATCCCCTTATTGATAAAGGAGACAGTCTCCTACTGTAACCCATCCCCTTATTGATAAAGGAGACAGTCTCCTACTGTAACCCATCCCCTTATTGATAAAGGAGACAGTCTCCTACTGTAACCCATCCCCTTATTGATAAAGGAGACAGTCTCCTACTGTAACCCATCCCCTTATTGATAAAGGAGACAGTCTCCTACTGTAACCCATCCCCTTATTGATAAAGGAGACAGTCTCCTACTGTAACCCATCCCCTTATTGATAAAGGAGACAGTCTCCTACTGTAACCCATCCCCTTATTGATAAAGGAGACAGTCTCCTACTGTAACCCATCCCCTTATTGATAAAGGAGACAGTCTCCTACTGTAACCCATCCCCTTATTGATAAAGGAGACAGTCTCCTACTGTAACCCATCCCCTTATTGATAAAGGAGACAGTCTCCTACTGTAACCCATCCCCTTATTGATAAAGGAGACAGTCTCCTACTGTAACCCATCCCCTTATTGATAAAGGAGACAGTCTCCTACTGTAACCCATCCCCTTATTGATAAAGGAGACAGTCTCCTACTGTAACCCATCCCCTTATTGATAAAGGAGACAGTCTCCTACTGTAACCCATCCCCTTATTGATAAAGGAGACAGTCTCCTACTGTAACCCATCCCCTTATTGATAAAGGAGACAGTCTCCTACTGTAACCCATCCCCTTATTGATAAAGGAGACAGTCTCCTACTGTAACCCATCCCCTTATTGATAAAGGAGACAGTCTCCTACTGTAACCCATCCCCTTATTGATAAAGGAGACAGTCTCCTACTGTAACCCATCCCCTTATTGATAAAGGAGACAGTCTCCTACTGTAACCCATCCCCTTATTGATAAAGGAGACAGTCTCCTACTGTAACCCATCCCCTTATTGATAAAGGAGACAGTCTCCTACTGTAACCCATCCCCTTATTGATAAAGGAGACAGTCTCCTACTGTAACCCATCCCCTTATTGATAAAGGAGACAGTCTCCTACTGTAACCCATCCCCTTATTGATAAAGGAGACAGTCTCCTACTGTAACCCATCCCCTTATTGATAAAGGAGACAGTCTCCTACTGTAACCCATCCCCTTATTGATAAAGGAGACAGTCTCCTACTGTAACCCATCCCCTTATTGATAAAGGAGACAGTCTCCTACTGTAACCCATCCCCTTATTGATAAAGGAGACAGTCTCCTACTGTAACCCATCCCCTTATTGATAAAGGAGACAGTCTCCTACTGTAACCCATCCCCTTATTGATAAAGGAGACAGTCTCCTACTGTAACCCATCCCCTTATTGATAAAGGAGACAGTCTCCTACTGTAACCCATCCCCTTATTGATAAAGGAGACAGTCTCCTACTGTAACCCATCCCCTTATTGATAAAGGAGACAGTCTCCTACTGTAACCCATCCCCTTATTGATAAAGGAGACAGTCTCCTACTGTAACCCATCCCCTTATTGATAAAGGAGACAGTCTCCTACTGTAACCCATCCCCTTATTGATAAAGGAGACAGTCTCCTACTGTAACCCATCCCCTTATTGATAAAGGAGACAGTCTCCTACTGTAACCCATCCCCTTATTGATAAAGGAGACAGTCTCCTACTGTAACCCATCCCCTTATTGATAAAGGAGACAGTCTCCTACTGTAACCCATCCCCTTATTGATAAAGGAGACAGTCTCCTACTGTAACCCATCCCCTTATTGATAAAGGAGACAGTCTCCTACTGTAACCCATCCCCTTATTGATAAAGGAGACAGTCTCCTACTGTAACCCATCCCCTTATTGATAAAGGAGACAGTCTCCTACTGTAACCCATCCCCTTATTGATAAAGGAGACAGTCTCCTACTGTAACCCATCCCCTTATTGATAAAGGAGACAGTCTCCTACTGTAACCCATCCCCTTATTGATAAAGGAGACAGTCTCCTACTGTAACCCATCCCCTTATTGATAAAGGAGACAGTCTCCTACTGTAACCCATCCCCTTATTGATAAAGGAGACAGTCTCCTACTGTAACCCATCCCCTTATTGATAAAGGAGACAGTCTCCTACTGTAACCCATCCCCTTATTGATAAAGGAGACAGTCTCCTACTGTAACCCATCCCCTTATTGATAAAGGAGACAGTCTCCTACTGTAACCCATCCCCTTATTGATAAAGGAGACAGTCTCCTACTGTAACCCATCCCCTTATTGATAAAGGAGACAGTCTCCTACTGTAACCCATCCCCTTATTGATAAAGGAGACAGTCTCCTACTGTAACCCATCCCCTTATTGATAAAGGAGACAGTCTCCTACTGTAACCCATCCCCTTATTGATAAAGGAGACAGTCTCCTACTGTAACCCATCCCCTTATTGATAAAGGAGACAGTCTCCTACTGTAACCCATCCCCTTATTGATAAAGGAGACAGTCTCCTACTGTAACCCATCCCCTTATTGATAAAGGAGACAGTCTCCTACTGTAACCCATCCCCTTATTGATAAAGGAGACAGTCTCCTACTGTAACCCATCCCCTTATTGATAAAGGAGACAGTCTCCTACTGTAACCCATCCCCTTATTGATAAAGGAGACAGTCTCCTACTGTAACCCATCCCCTTATTGATAAAGGAGACAGTCTCCTACTGTAACCCATCCCCTTATTGATAAAGGAGACAGTCTCCTACTGTAACCCATCCCCTTATTGATAAAGGAGACAGTCTCCTACTGTAACCCATCCCCTTATTGATAAAGGAGACAGTCTCCTACTGTAACCCATCCCCTTATTGATAAAGGAGACAGTCTCCTACTGTAACCCATCCCCTTATTGATAAAGGAGACAGTCTCCTACTGTAACCCATCCCCTTATTGATAAAGGAGACAGTCTCCTACTGTAACCCATCCCCTTATTGATAAAGGAGACAGTCTCCTACTGTAACCCATCCCCTTATTGATAAAGGAGACAGTCTCCTACTGTAACCCATCCCCTTATTGATAAAGGAGACAGTCTCCTACTGTAACCCATCCCCTTATTGATAAAGGAGACAGTCTCCTACTGTAACCCATCCCCTTATTGATAAAGGAGACAGTCTCCTACTGTAACCCATCCCCTTATTGATAAAGGAGACAGTCTCCTACTGTAACCCATCCCCTTATTGATAAAGGAGACAGTCTCCTACTGTAACCCATCCCCTTATTGATAAAGGAGACAGTCTCCTACTGTAACCCATCCCCTTATTGATAAAGGAGACAGTCTCCTACTGTAACCCATCCCCTTATTGATAAAGGAGACAGTCTCCTACTGTAACCCATCCCCTTATTGATAAAGGAGACAGTCTCCTACTGTAACCCATCCCCTTATTGATAAAGGAGACAGTCTCCTACTGTAACCCATCCCCTTATTGATAAAGGAGACAGTCTCCTACTGTAACCCATCCCCTTATTGATAAAGGAGACAGTCTCCTACTGTAACCCATCCCCTTATTGATAAAGGAGACAGTCTCCTACTGTAACCCATCCCCTTATTGATAAAGGAGACAGTCTCCTACTGTAACCCATCCCCTTATTGATAAAGGAGACAGTCTCCTACTGTAACCCATCCCCTTATTGATAAAGGAGACAGTCTCCTACTGTAACCCATCCCCTTATTGATAAAGGAGACAGTCTCCTACTGTAACCCATCCCCTTATTGATAAAGGAGACAGTCTCCTACTGTAACCCATCCCCTTATTGATAAAGGAGACAGTCTCCTACTGTAACCCATCCCCTTATTGATAAAGGAGACAGTCTCCTACTGTAACCCATCCCCTTATTGATAAAGGAGACAGTCTCCTACTGTAACCCATCCCCTTATTGATAAAGGAGACAGTCTCCTACTGTAACCCATCCCCTTATTGATAAAGGAGACAGTCTCCTACTGTAACCCATCCCCTTATTGATAAAGGAGACAGTCTCCTACTGTAACCCATCCCCTTATTGATAAAGGAGACAGTCTCCTACTGTAACCCATCCCCTTATTGATAAAGGAGACAGTCTCCTACTGTAACCCATCCCCTTATTGATAAAGGAGACAGTCTCCTACTGTAACCCATCCCCTTATTGATAAAGGAGACAGTCTCCTACTGTAACCCATCCCCTTATTGATAAAGGAGACAGTCTCCTACTGTAACCCATCCCCTTATTGATAAAGGAGACAGTCTCCTACTGTAACCCATCCCCTTATTGATAAAGGAGACAGTCTCCTACTGTAACCCATCCCCTTATTGATAAAGGAGACAGTCTCCTACTGTAACCCATCCCCTTATTGATAAAGGAGACAGTCTCCTACTGTAACCCATCCCCTTATTGATAAAGGAGACAGTCTCCTACTGTAACCCATCCCCTTATTGATAAAGGAGACAGTCTCCTACTGTAACCCATCCCCTTATTGATAAAGGAGACAGTCTCCTACTGTAACCCATCCCCTTATTGATAAAGGAGACAGTCTCCTACTGTAACCCATCCCCTTATTGATAAAGGAGACAGTCTCCTACTGTAACCCATCCCCTTATTGATAAAGGAGACAGTCTCCTACTGTAACCCATCCCCTTATTGATAAAGGAGACAGTCTCCTACTGTAACCCATCCCCTTATTGATAAAGGAGACAGTCTCCTACTGTAACCCATCCCCTTATTGATAAAGGAGACAGTCTCCTACTGTAACCCATCCCCTTATTGATAAAGGAGACAGTCTCCTACTGTAACCCATCCCCTTATTGATAAAGGAGACAGTCTCCTACTGTAACCCATCCCCTTATTGATAAAGGAGACAGTCTCCTACTGTAACCCATCCCCTTATTGATAAAGGAGACAGTCTCCTACTGTAACCCATCCCCTTATTGATAAAGGAGACAGTCTCCTACTGTAACCCATCCCCTTATTGATAAAGGAGACAGTCTCCTACTGTAACCCATCCCCTTATTGATAAAGGAGACAGTCTCCTACTGTAACCCATCCCCTTATTGATAAAGGAGACAGTCTCCTACTGTAACCCATCCCCTTATTGATAAAGGAGACAGTCTCCTACTGTAACCCATCCCCTTATTGATAAAGGAGACAGTCTCCTACTGTAACCCATCCCCTTATTGATAAAGGAGACAGTCTCCTACTGTAACCCATCCCCTTATTGATAAAGGAGACAGTCTCCTACTGTAACCCATCCCCTTATTGATAAAGGAGACAGTCTCCTACTGTAACCCATCCCCTTATTGATAAAGGAGACAGTCTCCTACTGTAACCCATCCCCTTATTGATAAAGGAGACAGTCTCCTACTGTAACCCATCCCCTTATTGATAAAGGAGACAGTCTCCTACTGTAACCCATCCCCTTATTGATAAAGGAGACAGTCTCCTACTGTAACCCATCCCCTTATTGATAAAGGAGACAGTCTCCTACTGTAACCCATCCCCTTATTGATAAAGGAGACAGTCTCCTACTGTAACCCATCCCCTTATTGATAAAGGAGACAGTCTCCTACTGTAACCCATCCCCTTATTGATAAAGGAGACAGTCTCCTACTGTAACCCATCCCCTTATTGATAAAGGAGACAGTCTCCTACTGTAACCCATCCCCTTATTGATAAAGGAGACAGTCTCCTACTGTAACCCATCCCCTTATTGATAAAGGAGACAGTCTCCTACTGTAACCCATCCCCTTATTGATAAAGGAGACAGTCTCCTACTGTAACCCATCCCCTTATTGATAAAGGAGACAGTCTCCTACTGTAACCCATCCCCTTATTGATAAAGGAGACAGTCTCCTACTGTAACCCATCCCCTTATTGATAAAGGAGACAGTCTCCTACTGTAACCCATCCCCTTATTGATAAAGGAGACAGTCTCCTACTGTAACCCATCCCCTTATTGATAAAGGAGACAGTCTCCTACTGTAACCCATCCCCTTATTGATAAAGGAGACAGTCTCCTACTGTAACCCATCCCCTTATTGATAAAGGAGACAGTCTCCTACTGTAACCCATCCCCTTATTGATAAAGGAGACAGTCTCCTACTGTAACCCATCCCCTTATTGATAAAGGAGACAGTCTCCTACTGTAACCCATCCCCTTATTGATAAAGGAGACAGTCTCCTACTGTAACCCATCCCCTTATTGATAAAGGAGACAGTCTCCTACTGTAACCCATCCCCTTATTGATAAAGGAGACAGTCTCCTACTGTAACCCATCCCCTTATTGATAAAGGAGACAGTCTCCTACTGTAACCCATCCCCTTATTGATAAAGGAGACAGTCTCCTACTGTAACCCATCCCCTTATTGATAAAGGAGACAGTCTCCTACTGTAACCCATCCCCTTATTGATAAAGGAGACAGTCTCCTACTGTAACCCATCCCCTTATTGATAAAGGAGACAGTCTCCTACTGTAACCCATCCCCTTATTGATAAAGGAGACAGTCTCCTACTGTAACCCATCCCCTTATTGATAAAGGAGACAGTCTCCTACTGTAACCCATCCCCTTATTGATAAAGGAGACAGTCTCCTACTGTAACCCATCCCCTTATTGATAAAGGAGACAGTCTCCTACTGTAACCCATCCCCTTATTGATAAAGGAGACAGTCTCCTACTGTAACCCATCCCCTTATTGATAAAGGAGACAGTCTCCTACTGTAACCCATCCCCTTATTGATAAAGGAGACAGTCTCCTACTGTAACCCATCCCCTTATTGATAAAGGAGACAGTCTCCTACTGTAACCCATCCCCTTATTGATAAAGGAGACAGTCTCCTACTGTAACCCATCCCCTTATTGATAAAGGAGACAGTCTCCTACTGTAACCCATCCCCTTATTGATAAAGGAGACAGTCTCCTACTGTAACCCATCCCCTTATTGATAAAGGAGACAGTCTCCTACTGTAACCCATCCCCTTATTGATAAAGGAGACAGTCTCCTACTGTAACCCATCCCCTTATTGATAAAGGAGACAGTCTCCTACTGTAACCCATCCCCTTATTGATAAAGGAGACAGTCTCCTACTGTAACCCATCCCCTTATTGATAAAGGAGACAGTCTCCTACTGTAACCCATCCCCTTATTGATAAAGGAGACAGTCTCCTACTGTAACCCATCCCCTTATTGATAAAGGAGACAGTCTCCTACTGTAACCCATCCCCTTATTGATAAAGGAGACAGTCTCCTACTGTAACCCATCCCCTTATTGATAAAGGAGACAGTCTCCTACTGTAACCCATCCCCTTATTGATAAAGGAGACAGTCTCCTACTGTAACCCATCCCCTTATTGATAAAGGAGACAGTCTCCTACTGTAACCCATCCCCTTATTGATAAAGGAGACAGTCTCCTACTGTAACCCATCCCCTTATTGATAAAGGAGACAGTCTCCTACTGTAACCCATCCCCTTATTGATAAAGGAGACAGTCTCCTACTGTAACCCATCCCCTTATTGATAAAGGAGACAGTCTCCTACTGTAACCCATCCCCTTATTGATAAAGGAGACAGTCTCCTACTGTAACCCATCCCCTTATTGATAAAGGAGACAGTCTCCTACTGTAACCCATCCCCTTATTGATAAAGGAGACAGTCTCCTACTGTAACCCATCCCCTTATTGATAAAGGAGACAGTCTCCTACTGTAACCCATCCCCTTATTGATAAAGGAGACAGTCTCCTACTGTAACCCATCCCCTTATTGATAAAGGAGACAGTCTCCTACTGTAACCCATCCCCTTATTGATAAAGGAGACAGTCTCCTACTGTAACCCATCCCCTTATTGATAAAGGAGACAGTCTCCTACTGTAACCCATCCCCTTATTGATAAAGGAGACAGTCTCCTACTGTAACCCATCCCCTTATTGATAAAGGAGACAGTCTCCTACTGTAACCCATCCCCTTATTGATAAAGGAGACAGTCTCCTACTGTAACCCATCCCCTTATTGATAAAGGAGACAGTCTCCTACTGTAACCCATCCCCTTATTGATAAAGGAGACAGTCTCCTACTGTAACCCATCCCCTTATTGATAAAGGAGACAGTCTCCTACTGTAACCCATCCCCTTATTGATAAAGGAGACAGTCTCCTACTGTAACCCATCCCCTTATTGATAAAGGAGACAGTCTCCTACTGTAACCCATCCCCTTATTGATAAAGGAGACAGTCTCCTACTGTAACCCATCCCCTTATTGATAAAGGAGACAGTCTCCTACTGTAACCCATCCCCTTATTGATAAAGGAGACAGTCTCCTACTGTAACCCATCCCCTTATTGATAAAGGAGACAGTCTCCTACTGTAACCCATCCCCTTATTGATAAAGGAGACAGTCTCCTACTGTAACCCATCCCCTTATTGATAAAGGAGACAGTCTCCTACTGTAACCCATCCCCTTATTGATAAAGGAGACAGTCTCCTACTGTAACCCATCCCCTTATTGATAAAGGAGACAGTCTCCTACTGTAACCCATCCCCTTATTGATAAAGGAGACAGTCTCCTACTGTAACCCATCCCCTTATTGATAAAGGAGACAGTCTCCTACTGTAACCCATCCCCTTATTGATAAAGGAGACAGTCTCCTACTGTAACCCATCCCCTTATTGATAAAGGAGACAGTCTCCTACTGTAACCCATCCCCTTATTGATAAAGGAGACAGTCTCCTACTGTAACCCATCCCCTTATTGATAAAGGAGACAGTCTCCTACTGTAACCCATCCCCTTATTGATAAAGGAGACAGTCTCCTACTGTAACCCATCCCCTTATTGATAAAGGAGACAGTCTCCTACTGTAACCCATCCCCTTATTGATAAAGGAGACAGTCTCCTACTGTAACCCATCCCCTTATTGATAAAGGAGACAGTCTCCTACTGTAACCCATCCCCTTATTGATAAAGGAGACAGTCTCCTACTGTAACCCATCCCCTTATTGATAAAGGAGACAGTCTCCTACTGTAACCCATCCCCTTATTGATAAAGGAGACAGTCTCCTACTGTAACCCATCCCCTTATTGATAAAGGAGACAGTCTCCTACTGTAACCCATCCCCTTATTGATAAAGGAGACAGTCTCCTACTGTAACCCATCCCCTTATTGATAAAGGAGACAGTCTCCTACTGTAACCCATCCCCTTATTGATAAAGGAGACAGTCTCCTACTGTAACCCATCCCCTTATTGATAAAGGAGACAGTCTCCTACTGTAACCCATCCCCTTATTGATAAAGGAGACAGTCTCCTACTGTAACCCATCCCCTTATTGATAAAGGAGACAGTCTCCTACTGTAACCCATCCCCTTATTGATAAAGGAGACAGTCTCCTACTGTAACCCATCCCCTTATTGATAAAGGAGACAGTCTCCTACTGTAACCCATCCCCTTATTGATAAAGGAGACAGTCTCCTACTGTAACCCATCCCCTTATTGATAAAGGAGACAGTCTCCTACTGTAACCCATCCCCTTATTGATAAAGGAGACAGTCTCCTACTGTAACCCATCCCCTTATTGATAAAGGAGACAGTCTCCTACTGTAACCCATCCCCTTATTGATAAAGGAGACAGTCTCCTACTGTAACCCATCCCCTTATTGATAAAGGAGACAGTCTCCTACTGTAACCCATCCCCTTATTGATAAAGGAGACAGTCTCCTACTGTAACCCATCCCCTTATTGATAAAGGAGACAGTCTCCTACTGTAACCCATCCCCTTATTGATAAAGGAGACAGTCTCCTACTGTAACCCATCCCCTTATTGATAAAGGAGACAGTCTCCTACTGTAACCCATCCCCTTATTGATAAAGGAGACAGTCTCCTACTGTAACCCATCCCCTTATTGATAAAGGAGACAGTCTCCTACTGTAACCCATCCCCTTATTGATAAAGGAGACAGTCTCCTACTGTAACCCATCCCCTTATTGATAAAGGAGACAGTCTCCTACTGTAACCCATCCCCTTATTGATAAAGGAGACAGTCTCCTACTGTAACCCATCCCCTTATTGATAAAGGAGACAGTCTCCTACTGTAACCCATCCCCTTATTGATAAAGGAGACAGTCTCCTACTGTAACCCATCCCCTTATTGATAAAGGAGACAGTCTCCTACTGTAACCCATCCCCTTATTGATAAAGGAGACAGTCTCCTACTGTAACCCATCCCCTTATTGATAAAGGAGACAGTCTCCTACTGTAACCCATCCCCTTATTGATAAAGGAGACAGTCTCCTACTGTAACCCATCCCCTTATTGATAAAGGAGACAGTCTCCTACTGTAACCCATCCCCTTATTGATAAAGGAGACAGTCTCCTACTGTAACCCATCCCCTTATTGATAAAGGAGACAGTCTCCTACTGTAACCCATCCCCTTATTGATAAAGGAGACAGTCTCCTACTGTAACCCATCCCCTTATTGATAAAGGAGACAGTCTCCTACTGTAACCATCCCCTTATTGATAAAGGAGACAGTCTCCTACTGTAACCATCCCCTTATTGATAAAGGAGACAGTCTCCTACTGTAACCCATCCCCTTATTGATAAAGGAGACAGTCTCCTACTGTAACCCATCCCCTTATTGATAAAGGAGACAGTCTCCTACTGTAACCCATCCCCTTATTGATAAAGGAGACAGTCTCCTACTGTAACCCATCCCCTTATTGATAAAGGAGACAGTCTCCTACTGTAACCCATCCCCTTATTGATAAAGGAGACAGTCTCCTACTGTAACCCATCCCCTTATTGATAAAGGAGACAGTCTCCTACTGTAACCCATCCCCTTATTGATAAAGGAGACAGTCTCCTACTGTAACCCATCCCCTTATTGATAAAGGAGACAGTCTCCTACTGTAACCCATCCCCTTATTGATAAAGGAGACAGTCTCCTACTGTAACCCATCCCCTTATTGATAAAGGAGACAGTCTCCTACTGTAACCCATCCCCTTATTGATAAAGGAGACAGTCTCCTACTGTAACCCATCCCCTTATTGATAAAGGAGACAGTCTCCTACTGTAACCCATCCCCTTATTGATAAAGGAGACAGTCTCCTACTGTAACCCATCCCCTTATTGATAAAGGAGACAGTCTCCTACTGTAACCCATCCCCTTATTGATAAAGGAGACAGTCTCCTACTGTAACCCATCCCCTTATTGATAAAGGAGACAGTCTCCTACTGTAACCCATCCCCTTATTGATAAAGGAGACAGTCTCCTACTGTAACCCATCCCCTTATTGATAAAGGAGACAGTCTCCTACTGTAACCCATCCCCTTATTGATAAAGGAGACAGTCTCCTACTGTAACCCATCCCCTTATTGATAAAGGAGACAGTCTCCTACTGTAACCCATCCCCTTATTGATAAAGGAGACAGTCTCCTACTGTAACCCATCCCCTTATTGATAAAGGAGACAGTCTCCTACTGTAACCCATCCCCTTATTGATAAAGGAGACAGTCTCCTACTGTAACCCATCCCCTTATTGATAAAGGAGACAGTCTCCTACTGTAACCCATCCCCTTATTGATAAAGGAGACAGTCTCCTACTGTAACCCATCCCCTTATTGATAAAGGAGACAGTCTCCTACTGTAACCCATCCCCTTATTGATAAAGGAGACAGTCTCCTACTGTAACCCATCCCCTTATTGATAAAGGAGACAGTCTCCTACTGTAACCCATCCCCTTATTGATAAAGGAGACAGTCTCCTACTGTAACCCATCCCCTTATTGATAAAGGAGACAGTCTCCTACTGTAACCCATCCCCTTATTGATAAAGGAGACAGTCTCCTACTGTAACCCATCCCCTTATTGATAAAGGAGACAGTCTCCTACTGTAACCCATCCCCTTATTGATAAAGGAGACAGTCTCCTACTGTAACCATCCCCTTATTGATAAAGGAGACAGTCTCCTACTGTAACCCATCCCCTTATTGATAAAGGAGACAGTCTCCTACTGTAACCCATCCCCTTATTGATAAAGGAGACAGTCTCCTACTGTAACCCATCCCCTTATTGATAAAGGAGACAGTCTCCTACTGTAACCCATCCCCTTATTGATAAAGGAGACAGTCTCCTACTGTAACCCATCCCCTTATTGATAAAGGAGACAGTCTCCTACTGTAACCCATCCCCTTATTGATAAAGGAGACAGTCTCCTACTGTAACCCATCCCCTTATTGATAAAGGAGACAGTCTCCTACTGTAACCCATCCCCTTATTGATAAAGGAGACAGTCTCCTACTGTAACCCATCCCCTTATTGATAAAGGAGACAGTCTCCTACTGTAACCCATCCCCTTATTGATAAAGGAGACAGTCTCCTACTGTAACCCATCCCCTTATTGATAAAGGAGACAGTCTCCTACTGTAACCCATCCCCTTATTGATAAAGGAGACAGTCTCCTACTGTAACCCATCCCCTTATTGATAAAGGAGACAGTCTCCTACTGTAACCCATCCCCTTATTGATAAAGGAGACAGTCTCCTACTGTAACCCATCCCCTTATTGATAAAGGAGACAGTCTCCTACTGTAACCCATCCCCTTATTGATAAAGGAGACAGTCTCCTACTGTAACCCATCCCCTTATTGATAAAGGAGACAGTCTCCTACTGTAACCCATCCCCTTATTGATAAAGGAGACAGTCTCCTACTGTAACCCATCCCCTTATTGATAAAGGAGACAGTCTCCTACTGTAACCCATCCCCTTATTGATAAAGGAGACAGTCTCCTACTGTAACCCATCCCCTTATTGATAAAGGAGACAGTCTCCTACTGTAACCCATCCCCTTATTGATAAAGGAGACAGTCTCCTACTGTAACCCATCCCCTTATTGATAAAGGAGACAGTCTCCTACTGTAACCCATCCCCTTATTGATAAAGGAGACAGTCTCCTACTGTAACCCATCCCCTTATTGATAAAGGAGACAGTCTCCTACTGTAACCCATCCCCTTATTGATAAAGGAGACAGTCTCCTACTGTAACCCATCCCCTTATTGATAAAGGAGACAGTCTCCTACTGTAACCCATCCCCTTATTGATAAAGGAGACAGTCTCCTACTGTAACCCATCCCCTTATTGATAAAGGAGACAGTCTCCTACTGTAACCCATCCCCTTATTGATAAAGGAGACAGTCTCCTACTGTAACCCATCCCCTTATTGATAAAGGAGACAGTCTCCTACTGTAACCCATCCCCTTATTGATAAAGGAGACAGTCTCCTACTGTAACCCATCCCCTTATTGATAAAGGAGACAGTCTCCTACTGTAACCCATCCCCTTATTGATAAAGGAGACAGTCTCCTACTGTAACCCATCCCCTTATTGATAAAGGAGACAGTCTCCTACTGTAACCCATCCCCTTATTGATAAAGGAGACAGTCTCCTACTGTAACCCATCCCCTTATTGATAAAGGAGACAGTCTCCTACTGTAACCCATCCCCTTATTGATAAAGGAGACAGTCTCCTACTGTAACCCATCCCCTTATTGATAAAGGAGACAGTCTCCTACTGTAACCCATCCCCTTATTGATAAAGGAGACAGTCTCCTACTGTAACCCATCCCCTTATTGATAAAGGAGACAGTCTCCTACTGTAACCCATCCCCTTATTGATAAAGGAGACAGTCTCCTACTGTAACCCATCCCCTTATTGATAAAGGAGACAGTCTCCTACTGTAACCCATCCCCTTATTGATAAAGGAGACAGTCTCCTACTGTAACCCATCCCCTTATTGATAAAGGAGACAGTCTCCTACTGTAACCCATCCCCTTATTGATAAAGGAGACAGTCTCCTACTGTAACCCATCCCCTTATTGATAAAGGAGACAGTCTCCTACTGTAACCCATCCCCTTATTGATAAAGGAGACAGTCTCCTACTGTAACCCATCCCCTTATTGATAAAGGAGACAGTCTCCTACTGTAACCCATCCCCTTATTGATAAAGGAGACAGTCTCCTACTGTAACCCATCCCCTTATTGATAAAGGAGACAGTCTCCTACTGTAACCCATCCCCTTATTGATAAAGGAGACAGTCTCCTACTGTAACCCATCCCCTTATTGATAAAGGAGACAGTCTCCTACTGTAACCCATCCCCTTATTGATAAAGGAGACAGTCTCCTACTGTAACCCATCCCCTTATTGATAAAGGAGACAGTCTCCTACTGTAACCCATCCCCTTATTGATAAAGGAGACAGTCTCCTACTGTAACCCATCCCCTTATTGATAAAGGAGACAGTCTCCTACTGTAACCCATCCCCTTATTGATAAAGGAGACAGTCTCCTACTGTAACCCATCCCCTTATTGATAAAGGAGACAGTCTCCTACTGTAACCCATCCCCTTATTGATAAAGGAGACAGTCTCCTACTGTAACCCATCCCCTTATTGATAAAGGAGACAGTCTCCTACTGTAACCCATCCCCTTATTGATAAAGGAGACAGTCTCCTACTGTAACCCATCCCCTTATTGATAAAGGAGACAGTCTCCTACTGTAACCCATCCCCTTATTGATAAAGGAGACAGTCTCCTACTGTAACCCATCCCCTTATTGATAAAGGAGACAGTCTCCTACTGTAACCCATCCCCTTATTGATAAAGGAGACAGTCTCCTACTGTAACCCATCCCCTTATTGATAAAGGAGACAGTCTCCTACTGTAACCCATCCCCTTATTGATAAAGGAGACAGTCTCCTACTGTAACCCATCCCCTTATTGATAAAGGAGACAGTCTCCTACTGTAACCCATCCCCTTATTGATAAAGGAGACAGTCTCCTACTGTAACCCATCCCCTTATTGATAAAGGAGACAGTCTCCTACTGTAACCCATCCCCTTATTGATAAAGGAGACAGTCTCCTACTGTAACCCATCCCCTTATTGATAAAGGAGACAGTCTCCTACTGTAACCCATCCCCTTATTGATAAAGGAGACAGTCTCCTACTGTAACCCATCCCCTTATTGATAAAGGAGACAGTCTCCTACTGTAACCCATCCCCTTATTGATAAAGGAGACAGTCTCCTACTGTAACCCATCCCCTTATTGATAAAGGAGACAGTCTCCTACTGTAACCCATCCCCTTATTGATAAAGGAGACAGTCTCCTACTGTAACCCATCCCCTTATTGATAAAGGAGACAGTCTCCTACTGTAACCCATCCCCTTATTGATAAAGGAGACAGTCTCCTACTGTAACCCATCCCCTTATTGATAAAGGAGACAGTCTCCTACTGTAACCCATCCCCTTATTGATAAAGGAGACAGTCTCCTACTGTAACCCATCCCCTTATTGATAAAGGAGACAGTCTCCTACTGTAACCCATCCCCTTATTGATAAAGGAGACAGTCTCCTACTGTAACCCATCCCCTTATTGATAAAGGAGACAGTCTCCTACTGTAACCCATCCCCTTATTGATAAAGGAGACAGTCTCCTACTGTAACCCATCCCCTTATTGATAAAGGAGACAGTCTCCTACTGTAACCCATCCCCTTATTGATAAAGGAGACAGTCTCCTACTGTAACCCATCCCCTTATTGATAAAGGAGACAGTCTCCTACTGTAACCCATCCCCTTATTGATAAAGGAGACAGTCTCCTACTGTAACCCATCCCCTTATTGATAAAGGAGACAGTCTCCTACTGTAACCCATCCCCTTATTGATAAAGGAGACAGTCTCCTACTGTAACCCATCCCCTTATTGATAAAGGAGACAGTCTCCTACTGTAACCCATCCCCTTATTGATAAAGGAGACAGTCTCCTACTGTAACCCATCCCCTTATTGATAAAGGAGACAGTCTCCTACTGTAACCCATCCCCTTATTGATAAAGGAGACAGTCTCCTACTGTAACCCATCCCCTTATTGATAAAGGAGACAGTCTCCTACTGTAACCCATCCCCTTATTGATAAAGGAGACAGTCTCCTACTGTAACCCATCCCCTTATTGATAAAGGAGACAGTCTCCTACTGTAACCCATCCCCTTATTGATAAAGGAGACAGTCTCCTACTGTAACCCATCCCCTTATTGATAAAGGAGACAGTCTCCTACTGTAACCCATCCCCTTATTGATAAAGGAGACAGTCTCCTACTGTAACCCATCCCCTTATTGATAAAGGAGACAGTCTCCTACTGTAACCCATCCCCTTATTGATAAAGGAGACAGTCTCCTACTGTAACCCATCCCCTTATTGATAAAGGAGACAGTCTCCTACTGTAACCCATCCCCTTATTGATAAAGGAGACAGTCTCCTACTGTAACCCATCCCCTTATTGATAAAGGAGACAGTCTCCTACTGTAACCCATCCCCTTATTGATAAAGGAGACAGTCTCCTACTGTAACCCATCCCCTTATTGATAAAGGAGACAGTCTCCTACTGTAACCCATCCCCTTATTGATAAAGGAGACAGTCTCCTACTGTAACCCATCCCCTTATTGATAAAGGAGACAGTCTCCTACTGTAACCCATCCCCTTATTGATAAAGGAGACAGTCTCCTACTGTAACCCATCCCCTTATTGATAAAGGAGACAGTCTCCTACTGTAACCCATCCCCTTATTGATAAAGGAGACAGTCTCCTACTGTAACCCATCCCCTTATTGATAAAGGAGACAGTCTCCTACTGTAACCCATCCCCTTATTGATAAAGGAGACAGTCTCCTACTGTAACCCATCCCCTTATTGATAAAGGAGACAGTCTCCTACTGTAACCCATCCCCTTATTGATAAAGGAGACAGTCTCCTACTGTAACCATCCCCTTATTGATAAAGGAGACAGTCTCCTACTGTAACCATCCCCTTATTGATAAAGGAGACAGTCTCCTACTGTAACCCATCCCCTTATTGATAAAGGAGACAGTCTCCTACTGTAACCCATCCCCTTATTGATAAAGGAGACAGTCTCCTACTGTAACCCATCCCCTTATTGATAAAGGAGACAGTCTCCTACTGTAACCCATCCCCTTATTGATAAAGGAGACAGTCTCCTACTGTAACCCATCCCCTTATTGATAAAGGAGACAGTCTCCTACTGTAACCCATCCCCTTATTGATAAAGGAGACAGTCTCCTACTGTAACCCATCCCCTTATTGATAAAGGAGACAGTCTCCTACTGTAACCCATCCCCTTATTGATAAAGGAGACAGTCTCCTACTGTAACCCATCCCCTTATTGATAAAGGAGACAGTCTCCTACTGTAACCATCCCCTTATTGATAAAGGAGACAGTCTCCTACTGTAACCCATCCCCTTATTGATAAAGGAGACAGTCTCCTACTGTAACCCATCCCCTTATTGATAAAGGAGACAGTCTCCTACTGTAACCCATCCCCTTATTGATAAAGGAGACAGTCTCCTACTGTAACCCATCCCCTTATTGATAAAGGAGACAGTCTCCTACTGTAACCCATCCCCTTATTGATAAAGGAGACAGTCTCCTACTGTAACCCATCCCCTTATTGATAAAGGAGACAGTCTCCTACTGTAACCCATCCCCTTATTGATAAAGGAGACAGTCTCCTACTGTAACCCATCCCCTTATTGATAAAGGAGACAGTCTCCTACTGTAACCCATCCCCTTATTGATAAAGGAGACAGTCTCCTACTGTAACCCATCCCCTTATTGATAAAGGAGACAGTCTCCTACTGTAACCCATCCCCTTATTGATAAAGGAGACAGTCTCCTACTGTAACCCATCCCCTTATTGATAAAGGAGACAGTCTCCTACTGTAACCATCCCCTTATTGATAAAGGAGACAGTCTCCTACTGTAACCCATCCCCTTATTGATAAAGGAGACAGTCTCCTACTGTAACCCATCCCCTTATTGATAAAGGAGACAGTCTCCTACTGTAACCCATCCCCTTATTGATAAAGGAGACAGTCTCCTACTGTAACCCATCCCCTTATTGATAAAGGAGACAGTCTCCTACTGTAACCCATCCCCTTATTGATAAAGGAGACAGTCTCCTACTGTAACCCATCCCCTTATTGATAAAGGAGACAGTCTCCTACTGTAACCCATCCCCTTATTGATAAAGGAGACAGTCTCCTACTGTAACCCATCCCCTTATTGATAAAGGAGACAGTCTCCTACTGTAACCCATCCCCTTATTGATAAAGGAGACAGTCTCCTACTGTAACCCATCCCCTTATTGATAAAGGAGACAGTCTCCTACTGTAACCATCCCCTTATTGATAAAGGAGACAGTCTCCTACTGTAACCCATCCCCTTATTGATAAAGGAGACAGTCTCCTACTGTAACCCATCCCCTTATTGATAAAGGAGACAGTCTCCTACTGTAACCCATCCCCTTATTGATAAAGGAGACAGTCTCCTACTGTAACCCATCCCCTTATTGATAAAGGAGACAGTCTCCTACTGTAACCCATCCCCTTATTGATAAAGGAGACAGTCTCCTACTGTAACCCATCCCCTTATTGATAAAGGAGACAGTCTCCTAATATAACCCATCCCCTTATTGATAAAGGAGACTGTCATCGACTGTAAACCCATCCCCTTAATGATAAAGGAGACAGGAACCCCTGTTAAACCCATCCCCTTATTGATTAAGGAGACATGTCTCCTACTGTAACCATCCCCTTATTGATAAAGGAGACTGTCTCCTACTGTAACCCATCCCCTTATTGATAAAGGAGACAGTCTCCGACTGTAACCATCCCCTTATTGATAAAGGAGAAAGTCTCCTACTGTAACCATCCCCTTATTGATAAAGGAGACAGTCGTCCGACTGTAACCATCCCTTTATTGATAAAGGAGACAGTCTCCTACTGTAACCCATCCCCTTATTGATAAAGGAGACAGTCTCCTACTGTAACCCATCCCCTTATTGATAAAGGAGACAGTCTCCTACTGTAACCCATCCCCTTATTGATAAAGGAGACAGTCTCCTACTGTAACCCATCCCCTTATTGATAAAGGAGACAGTCTCCTACTGTAACCCATCCCCTTATTGATAAAGGAGACAGTCTCCTACTGTAACCCATCCCCTTATTGATAAAGGAGACAGTCTCCTACTGTAACCCATCCCCTTATTGATAAAGGAGACAGTCTCCTACTGTAACCCATCCCCTTATTGATAAAGGAGACAGTCTCCTACTGTAACCCATCCCCTTATTGATAAAGGAGACAGTCTCCTACTGTAACCCATCCCCTTATTGATAAAGGAGACAGTCTCCTACTGTAACCCATCCCCTTATTGATAAAGGAGACAGTCTCCTACTGTAACCCATCCCCTTATTGATAAAGGAGACAGTCTCCTACTGTAACCCATCCCCTTATTGATAAAGGAGACAGTCTCCGACTGTAACCCATCCCCTTATAGATAAAGGAGACAGTCTCCGACTGTAACCCATCCCCTTATTGATAAAGGAGACAGTCTCCTACTGTAACCCATCCCCTTAGTAATGGAGACAGTCTCCGACTTTAACCCATCCCCTTATTGATAAAGGAGACAGTCTCCTACTGTAACCCATCCCCTTATTAAAGGAGACAGTCTCCGACTTAACCCATCCCCTTATTGATAAAGGAGACAGTCTCCTACTGTAACCCATTCCCTTATTGATAGAGGACAGTCTCCGACTGTAACCATCCCCTTATTGATAAAGGAGACAGTCCCCTACTGTAACCATCCCTTATTGATAAAGGAGACAGTCTCCTAATGTAACCATCCCCTTAGTTGATAAAGGAGACAGTCCTCCTACTGTAACCCATCCCCTTATGGATAAAGGAGACAGTCTCCTACTGTACCCTTCCCTTATGGATAAAGGAGACAGTCTCCTACCTGTAACCAATTCCCCCTTATTAAAGAGACAGTCTCCTACTGTAACCCAGTCCCTATTGATAAAGGAGGCAGCTCCGACAGTAAACCCATCCCCTTATAGTATAAAGCGAGTCTCCTACAGTAACCCATCCCCTGATTGGTAAAGGAGACAGTCGCCTCATGTAACCCATCCCCTTATAGATAAAGGGAGACAGTCTCCTATGTAACACATCCCCTTATAGATAAAGGAGACAGTCTCCTACTGTAACACATCCCCTTATTGCTAAAGGAGACAGTCTCCTACTGTAACCATCCCCTTATTGATAAAGGAGACAGTCTCCGACTGTAACCCATCCCCTTATTGATAAAGGAGACAGTCTCCTACTGTAACCCATCCCCTTATTGATAAAGGAGACAGTCTCCGACTGTAACCCATCCCCTTATTGATAAAGGAGACAGTCTCCTAATGTAACCCATCCCCTTATTGATAAAGGAGACTGTCTTCTACTGTAACCCATCCCCTTATTGATAAAGGAGACAGGAACCGACTGTAACCCATCCCCTTATTGATAAAGGAGACAGTCTCCTAATATAACCCAGCCCCTTATTGATAAAGGAGACTGTCTTCTACTGTAACCCATCCCCTTATTGATAAAGGAGACAGGAACCGACTGTAACCCATCCCCTTATTGATAAAGGAGACAGTCTCCTACTGTAACCATCCCCTTATTGATAAAGGAGACTGTCTCCTACTGTAACCCATCCCCTTATTGATAAAGGAGACAGTCTCCGACTGTAACCATCCCCTTATTGATAAAGGAGAAAGTCTCCTACTGTAACCATCCCCTTATTGATAAAGGAGACAGTCTCCGACTGTAACCAAACCCCTTTATAGATAAAGGAGACAGTCTCCGACTGTAACCCATCCCCTTATTGATAAAGGAGACAGTCTCCGACTGTAACCCATCCCCTTATTGATAAAGGAGACAGTCTCCGACTGTAACCCATCCCTTTATTGATAAAGGAGACAGTCTCCTACTGTAACCCATCCCCTGATTGATAAAGGAGACAGTCTCCTGCTGTAACACATCCCCTTATTGATAAAGGAGACAGTCTCCTAATGTAACCCATCCCCTTATAGATAAAGGAGACAGTCTCCGACTGTAACCCATCCCCTTACTGATAAAGGAGACAGTCTCCTAATGTAACCCATCCCCTTATTGATAAAGGAGACAGTCTCCTAATGTAACCCATCCCCATATAGATAAAGGAGACAGACTCCTACTGTAACCCATCCCCTTATTGATAAAGGAGACAGTCTCCTACTGTAACGCATCCCCTTATTGATAAAGGAGACAGTCTCCGACTGTAACCCATCCCCTTATTGATAAAGGAGACAGTCTCCTACTGTAACCCATCCCCTTATTGATAAAGGAGACAGTCTCCTACTGTAACCCATCCCCTTATTGATAAAGGAGACAGTCTCCTACTGTAACCCATCCCCTTATTGATAAAGGAGACAGTCTCCTACTGTAACCCATCCCCTTATTGATAAAGGAGACAGTCTCCTACTGTAGCCCATCCCCTGATTGATAAAGGAGACAGTCTCCGACTGTAACCCATCCCCTTATTGATAAAGGAGACAGCCTCCGACTGTAACCATCCCCTTATTGATAAAGGAGACTGTCTTCTACTGTAACCCATCCCCTTATTGATAAAGGAGACAGTCTCCTACTGTAACCCATCCCCTTATAGATAAAGGAGACAGTCTCCGACTGTAACCCATCCCCTTATTGATAAAGGAGACAGTCTCCTACTGTAACCATCCACTTATTGATAAAGGAGACAGTCTCCTACTGTAACCATCCCCTTATTGATAAAGGAGACAGTCTCCTACTGTAACTCATCCCCTTATTGATAAAGGAGACAATCTCCTACTGTAACCCATCCCCTTATTGATAAAGGAGACAGTCTCCGACTGTAACCCATCCCATTATTGATAAAGGAGACAGTCTCCTACTGTAACCCATCCCCTTATTGATAAAGGAGACAGTCTCCTACTGTAACCATCCCCTTATTGATAAAGGAGACAGTCTCCTGCTGTAACCATCCCCTTATTGATAAAGGAGACAGTCTCCTACTGTATCCATCCCCTTATTGATAAAGGAGACAGTCTCCTACTGTAACCCATCCCCTTATTGATAAAGGAGACAGTCTCCTACTGTAACCCATCCCCTTATTGATAAAGGAGACAGTCTCCTACTGTAACCCATCCCCTTATTGATAAAGGAGACAGTCTCCTACTGTAACCCATCCCCTTATAGATAAAGGAGACAGTCTCCGACTGTAACCCATCCCCTTATAGATAAAGGAGACAGTCTCCTCCTGTAACCCATCCCCTTATTGATAAAGGAGACAGTCTCCTACTGTAACCATCCCCTTATTGATAAAGGATACAGTCTCCTACTGTAACCCATCCCCTTATTGATAAAGGAGACAGTCTCCGACTGTAACCCATCCCCTTATTGATAAAGGAGACAGTCTCCTACTGTAACCCATCCCCTTATTGATAAAGGAGACAATCTCCTACTGTAACCCATCCCCTTATTGATAAAGGAGACAGTCTCCGACTGTAACCCATCCCCTAATTGATAAAGGAGACAGCCTCCTACTGTAACCCATCCCCTTATTGATAAAGGAGACAGTCTCCTACTGTAACCATCCCCTTATTGATAAAGGAGACAGTCTCCTACTGTAACCATCCCCTTATTGATAAAGGAGACAGTCTCCTACTGTAACCCATCCCCTTATGGATAAAGGAGACAGTCTCCTACTGTATTCCCTCCCCTTATTGATAAAGGAGACAGTCTCCGACTGTAACCCAGCCCCTTATTGATAAAGGAGACAGTCTCCTACTGTAACCCATCCCCTTATTGATAAAGGAGACAGTCTCCTACTGTAACCCATCCCCTTATAGATAAAGGAGACAGTCTCCGACTGTAACCCATCCCCTTATTGATAAAGGAGACAGTCTCCTACTGTAACCCATCCCCTTATTAAAGGAGACAGTCTCCGACTGTAACCCAGCCCCTTATTGATAAAGGAGACAGTCTCCTACTGTAACCCATTCCCTTATTGATAAAGGAGACAGTCTCCTACTGTAACCATCCCCTTATTGATAAAGGAGACAGTCCCCTACTGTAACCATCCCCTTATTGATAAAGGAGACAGTCTCCTAATGTAACCATCCCCTTATTGATAAAGGAGACAGTCTCCTACTGTAATCCATCCCTTATTGATAAAGGAGACAGTCTCCTACTGTAACCCATCCCCTTATTGATAAAGGAGACAGTCTCCTAATGTAACCCATCCCCTTATAGATAAAGGAGACAGTCTCCTAATGTAACCCATCCCCTTATCGATAAAGGAGACAGTCTCCTACTGTAACACATCCCCTTATTGATAAAGGAGACAGTCTCCTACTGTAACCATCCCCTTATTGATAAAGGAGACAGTCTCCTACTGTAACCATCCCCTTATTGATAAAGGAGACAGTCTCCTACTGTAACCCATCCCCTTATGGATAAAAGAGACAGTCTCCTACTGTATTCCCTCCCCTTATTGATAAAGGAGACAGTCTCCGACTGTAACCCAGCCCCTTATTGATAAAGGAGACAGTCTCCTACTGTAACCCATCCCCTTATTGATAAAGGAGACAGTCTCCTACTGTAACCCATCCCCTTATAGATAAAGGAGACAGTCTCCGACTGTAACCCATCCCCTTATTGATAAAGGAGACAGTCTCCTACTGTAACCCATCCCCTTATTAAAGGAGACAGTCTCCGACTGTAACCCAGCCCCTTATTGATAAAGGAGACAGTCTCCTACTGTAACCCATCCACTTATTGATAAAGGAGACAGTCTCCTACTGTAACCCATCCCCTTATTGATAAAGGAGACAGTCTCCTACTGTAACCATCCCCTTATTGATAAAGGAGACAGTCTCCTACTGTAACCATCCCCTTATTGATAAAGGAGACAGTCTCCTACTGTAACCATCCCCTTATTGAAAAAGGAGACAGTCTCCTACTGTAACCCATCCCCTTATTGATAAAGGAGACAGTCTCCTACTGTAACCCATCCCCTTATTGATAAAGGAGACAGTCTCCTACTGTAACCCATCCCCTTATTGATAAAGGAGACAGTCTCCTACTGTAACCCATCCCCTTATAGATAAAGGAGACAGTCTCCTACTGTAACCCATCCCCTTATTGATAAAGGAGACAGTCTCCTACTGTAACCATCCCCTTATTGATAAAGGAGACAGTCTCCTACTGTAACCATCCCCTTATTGATAAAGGAGACAGTCTCCTACTGTAACCATCCCCTTATTGATAAAGGAGACAGTCTCCTACTGTAACCCATCCCCTTATTGATAAAGGAGACAGTCTCCTACTGTAACCCATCCCCTTATTGATAAAGGAGACAGTCTCCTACTGTAACCCATCCCCTTATAGATAAAGGAGACAGTCTCCGACTGTAACCCATCCCCTTATAGATAAAGGAGACAGTCTCCTCCTGTAACCCATCCCCTTATTGATAAAGGAGACAGTCTCCTACTGTAACCATCCCCTTATTGATAAAGGAGACAGTCTCCTACTGTAACCCATCCCCTTATTGATAAAGGAGACAGTCTCCTACTGTAACCCATCCCCTTATTGATAAAGGAGACAGTCTCCTACTGTAACCCATCCCCTTATTGATAAAGGAGACAATCTCCTACTGTAACCCATCCCCTTATTGATAAAGGAGACAGTCTCCGACTGTAACCCATCCCCTTATTGATAAAGGAGACAGTCTCCTACTGTAACCCATCCCCTTATTGATAAAGGAGACAGTCTCCTACTGTAACCATCCCCTTATTGATAAAGGAGACAGTCTCCTACTGTAACCATCCCCTTATTGATAAAGGAGACAGTCTCCTACTGTAACCCATCCCCTTATGATAAAGGAGACAGTCTCCTACTGTATTCCCTCCCCTTATTGATAAAGGAGACAGTCTCCGACTGTAACCCAGCCCCTTATTGATAAAGGAGACAGTCTCCTACTGTAACCCATCCCCTTATTGATAAAGGAGACAGTCTCCTACTGTAACCCATCCCCTTATAGATAAAGGAGACAGTCTCCGACTGTAACCCATCCCCTTATTGATAAAGGAGACAGTCTCCTACTGTAACCCATCCCCTTATTAAAGGAGACAGTCTCCGACTGTAACCCAGCCCCTTATTGATAAAGGAGACAGTCTCCTACTGTAACCCATTCCCTTATTGACAAAGGAGACAGTCTCCTACTGTAACCATCCCCTTATTGATAAAGGAGACAGTCTCCTACTGTAACCATCCCCTTATTGATAAAGGAGACAGTCTCCTAATGTAACCATCCCCTTATTGATAAAGGAGACAGTCTCCTACTGTAATCCATCCCCTTATTGATAAAGGAGACAGTCTCCTACTGTAACCCATCCCCTTATTGATAAAGGAGACAGTCTCCTAATGTAACCCATCCCCTTATAGATAAAGGAGACAGTCTCCTAATGTAACCCATCCCCTTATAGATAAAGGAGACAGTCTCCTACTGTAACACATCCCCTTATTGATAAAGGAGACAGTCTCCTACTGTAACCATCCCCTTATTGATAAAGGAGACAGTCTCCTACTGTAACCATCCCCTTATTGATAAAGGAGACAGTCTCCTACTGTAACCCATCCCCTTATGGATAAAGGAGACAGTCTCCTACTGTATTCCCTCCCCTTATTGATAAAGGAGACAGTCTCCGACTGTAACCCAGCCCCTTATTGATAAAGGAGACAGTCTCCTACTGTAACCCATCCCCTTATTGATAAAGGAGACAGTCTCCTACTGTAACCCATCCCCTTATAGATAAAGGAGACAGTCTCCGACTGTAACCCATCCCCTTATTGATAAAGGAGACAGTCTCCTACTGTAACCCATCCCCTTATTAAAGGAGACAGTCTCCGACTGTAACCCAGCCCCTTATTGATAAAGGAGACAGTCTCCTACTGTAACCCATCTCATTATTGATAAAGGAGACAGTCTCCTACTGTAACCCATCCCCTTATTGATAAAGGAGACAGTCTCCTACTGTAACCATCCCCTTATTGATAAAGGAGACAGTCTCCTACTGTAACCATCCCCTTATTGATAAAGGAGACAGTCTCCTACTGTATCCATCCCCTTATTGAAAAAGGAGACAGTCTCCTACTGTAACCCATCCCCTTATTGATAAAGGAGACAGTCTCCTACTGTAACCCATCCCCTTATTGATAAAGGAGACAATCTCCTACTGTAACCCATCCCCTTATTGATAAAGGAGACAGTCTCCTACTGTAACCCATCCCCTTATAGATAAAGGAGACAGTCTCCTACTGTAACCCATCCCCTTATTGATAAAGGAGACAGTCTCCTACTGTAACCATCCCCTTATTGATAAAGGAGACAGTCTCCTACTGTAACCATCCCCTTATTGATAAAGGAGACAGTCTCCTACTGTAACCATCCCCTTATTGATAAAGGAGACAGTCTCCTACTGTAACCCATCCCCTTATTGATAAAGGAGACAGTCTCCTACTGTAACCCATCCCCTTATTGATAAAGGAGACAGTCTCCTACTGTAACCCATCCCCTTATTGATAAAGGAGACAGTCTCCGACTGTAACCCATCCCCTTATAGATAAAGGAGACAGTCTCCTACTGTAACCCATCCCCTTATTGATAAAGGAGACAGTCTCCTACTGTAACCCATCCCCTGATTGATAAAGGAGACAGTCTCCTACTGTAACCCATCCCCTTATTGATAAAGGAGACAGTCTCCTACTGTAGCCCATCCCCTGATTGATAAAGGAGACAGTCTCCGACTGTAACCCATCCCCTTATTGATAAAGGAGACAGTCTCCGACTGTAACCATCCCCTTATTGATAAAGGAGACTGTCTTCTACTGTAACCCATCCCCTTATTGATAAAGGAGACAGTCTCCTGCTGTAACCCATCCCCTTATAGATAAAGGAGACAGTCTCCGACTGTAACCCATCCCCTTATTGATAAAGGAGACAGTCTCCTACTGTAACCATCCCCTTTTTGATAAAGGAGACAGTCTCCTACTGTAACCATCCCCTTATTGATAAAGGAGACAGTCTCCTACTGTAACTCATCCCCTTATTGATAAAGGAGACAAGCTCCTACTGTAACCCATCCCCTTATTGATAAAGGAGACAGTCTCCGACTGTAACCCATCTCATTATTGATAAAGGAGACAGTCTCCTACTGTAACCCATCCCCTTATTGATAAAGGAGACAGTCTCCTACTGTAACCATCCCCTTATTGATAAAGGAGACAGTCTCCTACTGTAACCATCCCCTTATTGATAAAGGAGACAGTCTCCTACTGTATCCATCCCCTTATTGATAAAGGAGACAGTCTCCTACTGTAACCATCCCCTTATTGATAAAGGAGACAGTCTCCTACTGTAACTCATCCCCTTTTTGATAAAGGAGACAATCTCCTACTGTAACCCATCCCCTTATTGATAAAGGAGACAGTCTCCGACTGTAACCCATCTCATTATTGATAAAGGAGACAGTCTCCTACTGTAACCCATCCCCTTATTGATAAAGGAGACAGTCTCCTACTGTAACCATCCCCTTATTGATAAAGGAGACAGTCTCCTACTGTAACCCATCCCCTTATTGATAAAGGAGACAGTCTCCTACTGTATCCATCCCCTTATTGATAAAGGAGACAGTCTCCTACTGTAACCCATCCCCTTATTGATAAAGGAGACAGTCTCCTACTGTAACCCATCCCCTTATTGATAAAGGAGACAGTCTCCGACTGTAACCCATCCCCTTATTGATAAAGGAGACAGTCTCCGACTGTAACCCATCCCCTTATTGATAAAGGAGACAGTCTCCGACTGTAACCCATCCCCTTATTGATAAAGGAGACAGTCTCCTACTGTAACCCCTCCCCTTATTGATAAAGGAGACAGTCTCCGACTGTAACCCAGCCCCTTATTGATAAAGGAGACAGTCTCCTACTGTAACCCATCCCCTTATTGATAAAGGAGACAGTCTCCTACTGTAACCCATCCCCTTATAGATAAAGGGGACAGTCTCCTACTGTAACCCATCCCCTTATTGATAAAGGAGACAGTCTCCTACTGTAACCCATCCCCTTATTGATAAAGGAGACAGTCTCCTACTGTAACCCGTCCCCTTATAGATAAAGGAGTTAGTCTCCTACTGTAACCCATCCCCTTCATGATAAAGGAGACAGTCTCCTACTGTAACCCGTCCCCTTCCTGATAAAGGAGTCAGTCTCCTACTGTAACCCATCCCCTTATTGATAAAGGAGACAGTCTCCTACTGTAACCCATCCCCTTATTGATAAAGGAGACAGTCTCCTCCTGTAACCCATCCCCTTATTGATAAAGGAGACAGTCTCCTAATGTAACCCATCCCCTTATTGATAAAGGAGACAGTCTCCTACTGTTACCCATCCCCTTATTGATAAAGGAGACAGTCTCCTCCTGTAACCCATCCCCTTATTGATAAAGGAGACAGTCTCCTACTGTAACCCATCCCCTTATAGATAAAGGAGACAGTCTCCGACTGTAACTCATCCCCTTATTGATAAAGGAGACAGTCTCCTAATGTAACCCATCCCCTTATTGATAAAGGAGTCAGTCTCCTACTGTAACCCATCCCTTATTGATAAAGGAGACAGTCTCCTACTGTAACCCATCCCCTTATTGATAAAGGAGTCAGTCTCCTACTGTAACCCATCCCTTATTGATAAAGGAGACAGTCTCCTAATGTAACCCATCCCATAATAGTTAAAGGAGACAGTCTCCTACTGTAACCCATCCCATAATAGATAAAGGAGACAGTCTCCTACTGTAACCCATCCCCTTATTGATAAAGGAGTCAGTCTCCTACTGTAACCCATCCCCTTATTGATAAAGGAGACAGTCTCCTACTGTGACCCATCCCCTTATTGATAAAGGAGACAGTCTCCTACTGTAACCCATCCCCTTCCTGATAAAGGAGTCAGTCTCCTACTGTATCCCATCCCCTTATTGATAAAGGAGACAGTCTCCTACTGTAACCCATCCCCTTATTGATAAAGGAGACAGTCTCCTACTGTAACCCATCCCCTTCCTGATAAAGGAGACAGTCTCCTACTGTAACCCATCCCATAATAGATAAAAGAGACAGTCTCCTACTGTAACCCATCCCCTTATTGATAAAGGAGACAGTCCCCTACTGTAACCCATCCCCTTCCTGATAAAGGAGTCAGTCTCCTACTGTAACCCATCCCCTTATTGATAAAGGAGACAGTCTCCTACTGTAACCCATCCCCTTATTGATAAAGGAGACAGTCTCCTACTGTAACCCATCCCCTTCCTGATAAAGGAGTCAGTTTCCTACTGTAACCCATCCCCTTATTGATAAAGGAGTCAGTCTCCTACTGTAACCCATCCCCTTATAGATAAAGGAGACAGTCTCCGACTGTAGCCCATCCCCTTATAGATAAAGGAGTCAGTCTCCTACTGTAACCCATCCCCTTATTGATAAAGGAGTCAGTCTCCTACTGTAACCCATCCCCTTATTGATAAAGGAGACAGTCTCCTACTGTAACCCATCCCCTTATAGATAAAGGAGACAGTCTCCTACTGTAACCATCCCCTTATTGATAAAGGAGACAGTCTCCTACTGTAACCCATCCCCTTATAGATAAAGGAGTTAGTCTCCTACTGTAACCCATTGTGGCGGATCGCCACCTAAACGGGCGCTATCCACTTTTCCGTCCGTGGACAATAAATCGGGCACCTTGCCTTTAAGGCGCAGGCTGCCTTTAAGGCAGGGAAACAAGGAGTGGGCGTGACCTCAGATTTTGCAGAGAGATGTTAGCAGGCAGTTTACCAGAGATGTGATTAAAAGCCATGTGTTCCACTTATTGACTCGGCTTCAATTCGTGTTTCGCGGCAGCCACAACATTGGTGACCCCAACGCTCAGAACGTATTCCGAGCACTGCAATGGCGGACACGAACGCAGTTTCCGTGAAACTGCCGGAGTTTTGGGAAAACCAGCCCGAAGCCTGGTTCTTCCAAGCCGAGTCCTAATTCCGGCTGCAAGGAATCACCACAGATGGGACGAAGTACGACTACCTCATCACATCACTCGGTAGCTCTACAGTTACGAAGGTCTGGACAGCGCTGCAGAACCCACCAGAGGAGGGCAAGTATGCACATCTTAAGGCCGCGCTCCTTAAAAAATTTACGGCCTCGACATACCAGCGATACTGCCACCTCCTCGACCTTCCAGGCCTCAGTGATGCCTCACCGTCAGACCTCCTCTCCCACATGCTCTCCCTCACCGACGAGAGACCACCCGGATCCCTCTTCTGCACGCTGTTCAACCGCCAGCTACCTCTCAGCATCCGCCCAGCGATCGTGGCGTCCAGCCTCACGGACCTGGAAGCCCTGGCCGATGAGGCCGACAAGCTGCTGTCCGCGCACTCCAGCCGCGACGTCACTCCGGACCTGGCAGCCACTTCCTGGGCGCGCCCCTCACCGGCCACCACGCGGTCACAAGGCCCAGCCACCGGGCTCACGGGGCCTTCGCGCCCCACTAACCCAGGCCACTGTTACTGCCACGCACGGTTCGGCGCCAGGGCACAACGGTGCACACCTCCCTGCTCTTTCAAGTCCACCCCCGTACCATCCCCCGCGATGGCCGTGAGCCACGCGGGTTCCCTGCTGTACGTCACAGATGACAAAACCGGCCGCCGATTCCTGTGCGACACTGGAGCTCAGCACAGCATCATCCCGGCCTCCTCCCTCGACATCCAAAAGGGCAAACGAGGACCGACGCTGGCTGCTGCTAACGGCTCGGACATCCCGACGTATGGCACCCGCACAGTCACCCTCGACCTCGCTGGTCGCCACTACCGATGGGAGTTCATCACTGCCAAGGTGCTCTCCCCTCTCATTGGCGCAGATTTCCTGTGCGCCCATGGCCTACTGGTAGACATCCCTCGACATCGCCTCGTGGACATGAACACCATGTCCCCCATCCTGGTCGCCATGGCCCCCCGTCAACCTGCCGACATGGCATCACAGTGCCACGCCCGGGCCACGGATGACTACTTGGCACTCCTGGCCGAATTCCCGGCCCTTACCAATCCGACCTTCTCCGCGGAGGCCGCCAAACACAGGGTGGAACATTTCATCCCCACCACAGGCCCCCCAGTGTACGCCCACGCCCGCAGGCTGGACCCGGCCAAACTGGAGATCGCGCGGACCGAGTTTGCCACCATGGAACAGCTCGGCATCATCCGCTGCTCCAACAGTCCCTGGGCCTCCCCACTCCACATCGCCCCCAAACCAGGCGGGGGTTGGCGCCCCTGCGGGGATTACCGCCGCCTCAACGACGCCACCACCCCTGATCGGTACCCCGTGCCGCACATCCAGGACTTTTCGGCTAGACTGGCCGGCCGCTCAGTCTTTTCCAAGGTCGACCTGGTGCGCGGCTACCACCAAGTCCCCGTCCACCCCGCGGACGTCCCCAAGACGGCTGTAATCACCCACTTTGGCCTTTTCGAGTTCCTCAAAAACGTGGCCCAGGCATTCCAACGGCTCATGGACTCGGTCCTTCAGGACCTGAAGTTCCTGTTCGTCTACCTGGACGACATCCTGGTAGTCAGTTCCTCCAAGCAGGAACACCTCGAACACCTTCGCATCCTGTTCGGGCGCCTCAGCGACCACGGGCTCATCCTCAGCCCAGCCAAATGCCAGTTCGGCCTGGACAACATCGACTTCCTCGGCCACCACATCACCCATGCTGGGGCCATTCCCCTGCCCACCAAGGTGCAGGCCATCCAACAATTTCCCCGCCCCACCACCATCAAAGGCCTCCAGGAGTTCCTCGGGATGGTGAATTTCTACAACCGCTTCATCCCCAAAGCGGCGTCCCTCATGAGGCCCCTGTATGAAGCCCTCCGGGGCAGGAGCGGCAAGATGGAGGTCGAATGGACGGCAGACGCGTCAGCCGCCTTCGACTCCACCAAGACCGCACTCGCCAACGCCACCCTGCTCGCGCACCCACAGCCCAATGCCAGGGTAGCGCTCACCACGGACGCCTCCGACCACGCGGTCGGCACCGTGTATGAGCAGTGGGTCGACAGCGCCTGGCAACCACTTGCCTTCTTCAGCCGCCAACTACGCCCCCTGGATGTCAAGTACAGCACCTTCGACCGCGAGCTCCTCGCGCTGTTCCTGGCAGTCCGCCATTTTCGGTTTTGGCTGGAGGTCCACCCCTTCACTGCGTTTGTCGACCACAAACCCCTGACATTCGCAATGGCAAAGACAACCGACCTCTGGTCCGCCAGGCAGCAGCGCCAGCTCGCAGCAGTGTCCGAGTTCACCACGGACATCCAACACGTCTCCGGCCGAGACAATGTGGTAGCCGACTGCCTCTCCCGCCCCGCCCCGTCATCCACGCTGCACACCTGGCAGTCGAATACGCTCAACTCGCAGCAGACCAGATCACCGACCCTGATCTGCTCTCCACACCTACCAACCTACCAGGGCTACGCCTGGCCGACATCTCCTGTGGCCCGACCGCAGTCACGGTCAAGTGCAACATATCCCTATGTCAACCTTGGCCCGTCGTCCCAGCGTCCTGGCGCCGCCGGGTATTCGAGATTCTCCACAACCTCTCCCACCCCGGCGCCCGCGCATCCATCAAATTGGTAGCCAACCGCTTTGTCTGGCGCAGCCTTCGCAAGGATGTGCGTACTTGGGCCAACTCCTGCCTAGCCTGCCAACGGGCCAAGGTGCAGCAACACATGAAAGCACCCCTCGAGGAGTTTACCATCCCTTCACGTAGATTCGACCACATCCACGTGGACATCGTCGGGCCCCTGCCGCCGTCGCAAGGCCACACGCACTTGCTGACGATCGTTGACCGCAGCACGCGCTGGCCCGAGGCAATTCCACTGACCTCTACCACCACCGCCGACATCGCCAGAGCCTTCATCAGCACCTGGGTCGCACGGTTCGGCGTCCCCTCCGACATGACGTCGGGCAGAGGTCCGCAATTTACCTCGGAACTCTGGACCGCCGTCGCACGCAATCTCGGGATGACCATTCACCGCACCACAGCGTACCACCCCCAAGCCAACGGACTGTGTGAGCGGTTCCACAGATCCTTGAAGGCATCTCTTCGAGCCAGCCTCCAGGACGGTGCCTGGACCGACCGACTCCCGTGGGTCCTCCTCGGCCTGCGCACCGTGGTTAAAGAAGACCTCCACGCATCGGAAGCAGAGCTCGTGTACAGTCAGCCGCTGCGCGTACCCGCCGAGTTCCTGCCCACCGCCACAACACCCTGGTCAGCCGACCAGCAACGCCACGACTTCGCCTCACCGGCGCTACAGTTCGCCCCGGTGCCCATTGCCCGACACGGCGAATCCACCTCACACGTCCCACTAAGCATGCACCAGGCATGGTTCGTTTTCGTCCGGCACGACGCCCACCGCGGACCCCTTCAACCCCCGTACGACGGGCCCTACAAGGTGCTACAGGCTGGGGACAAATTTTTCACCCTGCAAGTGGGCGACAGGACCGAAAAAGTGTCGGTTGACCGACTCAAGCCGGCACACTCGGAGCCCGGTGAGCAGGTCCCTGTAGCCCGTCCACCGCCACGCGGCCGACCTGCCCTCAAGCCAGTTCACCCAGCTGCTCCACGCCCGGCCGTTCCATGTCCACCAGCGTCCTACAAGAGCCGCTCCGGCCGGCCCATCAGACCGCCGCACCGTCTCGTCTACACCTCCTCAGCAGATTCTGGGGGGAGCTGTGTGGCGGATCGCCACCTAAACGGGCGCAATCCACTTTTCCGTCCGTGGACAATAAATCGGGCACCTTGCCTTTAAGGCGTATGCTGCCTTTAAGGCAGGGAAAAAAGAAGTGGGCGTGGCCTCAGAGTTTGCAGAGAGATGTTAGCAGCCAGTTTACCAGAGATGTGATTAAAAGCCATGTGTTCCATTTATTGACTCGGCTTCAATTCGTGTTTCGCGGCAGCCACAACACCATCATTTTATAGATAAAGGAGTCAGTCTCCTACTGTAACACATCCCCTTATAGATAAAGAAGTCAGTCTCCTACTGTAACCCATCCCCTTATAGATAAAGGAGACAGTCTCCTACTGTAACCCATCCCCTTATAGATAAAGGAGACAGTCTCTCACTGTAACCCAGACCCATATTGGTAAAGGAGTCAGTCTCCCACTGTGACCCAGACCCATATTGGTAAAGGAGTCAGTCTCCCACTGTGTCCCAGACCCATATTGGTAAAGGAGTCAGTCTCCTACTGTAACTCAGCACCTTATTGGTAAAGGGTTCATTCCCCTAATGAAACCGAGTCCCATATTGGTGAAGAAGTCAGTCTCCTATTGTGACCCAGCCCATATTGGTAAAGGAGTCAACCTCCTACAGTTTTCCAGCCGCATATTGGTAAAGGAGTCAAAGTCCTACAGTGAGCCAGACCCATGTTGGTAAAGGAGTCACTCTCCTACTGTAACCCATTGCCATATTCACATTGACCAGAAACTTAAGTGGAGCAGCCACATAAATACTGTGGCTAAAATAGCAGGTCAGAGGTGAGGTACTCTACGGTGAATGACTCACACCCTGACTCCCCAAAGCCTTTCCACCATCCACAAGGCACAAGTTATGAGTGTGATGGAATACTCTCCACTTGCCTGGATGAGTGCAGCTCCAGCAACACTCAAGATTCTCGACACTATCCATGACAAAGCAGCACGCTTCATTGGCATCCCCTCCACCAGTTGCACCATGGCTACAGTGTGTACCATCTACTGCAGCAACTCGCAAAGGCTTCTTCAGTGGCACCTCCCAAACCCACGACCTCTACCACCTAGAAGGACAAGGGCAGCAGACGCATGGGAACAGCACCACCTCCAAGTTCCCCTCCAAGTCACACGCCATCCTGACTTGAACATATATCGGCCGTTACTTCATCGTCGTTGGGTCAAAATCCTGGAACTCCCTCCCTAACAGCACTGTGGGAGCACCTTCACCACACGGACTGCAGCGGTTAATAAGGCGGCTCACCACCACCTTCTCAAGTGCAATTATGGATGGGCCATAAATGCTGGCCTTGCCAGCGACGTCCACATTCCAGGATCGGATAAAAGTAGTCAGTCTCCACTTGTAACCCAGCGCCATCTTTGTAAAGGATTCAGTCTCCTATTGTAACCCAGCACCATCTTTGTAAAGGATTCAGTCTCCTATTGTAACCCAGCACCATCTTTGTAAAGGATTCAGTCTCCTACTGTAACCCAGCACCATCTTTGTAAAGGATTCAGTCTCATATTGTAACCCAGCGCCATCTTTGTAAAGGATTCAGTCTCCTATTGTAACCCAGCGCCATCTTTGCAAAGGATTCAGTCTCCTATTGCGACTCAGCACCATATTTGTAAAGGAGTAAGTCTCATATTGTGACACAATTCCTTATTGGTAAAGGATTCCGTCTCCAACTGTAACCCAGCGCCATATTGAAGAGTCAGTACCCTCTCTAAGGCCTTGACAACCTAAAGTGTGAACTGGACACAATACTCCGGCTGAGACCTAACCAGTGTCGTATAAAGGTTTAGCAGAACTTCCGTGCTTTTGTTCTCAATTCATCTATTAATAAAGCCCAGGATCCCATATGCTTTTTAACAGCCATATAATCTTGTCCTGCCTCCTTCAAAGATTTGTGTGCATACAACCCCAGGTCTCCCTGTTCCTGCACCCACATTAAAATTCTACCATTTAGTTTAGATTGCCCCTCCTCTTTTCTTTACACTGGTGCTATGTGCCAATTTCACCAGTCTGTCTATGTCCTCCTGATGTCTGTTACTATCCTGTTCTAGTTTACTACATTTTGAGTTTTGTTTCAGCTGCAAATTTTGAAATGATGCCCTGAATACCCAAGTCCAGCTCATTACTATGTATCAACAGCGGTCCCAACACCGTCCCCCGGGGAACACCACTGTATACTTCCCTCCAGTCTGAAAAACAACCGCTCACCACCACGCACTGCTTTATGTCCCTTAGCCAATTTCGTATCCATGCTGCCACTGTCCTTTTATTCCCATGGGCTTCAAGTTTGCCAATAAGTTTATTATGTGGCACTTTATCAAATGTCTTTTGAAAGTCCATATACACAACATCAACCACACTACCCTCATCAACCCTTTCCGTTACTTCATCGAAGAACTCAATAAAGTTTGTCTGACACTATTTGCCTTTAACAAATCCGTGCTGGCTTTTATTTATTAACCCACGTTCTTCCAAGAGACTATTAATTTTGTCCCCGATTACCATCTCTAGAAGCTTCCCCACCACTGACATTAGGGTCACTGGCCTGGAGTTGCCGGTTTTATCCCACTCCACTTTCTTGAACGGGGTGTAACATTTGCAATTCTCTGGTCCTTTGCCACCACTCCCATACCCAAGGAGGATGGAAAGATTGTGGCCAGAGCCTCCGCTATCTTACTTCATTCAGCAACCTAGGATGCATCCCACCTGGACCGGGCGACTTTTCTACTTTGAGCGCGGCCAATGGTTTAAGTACCTCCTCGTTATCTATTTAATCTATCCATAATATTTTTGATATGATAAGTAAAACCAATGGGTAACCTGTGTAATAGATAGATATATAATATTGATGAAATGTGTAGTGTTGACCTTCAATACCCTAAAGTCAACAAAGGTGGGACTGTAAGGAAAGGGTTAATCAGATTGACCTGAGGTCTGTTAATGTTATACTACAATTGATTCCTCGATATATTGTAGTAACAGTAACCTTTAGATTCCTTGCCCGTTAAGTAAGGAAGTACAGTGACGACTGAACTATTGACATAAAGCACTGGTCAGTTTAGTCACCAGTAAATCGAATTAAAAGACATTCCAGTGCAGACTGATGCATATATTTCAGAGAACTTTAATCAGTTGATAACATGTTAGCCCAGCAGAAGGAAATCTATGCGAATACATCATCCTTTCAGAAAGCAGGAGATTGGGATGCAATTAGAAGTTTCACTTGGTAGAATAGCGACAAGAGTGAAACTATCGATAAGCTAAAGTTGGGGATCTGCACCGGTCAATGGAAAAAGGTCTCGTTGGAACGAAAGTTATTGATAAGGAGAAGCTCATTAACATTCTCCATATATGGCACGGTATTATGTAATGCAGAAACATGTGGGTTGTCCGGTAGAAGGGGTAAGGAAAAGGTCTAAAAAGTGAGAGTTGGAACAGATACTTGGGATTCGATGACGGTCGAAAACCCGTATACTGAGCTCGTACTGTAACGCAATCAAGTCCTCTGACTGAACGCGTAAGTGGTCGTAAGTGCTGCTTTAACATGAGGGTTAGGGCAAGCTCAGCGACCCGTAGTTTAGTTAACGATGTGATCTATAGTGATCACTTATGTGAAGATGTAGCATGGCACTAACACGACCCGTCAGTATGGAGAGAAGATCCAGCACCTAACACGGAAATGCGACCATGAGAGTCACACCAGAACTGCACCGTCTCAATGCTGCCCTTTTGGCCATTGATGCAGTTCAACCCAACTTGTCAAATTTTGTTTGCGAGATAATTATTGAAAGAGGCTTGATTCTAAATTACAATGATCACACCTAAAATATAGTGATAGACAATCTTCAGCTAATGATCGGGAGAGAGACAGACTTTAACCTGCAGATGTTCTGTATAATACAGAAAAGTAGCACCATTCCCTAATTAATACCCAATCCCTCAGGCTCAAGGTGCTGACTATAAAATTCCACAGATCCACTCCCATTAATCGGGGCCACTCGTTCACTTTGTTCCCTGCCAAAATGTCAACGATGTTGATCGGATTTTAGTGGTGACCTCCCGGGTTCGCAGCGTTACTCCGAATATATCTTCATGGTAGCGATTCTCGTCCTACGGGAGAAGAAACACGAGAGTAAACGGAGAACCCTCTGAATGAAGACTGTGACAGATATAGGACTGGAATGTAACACAGTTCTTTGAACAAAGTAAAAGGGACGCATAAAAACACACTGTAGAACGGAAGTGAAGAGAAGATACGACCCTTCAATAAATTAAGTAAAACTTTAATATACATTGAGCCCACTCCTCCCACAGTCCATGTACACTCTCCCCTATCACTGACTCTCCCCACCCATTTAATCTCCTCCCACAGCCCATGTACACTCTCCCCTATCACTGACTCTACCCACCCATTTAATCTCCTCCCACAGCCCAGGTACACTCTCCCCCATCATGGACTCTACCCACCCATTTAATCTCCTCCCACAACCCATGTACACTCTCCCCCATCATGGACTCTACCCACCCATTTAATCCCCTCACACAGCCCATATACACTCTCCCCTATCACTGACTGTATCCACCCATTTAATCCCCTCCCACAGCCCATGTACACTCTCCCCCATCATGGACTCTACCCACCCATTTAATCTCCTCCCACAGCCTGTGCACACTCTCCCCCATCATGGACTCTACCCACCCATTTAATCCCCTCCCACAGCCCATGTACACTCTCCCCTATCACTGACTCTACCCACCCATTTAATCTCTCCCCACAGCCCATGTCCACTCTCCCCTATCACTGACTCTACCCACCCATTTAATCTCCTCCCACAGCCCATGTACACTCTCCCCTATCACTGACTCTCCCCACCCATTTAATCTCCTCCCACAGCCCATGTACACTCTCCCCTATCACTGACTCTTCCCACCCATTTAATCTCCTCCCACAGCCCATGTACACTCTCCCCTATCACTGACTGTACCCACCCATTTAATCTCCTCCCACAGCCCATGTACACTCTCCCCTATCAATGACACTCCCCATCCATTTAATCTCCTCCCACAGCCCATGTACACTCTCCCTTATCACTGACTGTACCCACCCATTTAATCTCCTCCCACAACCCATGTACACTCTCCCCTATCACAGACTCTGCCCACCCATTTAATCTCCTCCCACAGCCCATGTACACTCTCCCCCATCACTGACTCTACCCACCCATTTAATCTCCTCCCACAGCCCATGTACACTCTCCCCCATCACTGACTCTACCCACCCATATAATCTCCTCCCACAGCCCATGTACACTCTCCCCCATCACTGACTCTACCCACCCATTTAATCTCCTCCCACAACCAAGGTACACTCTCCCCCATCATGGACTCTTCCCACCCATTTAATCTCCTCCCACAACCAATGTACACTCTCCCCTATCATGGACTCTCCCCACCCATTTAATTTCCTCCCACAGCCCATGTACACTCTCCCCTATCACTGACTGTACCCACCCATTTAATCTCCTCCCACAGCCCATGTACACTCTCCCCTATCAATGACACTCCCCACCCATTGAATCTCCTCCCACAACCCATGTACACTCTCCCCTATCACGGACTCTACCCACCCATTTAATCTGCTCCCACAACCCATGTACACTCTCCCCTATCACGGACTCTACCCACCCATTTAATCTCCTCCCACAGCCCATGTACACTCTACCCTATCACAGACTCTACCCACCCATTTAATCTCCTCCCACAGCCCATGTACACTCTCCCCTATCACGGACTTTACCCACCCATTTAATCTCCTCCCACAGCCCATGTACACTCTCCCCTATCATGGACTCTCCCCATTCATTTAATCTCCTCCCTCAGCCCATGCACACTCTCCCTTATAATGGACTCTACCCACCCACTTAAGCTCCTCCGACCGCCCAGGTACACTCTACCCCATCATAGACTCTACCCACCTATTTAATCTCCTCCCACAGCCCATGTACACTCTACCCTATCACGGACTCTACCCACCCATTTAATCTCCTCCCACAACCCATGTACACTCTCCCCTATCACGGACTTTACCCACCCATTTAATCTCCTCCCACAGTCCATGTACACTCTCCCCCATCACTGACTCTACCCACCCATTTAACCTCCTCCCACAGCCCATGTACACTCCCCTATCACTGACTCTCCCCACCACTGACTCTCCCCACCCATTTAATCTCCTCCCACAGCCCATGTACACTCTCCCCCATCACTGACTCTACCCACCCATTTAATCTCCTCCCTCAGCCCATGTACACTCTACCCTATCACAGACTCTACCCACCCATTTAATCTCCTCCCACAGCCCATGTACACTCTACCCTATCACGGACTCTTCCTACACATTCAATCTCCTGCCACAGCCCATGTACCCTCTCCCCTATCACGGACTCAACCCACCCATTTAATCTCCTCCCTCAGCCCATGTACACTCTACCCTATCACAGACTCTACCCACCCATTTAATCTCCTCCCACAGCCCATGTACACTCTACCCTATCACGGACTCTTCCTACACATTTAATCTCCTCCCACAGCCCATGTACACTCTACCCTATTGTGGTCTCTGCCCACCCATTTAATCACCACCAACACACTATGTTCATGCTACCCTATCATGTACTCTATCCACCCATTTACTCTACTACGACACATGTACGCTGTAACCTATCACGGACTCTACCCACCCATTTAATCTCCTCCCACAGCCCATGTACACTCCCCCTTATAATGGACTCTACCCACCCACTTAAGCTCCTCCCACACACCATGTACACTCTACACTATCATGGACTCTACCCACCCATTTAATCTCCTCCCAGCCCATGTACACTCTACCCTATCATGGACTCTACCCACTCATTAATCACTGCCATCACACCATGGGCACTCTCCCTATCATGGACTCTGCCCACATTATTAATCTCCTCCCACAGCCCATGCACACTCTCCCCATCACGGACTCTACCGACCCATTTAATCTCCTCCCAGAACCCATGTACACTCTCCCCTATCACTGACTCTTCCCACCCATTTAATCTCCTCCCGCAGCCCATGTACACTCTACCCTATCACTGACTCTACCCACCCATTTAATCCCCTCCCACAGCCCATGTACACTCTCCCCTATCACTGACTCTATCCACCCATTTAATCTCCTCCCGCAGCCCATGTACACTCTCCCCTATCACTGACTCTACCCACCCATTTAATCTCCTCCCACAGCCCATGTACACTCTACCCTATCATGGACTCTACCCACCCATTTAATCTCCTCCCACAGCTCATATACACACGACACTATCATGGGCTCTACTCGCCCATTTAAACTCCTTCCACAGCCCATTTAATCTCTTCCCACGCACCGTGTACGCTCTACCATATCACGGACTCTACACACCCAATTAATATGGAGATAAGGCTGTCTATATAAATATTCACTGATTACCAAATGGAATCCAGTAAAATTGCAGAATATTTCTCCGTCCCCATATAAGAACATAAGACTTGGGAGCAGGAGTCGGCCATCTGGCCCCTCGAGCCTGCTCTGCCATTCGATAAGATCATGGCTGAGCTTTTACATCAACTCCACTTTCCCGCCCTTTCATGATAAGTCTGCCTCCTATCACGACATAGTCTCCAGTCCCACCGCTCCTGTCCCACCACACAGTCTATCCCTGTCCTTATAACCATGATGAGGAAGTGACTGGAAACCATTATCAAGGAGAAAAAAAACTGTCACTTTGGGTTAATCAAAGAGAGCCATGGATTGGTTGGCAGTAAATCCTGTCTGAGGAGCTTGATTGAATTCTTTGATGAGGTAACAGAGAAGGTTGATCAAGGTAGTGCGGTAGATGTTGTATATATGGACTTTCGGAAGGCATTCGACAAAGTGCCACACAGGAGCCTTATTAAGAAGATGGAAGCCCATGGAATTAAGGGGAAAGTGGCCGGATGGATACGGAATGGGCTCAGTGACAGGAAGCAGAGGGCAGTGGTGGATGGATGTTTTTCAGACTGGGAGCTGGTTTACAGTGGTGTTCCCCAAGGGTCAGTTTTGGGTCCATTACTCTTTGCTATTTATATCAATGACCTAGACTCGGGTGTAGGGAGCAGCATTATAAAAGTTGCAGATGATACAAAACTTGGCAAAGGAGATCATGATGAGGATAGTTATAGGCTTCAAGATGACAAAGACAGGATGGTGAAATGGGCAGAAGCATGGCAGATGGAATTCAATGTAGAGAAATGTGAAGTGCTGTACTTTGGAGGACTAATAGGGAAAGATAGTATATTATAAATGGTACGATTTTGATAAGTGTAAATGTGCAGAGAGACCTTGGTGTGCAGATACCAAGGAGGCAGGGCAAGTTGATAAGGTGATTAAAAAAGCATATGGGTTACTTGGGTTTATAAATGAAGGAATAGAATCAAAGAGACCATGCTCGAGCTTTATAAATCACTGGTTGGGCCTCAACTGGAGTATTGTGGACAATTCTGGGCCCCACACTTCAGGAAAGATGTAAAGGCCTTCGAAAGGGTACAGAGGCGGTTTACCAGGTACGTTACCAGGGATGAGGGCCTTCAGTTAGGAGGAGAGATTGGAGAAGCTGGGACTGTTCTCATTGGAACAGAAAAGGTGGAGAGGTGACCTAAAAGAGTTTTTCGAGATGATGAGGTTTTGATGGAGCAAGTAGAGAAAAACTATTCCCTCTGGCGAGTGGGTCAAGAACAAGAGGTCATCGATTCAACATCATTGGCAAAAAATCCAGAGGGGGCAGGAGGAGAATTTCTTTCACTCGGAGAGGTGTGGGGATCTGGAACGCTCGACCTGAAAAGGTGGTGGAAGCTGATTCCATAATAATTTTAAACAGAGATGGACGGGTTCTTGGGGAGAAGAAACTTACAGGGTTATGGACAAAGAGCGGGGATGTGGGACTAAGCACGGCTGCTCTATCACAGGGCCAGCACAGGCTCGACAGGCCGAATGGCCTCCTTCTGTGCTGTCAGTTTCTAGGATTCTATGATTAATCTTGCTCGCCGACGGATATTTATCAGGCTCCTTTCGGAAGGAGTTAACTGAGAGCAACTAAACTGATGCTGTTCCACATTCACTGCTCGGTGAGGAGAAGCGATCTTTGAATCTCTATCTCACTTGAAGATTGTTAATTTTAAACATGTCTTCTGCTCACACTCCAAATCAAATCCCCCGTTTGTCTCTCGTCATTTGCGAGAGCTCTGTCAGGTCTCCCCTCGATAATTCGCGAGGTATGCATAATCTGGGAGGCTCTCTTACTTTCAGCCTTGCAATGTAGGTCGCTGCCTCACTGAGACTCACGCCCCCCTGGGCGGCGATAATCTCCTGGACGGTTTTCGTAACTTCTTGAGCCATCGTAACATCTCCACAAATGTACAGGTGCCCCTTCAGAGAATGCAAGAGTTGGAACAGCTCCACAGCCAGCTGTTTCTGAATGATATCCTGCACGTACACCTAGGGGAAGGAAATGAGTGCAAGACATCAACCACACAAAGCTCAGTGCAGAGCCGCGTAAGACAGAGCAGCAGATACACTGGTGAAGGGGTCTCCAACTCCAACACACAGGAATTACACAGAATAATTACTGGAGTTAGGCAGACAGTACTCACAACCCAGCTCACCTGCTGTTCCATAATCACAGCTAAACTACTGCACCAACCCAGCGAAACACACGTGGGAGAGGTCAGTGAGCAGGAGCGAAGATATCGCACTCTCCCCCTGTCCCACTCTCCCCGCTCCCTATCACACTCTCCCCCTGTCCCACTCTCCCCGCTCCCTATCACACTCTCCCCCTGTCCCACTCTCCCCGCTCCCTATCACACTGTACCCCCTGTCCCACTCTCCCCGCTCCCTATCACACTGTACCCCCTGTCCCACTCTCCCCGCTCCCTATCACACTGTACCCCCTGTCCCACTCTCCCCGCTCCCTATCACACTGTACCCTCTGTCCCAGTCTCCCCGCTCCCTATCACACTGTACCCCCTGTCCCACTCTCCCCGCTCCCTATCACACTCTCCCCCTGTCCCACTCTCCCCGCTCCCTATCACACATTACCCTCTGTCCCACTCTCCCCGCTCCCTATCACACTGTACCCTCTGTCCCACTCTCCCCGCTCCCTATCACACTGTACCCTCTGTCCCACTCTCCCCGCTCCCTATCACACTGTACCCCCTGTCCCACTCTCCCCGCTCCCTATCACACTGTACCCTCTGTCCCACTCTCCCCGCTCCCTATCACACTGTACCCCCTGTCCCACTCTCCCCGCTCCCTATCACACTGTACCCCCTGTCCCACTCTCCCCGCTCCCTATCACACTCTCCCCTCTGTCCCACTCTCCCCTCTCCCTATCACACTCTCCCCACTGTCCCACTCTCCCCGCTCCCTATCACACTGTACCCCCTGTCCCACTCTCCCCGCTCCCTATCACACTGTACCCTCTGTCCCACTCTCCCCGCTCCCTATCACACTGTACCCCCTGTCCCACTCTCCCCGCTCCCTATCGCACTGTACCCCCTGTCCAACTCTCCCCGCTCCCTATCACACTGTACCCTCTGTCCCACTCTCCCCGCTCCCTATCACACTGTACCCTCTGTCCCACTCTCCCCGCTCCCTATCGCACTGTACCCCCTGTCCCACTCTCCCCGCTCCCTATCGCACTGTACCCCCTGTCCAACTCTCCCCGCTCCCTATCACACTGTACCCTCTGTCCCACTCTCCCCGCTCCCTATCGCACTGTACCCCCTGTCCAACTCTCCCCGCTCCCTATCACACTGTACCCTCTGTCCCACTCTCCCCGCTCCCTATCACACTGTATCCCCTGTCCCACTCTCCCCGCTCCCTATCACACTGTACCCCCTGTCCCACTGTCCCCGCTCCCTATCACACTGTACCCTCTGTCCCACTCTCCCCGCTCCCTATCACACTGTACCTTCTGTCCCACTCTCTCCGCTCCCTATCACACTGTACCCCCTGTCCCACTCTCCCCGCTCCCTATCACACTGTATCCCCTGTCCCACTCTCCCTGCTCCCTATCACACTGTACCCACTGTCCCACTCTCCCCGCTCCCTATCACACTGTACCCCCTGTCCCACTCTCCCCGCTCCCTATCACACTCTCCCCTCTGTCCCACTCTCCCCGCTCCCTATCACACTGTACCCCCTGACCCACTCTCCCCGCTCCCTATCACACTCTCCCCCTGTCCCACTCTCCCCGCTCCCTATCGCACTGTACCCCCTGTCCCACTCTCCCCGCTCCCTATCACACTGTACCCCCTGTCCCACTCTTTCCGCTCCCTATCGCACTGTACCCCCTGTCCCACTCTCCCCGCTCCCTATCACACTGTACCCCCTGTCCCACTCTTTCCGCTCCCTATCGCACTGTACCCCCTGTCCCACTCTCCCCGCTCCCTATCACACTGTACCCCCTGTCCCACTCTTTCCGCTCCCTATCACACTGTACCCCCGTCCCACTCTTTCCGCTCCCTATCGCACTGTACCCCCTGTCCCACTCTCCCCGCTCCCTATCACACTGTACCCACTGTCCCACTCTTTCCGCTCCCTATCACACTGTACCCTCTGTCCCACTCTCCCCGCTCCCTATCACACTGTACCCCCTGTCCCAGTCTCCCCGCTCCCTATCACACTGTACCCTCTGTCCCACTCTCCCCGCTCCCTATCACACTGTACCCCCTGTCCCACTCTCCCCGCTCCCTATCACACTGTACCCTCTGTCCCACTCTCCCCGCTCCCTATCACACTGTACCCCCTGTCCCACTCTCCCCGCTCCCTATCACACTGTACCCCCTGTCCCACTCTCCCCGCTCCCTATCACACTGTACCCTCTGTCCCACTCTCCCCGCTCCCTATCACACTGTACCCCCTGTCCCACTCTCCCCGCTCCCTATCACACTGTACCCCCTGTCCCACTCTCCCCGCTCCCTATCACACTGTACCCCCTGTCCCACTCTCCCCGCTCCCTATCACACTGTACCCCCTGTCCCACTCTCCCCGCTCCCTATCACACTGTACCCTCTGTCCCAGTCTCCCCGCCCCCTATCACACTGTACCCCCTGACCCACTCTCCCCGCTCCCTATCACACTGTACCCCCTGTCCCACTCTCCCCGCTCCCTATCACACTGTACCCCCTGTCCCACTCTCCCCGCTCCCTATCACACTGTACCCCCCTGTCCCACTCTCCCCGCTCCCTATCACAATCTCCCCTCTGTCCCACTCTACCCTCTCCCTATCACACCCTCCCCTCTGTCCCACTCTCCCCGCTCCCTATCACACTGTACCCCCTGTCCCACTCTCCCCGCTCCCTATCACACTCTCCCCACTGTCCCACTCTCCCCGCTCCCTATCGCACTGTACCCCCTGTCCCACTCTCCCCGCTCCCTATCACACTGTACCCCCTGTCCCACTCTCCCCGCTCCCTATCACACTGTACCCCCCTGTCCCACTCTCCCCGCTCCCTATCACAATCTCCCCTCTGTCCCACTCTACCCTCTCCCTATCACACCCTCCCCTCTGTCCCACTCTCCCCGCTCCCTATCACACTGTACCCCCTGTCCCACTCTCCCCGCTCCCTATCACACTCTCCCCACTGTCCCACTCTCCCCGCTCCCTATCGCACTGTACCCCCTGTCCCACTCTCCCCGCTCCCTATCACACTGTACCCCCTGTCCCACTCTCCCCGCTCCCTATCACACTGTACCCCCTGTCCCACTCTCCCCGCTCCCTATCGCACTGTACCCCCTGTCCAACACTCCCCGCTCCCTATCACACTGTACCCCCTGTCCCACTCTCCCCGCTCCCTATCGCACTGTACCCCCTGTCCAACACTCCCCGCTCCCTATCACACTGTACCCTCTGTCCCACTCTCCCCGCTCCCTATCACACTGTATCCCCTGTCCCACTCTCCCTGCTCCCTATCACACTGTACCCACTGTCCCACTCTCCCCGCTCCCTATCACACTGTACCCCCTGTCCCACTCTCCCCGCTCCCTATCACACTGTACCCCCTGTCCCACTCTCCCCGCTCCCTATCGCACTGTACCCCCTGTCCAACACTCCCCGCTCCCTATCACACTGTACCCTCTGTCCCACTCTCCCCACTCCCTATCACACTGTACCCCCTGTCCCACTCTCCCCGCTCCCTATCACACTGTACCCCCTGTCCAACTCTCCCCGCTCCCTATCACACTCTCCCCACTGTCCCACTCTCCCCACTCCCTATCACACTGTACCCTCTGTCCCACTCTCCCCGCTCCCTATCACACTGTACCCCCTGTCCAACTCTCCCCGCTCCCTATCACACTCTCCCCAATGTCCCACTCTCCCCACTCCCTATCACACTGTACCCCCTGTCCAACTCTCCCCGCTCCCTATCACACTCTCCCCACTGTCCCACTCTCCCCACTCCCTATCACACTGTACCCTCTGTCCCACTCTCCCCGCTCCCTATCACACTGTACCCCCTGTCCAACTCTCCCCGCTCCCTATCACACTCTCCCCACTGTCCCACTCTCCCCACTCCCTATCACACTGTACCCCCTGACCCACTCTCCCCGCTCCCTATCACACTGTACCCCCTGTCCCACTCTCCCCGCTCCCTATCACACTGTACCCTCTGTCCCACTCTCCCCGCTCCCTATCACACTGTACCCCCTGTCCCACTCTCCCCGCTCCCTATCACACTGTACCCCCTGTCACACTCTCCCCGCGCCCTATCACACTGTACCCCCGTCCCACTCTCCCCAATTCCTATCACACTGTACCCCCTGTCCCACTCTCCCCAATTCCTATCACACTGTACCCCTGTCCCACTGTCCCCGCTCCCTATCACACTGTACCCCCTGTCCCACTCACCCCGCTCCCTATCACACTGTACCCTCTGTCCCACTCTCCCCGCTCCCTATCACACTGTACCCCCTGTCCCACTCTCCCCGCTCCCTATCACACTGTACCCCCTGTCCCACTCTCCCCGCTCCCTATCACACTGTACCCTCTGTCCCACTCTCCCCAATTCCTATCACACTGTACCCCTGTCCCACTGTCCCCGCTCCCTATCACACTGTACCCCCTGTCCCACTCACCCCGCTCCCTATCACACTGTGCCCCCTGTCCCACTCTCCCCGCCCCCTATCACACTGTACCCTCTGTCCCACTCTCCCCGCTCCCTATCACACTGTACCCTCTGTCCCACTCTCCCCAATTCCTATCACACTGTACCCCCGTCCCACTCTCCCCAATTCCTATCACACTGTGCCCCCTGTCCCACTCTCCCCGCCCCCTATCACACTGTACCCTCTGTCCCACTCTCCCCGCTCCCTATCACACTGTACCCTCTGTCCCACTCTCCCCAATTCCTATCACACTGTACTCCCTGTCCCACTCTCCCCGCTCCCTATCGCACTGTACCCCCTGTCCAACACTCCCCGCTCCCTATCACACTGTACCCTCTGTCCCACTCTCCCCGCTCCCTATCACACTGTATCCCCTGTCCCACTCTCCCTGCTCCCTATCACACTGTACCCACTGTCCCACTCTCCCCGCTCCCTATCACACTGTACCCCCTGTCCCACTCTCCCCGCTCCCTATCACACTGTACCCCCTGTCCCACTCTCCCCGCTCCCTATCGCACTGTACCCCCTGTCCAACACTCCCCGCTCCCTATCACACTGTACCCTCTGTCCCACTCTCCCCACTCCCTATCACACTGTACCCCCTGTCCCACTCTCCCCGCTCCCTATCACACTGTACCCCCTGTCCAACTCTCCCCGCTCCCTATCACACTCTCCCCACTGTCCCACTCTCCCCACTCCCTATCACACTGTACCCTCTGTCCCACTCTCCCCGCTCCCTATCACACTGTACCCCCTGTCCAACTCTCCCCGCTCCCTATCACACTCTCCCCAATGTCCCACTCTCCCCACTCCCTATCACACTGTACCCCCTGTCCAACTCTCCCCGCTCCCTATCACACTCTCCCCACTGTCCCACTCTCCCCACTCCCTATCACACTGTACCCTCTGTCCCACTCTCCCCGCTCCCTATCACACTGTACCCCCTGTCCAACTCTCCCCGCTCCCTATCACACTCTCCCCACTGTCCCACTCTCCCCACTCCCTATCACACTGTACCCCCTGACCCACTCTCCCCGCTCCCTATCACACTGTACCCCCTGTCCCACTCTCCCCGCTCCCTATCACACTGTACCCTCTGTCCCACTCTCCCCGCTCCCTATCACACTGTACCCTCTGTCCCACTCTCTCCGCTCCCTATCACACTGTACCCCCTGTCCCACTCTCCCCGCTCCCTATCACACTGTACCCCCTGTCACACTCTCCCCGCGCCCTATCACACTGTACCCCCGTCCCACTCTCCCCAATTCCTATCACACTGTACCCCCTGTCCCACTCTCCCCAATTCCTATCACACTGTACCCCTGTCCCACTGTCCCCGCTCCCTATCACACTGTACCCCCTGTCCCACTCACCCCGCTCCCTATCACACTGTACCCTCTGTCCCACTCTCCCCGCTCCCTATCACACTGTACCCCCTGTCCCACTCTCCCCGCTCCCTATCACACTGTACCCCCTGTCCCACTCTCCCCGCTCCCTATCACACTGTACCCTCTGTCCCACTCTCCCCAATTCCTATCACACTGTACCCCTGTCCCACTGTCCCCGCTCCCTATCACACTGTACCCCCTGTCCCACTCACCCCGCTCCCTATCACACTGTGCCCCCTGTCCCACTCTCCCCGCCCCCTATCACACTGTACCCTCTGTCCCACTCTCCCCGCTCCCTATCACACTGTACCCTCTGTCCCACTCTCCCCAATTCCTATCACACTGTACCCCCGTCCCACTCTCCCCAATTCCTATCACACTGTACTCCCTGTCCCACTCTCCCCGCTCCCTATCACACTGTACCCCCGTCCCACTCTCCCCAATTCCTATCACACTGTACTCCCTGTCCCACTCTCCCCGCTCCCTATCACACTGTACCCTGTCCCACTCTCCCCGCTCCCTATCACACTGTACCCTCTGTCCCACTCTCCCCGCTCCCTATCACACTGTACCCCCTGTCCCACTCTCCCCGCTCCCTATCACACTGTACCCCCTGTCCCACTCTCCCCGCTCCCTATCACACTGTACCCCCTGTCCCACTCTCCCCGCTCCCTATCACACTGTACCCCCTGTCCCACTCTCCCCGCTCCCTATCACACTGTACCCTGTCCCACTCTCCCCGCTCCCTATCACACTGTACCCTCTGTCCCACTCTCCCCGCTCCCTATCGCGCTGTACCCTCTGTCCCACTCTCCCCGCTCCCTATCACACTCTCCCCCCGTCCCACTCTCCCCGCTCCCTATCACACTCTCCCCGCTCCGTATCACACTGTACCCCGTCCCACTCTCCCCACTCCCTATCACACTGTAACCCCTGTCCCACTCTCCCCGCTCCCTCTCACACTGTACCCACTGTCCCACTCTCCCCGCTCCCTATCGCACTGTACCCCCTGTCCAACACTCCCCGCTCCCTATCACACTGTACCCTCTGTCCCACTCTCCCCGCTCCCTATCACACTGTACCCCCTGTCCCACTCTCCCCGCTCCCTATCGCACTGTACCCCCTGTCCAACACTCCCCGCTCCCTATCACACTGTACCCTCTGTCCCACTCTCCCCGCTCCCTATCACACTCTCCCCCTGTCCCACTCTCCCCACTCCCTATAACACTCTCCCCTCTGTCCCACTCTCCCCGCTCCCTATCACACTGTAACCCCTGTCCCACTCTCCCCGCTCCCTATCACACTGTACCCCCTGTCCCACTCTCCCCGCTCCCTATCACACTGTACCCCCCGTCCCACTCTCCCCGCTCCCTTTCACACTGTACCCCCTGTCCCACTCTCCCCGCTCCCTATCACACTGTACCCCTGTCCCACTCTCCCCGCTCCCTATCACACTCTCCCCCTGTCCCACTCTCCCCGCTCCCTATCACACTGTACCCCCTGTCCCACTCTCCCCGTTCCCTATCACACTGTACCCCCTGTCCCACTCTCCCCGCTCCCTATCACACTGTATCCTCTGTCCCACTCTCTCCGCTCCCTATCACACTGTACCCTCTGTCCCAATCTCCCCGCTCCCTATCACACTGTACCCCCTGTCCCACTCTCCCAGCTCCCTATCACACTGTACCCTCTGTCCCACTCTCCCAGCTCCCTTTCACACTGTACCCCCTGTCCCACTCTCCCCGCTCCCTATCACACTGTACCCCCTGTCCCACTCTCCCCGCTCCCTATCACACTGTACCCTCTGTCCCACTCTCCCCGCTCCCTATCACACTGTACCCCCTGTCCCACTCTCCCCGCTCCCTATCACACTCTCCCTCTGTCCCACTCTCCCCGCTCCCTATCACACTCTCCCTCTGTCCCACTCTCCCAGCTCCCTTTCACACTGTACCCCCTGTCCCACTCTCCCCGCTCCCTATCACACTGTACCCCCTGTCCCACTCTCCCCGCTCCCTATCACACTGTACCCCCTGTCCCACTCTCCCCGCTCCCTATCACACTGTACCCTCTGTCCCACTCTCCCCGCTCCCTGTCACACTGTACCCTCTGTCCCACTCTCCCCGCTCCCTATCACACTGTACCCCCGTCCCACTCTCCCCGCTCCCTTTCACACTGTACACACTGTCCCACTCTCCCCGCTCCCTATCACACTGTAAGCTCTGTCCCACTCTCCCCGCTCCCTTTCACACTGTACCCCCTGTCCCACTCTCCCAGCTCCCTTTCACACTGTACCCCCTGTCCCACTCTCCCAGTTCCCTATCACACTGTACCCCCTGTCCCACTCTCCCAGCTCCCTTTCACACTGTACCCTCTGTCCCACTGTCCCGCTCCCTTTCACACTGTACCCCCTGTCCCACTCTCCCCGCTCCCTATCACACTGTACCCTCTGTCCCACTCTCCCCGCTCCCTATCACACTGTACCCCTCTGTCCCACTCTCCCCGCTCCCTATCACACTGTACCCTCTGTCCCACTCTCCCCGCTCCCTATCACACTGTACCCCCTGTCCCACTCTCCCCGCTCCCTATCACACTCTCCCCACTGTCCCACTCTCCCCGCTCCCTATCACACTGTACCCTCTGTCCCACTCTCCCCGCTCCCTATCACACTGTACCCCCGTCCCACTCTCCCCGCTCCCTATCACACTGTACCCCCTGTCCCACTCTCCCCGCTCCCTATCACACTGTACTCCCTGTCCCACTCTCCCCGCTCCCTATCACACTGTACCCTCTGTCCCACTCTCCCCACTCCCAATCACACTGTACCACCTGTCCCACTCTCCCCGCTCCCTATCACACTGTACTCCCTGTCCCACTCTCCCCGCTCCCTATCACACTGTACCCTCTGTCCCACTCTCCCCGCTCCCTATCACACTGTACCCCCTGTCCCACTCTCCCCGCTCCCTATCACACTCTCCCCCCTGTCCCACTCTCCCCGCTCCCTATCACACTGTACCCCCTCTCCCACTCTCCCCACTCCCTATCACACTGTACCCCCTGTCCCACTCTCCCCGCTCCCTATCACACTGTACCCCCTGTCCCACTCTCCCCGCTCCCTATCACAATGTACCCTCTGTCCCACTCTCCCCGCTCCCTATCACACTGTACCCTCTGTCCCACTCTCCCCGCTCCCGATCACACTCTCCCCCTGTCCCACTCTCCCCGCTCCCTATCACACATTACCCTCTGTCCCACTCTCCCCTCTCCCTGTCACACTGTACCCTCTGTCCCACTCTCCCCGCTCCCTATCACACTGTACCCCCTGTCCCACTCTTTCCGCTCCCTATCACACTGTACCCTCTGTCCCACTCTCCCCGCTCCCTATCACACTGTACCCCCTGTCCCACTCTTTCCGCTCCCTATCACACTGTACCCCCTGTCCCACTCTCCCCTTTCCCTATCACACTGTACCCCCTGTCCCACTCTCCCTGCTCCCTATCACACTGTACCCCCTGTCCCACTCTCCCCGCTCCCTATCACACTGTACCCTCTGTCCCACTCTCCCCGCTCCCTATCACACTGTACCCCCTGTCCCACTCTCCCCGCTCCCTATCACACTGTACCCTCTGACCCACTCTCCCCGCTCCCTATCACACTCTCCCCCTGTCCCACTCTCCCCGCTCCCTATCATACTCTCCCCTCTGTCCCACTCTCCCCGCTCCCATCACACTGTACTCCCTGTCCCACTCTCCCCGCTCCCTATCACACTCTCCCCCATGTCCCACTCTCCCCGCTCCCTATCACACTGTACCCCCTGTCCCACTCTCCCCACTCCCTATCACACTCTCCCCCCTGTCCCACTCTCCCCGCTCCCTATCACACTGTACCCTCTGTCCCACTCTCCCCACTCCCTATCACACTGTACCCCCTGTCCCACTCTCCCCGCTCCCTATCACACTGTACCCTCTGTCCCACTCTCCCCTCTCCCTATCACACTGTACCCACTGTCCCACTCTCCCCGCTCCCTATCGCACTGTACCCCCTGTCCCACTCTCCCCACTCCCTATCACACTGTACCCCCTGTCCCACTCTCCCCGCTCCCTATCACACTGTACCCCCTGTCCCACTCTCCCCACTCCCTATCACACTGTACCCCCTGTCCCACTCTCCCCGCTCCCTATCACACTGTACCCCCTGTCCCACTCTCCCCGCTCCCTATCACACTGTACCCCCTGTCCCACTCTCCCCGCTCCCTATCACACTGTACCCCCTGTCCCACTCTCCCCGCTCCCTATCACACTGTACCCCCTGTCCCACTCTCCCCGCTCCCTATCACACTGTACCCCCTGTCCCACTCTCCCCGCTCCCTATCACACTGTACCCCCTGTCCCACTCTCCCCGCTCCCTATCACACTGTACCCCCCGTCCCACTCTCCCCGCTCCCTTTCACACTGTACCCCCTGTCCCACTCTCCCCGCTCCCTATCACACTGTACCCCTGTCCCACTCTCCCCGCTCCCTATCACACTCTCCCCCTGTCCCACTCTCCCCGCTCCCTATCACACTGTACCCCCTGTCCCACTCTCCCCGTTCCCTATCACACTGTACCCCCTGTCCCACTCTCCCCGCTCCCTATCACACTGTATCCTCTGTCCCACTCTCTCCGCTCCCTATCACACTGTACCCTCTGTCCCAATCTCCCCGCTCCCTATCACACTGTACCCCCTGTCCCACTCTCCCAGCTCCCTATCACACTGTACCCTCTGTCCCACTCTCCCAGCTCCCTTTCACACTGTACCCCCTGTCCCACTCTCCCCGCTCCCTATCACACTGTACCCCCTGTCCCACTCTCCCCGCTCCCTATCACACTGTACCCTCTGTCCCACTCTCCCCTCTCCCTATCACACTGTACCCCCTGTCCCACTCTCCCCGCTCCCTATCACACTCTCCCTCTGTCCCACTCTCCCCGCTCCCTATCACACTCTCCCTCTGTCCCACTCTCCCCGCTCCCTTTCACACTGTACCCCCTGTCCCACTCTCCCCGCTCCCTATCACACTGTACCCCCTGTCCCACTCTCCCCTCTCCCTATCACACTGTACCCCCTGTCCCACTCTCCCCGCTCCCTATCACACTCTCCCTCTGTCCCACTCTCCCCGCTCCCTATCACACTCTCCCTCTGTCCCACTCTCCCAGCTCCCTTTCACACTGTACCCCCTGTCCCACTCTCCCCGCTCCCTATCACACTGTACCCCCTATCCCACTCTCCCCGCTCCCTATCACACTGTACCCTCTGTCCCACTCTCCCCGCTCCCTGTCACACTGTACCCTCTGTCCCACTCTCCCCGCTCCCTATCACACTGTACCCCCGTCCCACTCTCCCCGCTCCCTTTCACACTGTACACACTGTCCCACTCTCCCCGCTCCCTATCACACTGTAAGCTCTGTCCCACTCTCCCCGCTCCCTTTCACACTGTACCCCCTGTCCCACTCTCCCAGCTCCCTTTCACACTGTACCCTCTGTCCCACTCTCCCCGCTCCCTATCACACTGTACCCCCTGTCCCACTCTCCCTGCTCCCTATCACACTGTACCCTCTGTCCCACTCTCCCCGCTCCCTATCACACTGTACCCCCTGTCCCACTCTCCCAGCTCCCTTTCACACTGTACCCTCTGTCCCACTCTCCCCGCTCCCTATCACACTGTACCCCCTGTCCCACTCTCCCCGCTCCCTATCACACTGTACCCCCTGTCCCACTCTCCCCGCTCCCTATCACACTGTACCCTCTGTCCCACTCTCCCCGCTCCCTATCACACTGTACCCCTCTGTCCCACTCTCCCCGCTCCCTATCACACTGTACCCTCTGTCCCACTCTCCCCGCTCCCTATCACACTGTACCCCCTGTCCCACTCTCCCCGCTCCCTATCACACTGTACCCCCTGTCCCACTCTCCCCGCTCCCTATCACACTCTCCCCCCTGTCCCACTCTCCCCGCTCCCTATCACACTGTACCCTCTGTCCCACTCTCCCCGCTCCCTATCACACTGTACCCCCTGTCCCACTCTCCCCGCTCCCTATCACACTGTACCCTCTGTCCCACTCTCCCCGCTCCCTATCACACAGTATCCCCCGTCCCACTCTCCCCGCTCCCTATCACACTCTCCCCCTGTCCCACTCTCCCCGCTCCCTATCACACTGTACCCCCTCTCCCACTCTCCCCACTCCCTATCACACTGTACCCTCTGTCCCACTCTCCCCGCTCCCTATCACAATGTACCCTCTGTCCCACTCTCCCCGCTCCCTATCACACTGTACCCTCTGTCCCACTCTCCCCGCTCCCGATCACACTCTCCCCCTGTCCCACTCTCCCCGCTCCCTATCACACTCTCCCCTCTGTCCCACTCTCCCCGCTCCCTATCACACATTACCCTCTGTCCCACTCTCCCCTCTCCCTGTCACACTGTACCCTCTGTCCCACTCTCCCCGCTCCCTATCACACTGTACCCCCTGTCCCACTCTTTCCGCTCCCTATCACACTGTACCCTCTGTCCCACTCTCCCCTTTCCCTATCACACTGTACCCCCTGACCCACTCTCCCCGCTCCCTATCACACTGTACCCCCTGTCCCACTCTCCCCGCTCCCTATCACACTGTACCCTCTGTCCCACTCTCCCCGCTCCCTATCACACTGTACCCCCTGTCCCACTCTTTCCGCTCCCTATCACACTGTACCCCCTGTCCCACTCTCCCCTTTCCCTATCACACTGTACCCCCTGTCCCACTCTCCCTGCTCCCTATCACACTGTACCCCCTGTCCCACTCTCCCCGCTCCCTATCACACTGTACCCTCTGTCCCACTCTCCCCGCTCCCTATCACACTGTACCCCCTGTCCCACTCTCCCCGCTCCCTATCACACTGTACCCTCTGACCCACTCTCCCCGCTCCCTATCACACTCTCCCCCTGTCCCACTCTCCCCGCTCCCTATCACACTGTACCCCCTGTCCCACTCTTTCCGCTCCCTATCACACTGTACCCCCTGTCCCACTCTCCCCTTTCCCTATCACACTGTACCCCCTGACCCACTCTCCCCGCTCCCTATCACACTGTACCCCCTGTCCCACTCTCCCCGCTCCCTATCACACTGTACCCTCTGTCCCACTCTCCCCGCTCCCTATCACACTGTACCCCCTGTCCCACTCTTTCCGCTCCCTATCACACTGTACCCCCTGTCCCACTCTCCCCTTTCCCTATCACACTGTACCCCCTGTCCCACTCTCCCTGCTCCCTATCACACTGTACCCCCTGTCCCACTCTCCCCGCTCCCTATCACACTGTACCCTCTGTCCCACTCTCCCCGCTCCCTATCACACTGTACCCCCTGTCCCACTCTCCCCGCTCCCTATCACACTGTACCCTCTGACCCACTCTCCCCGCTCCATATCACACTCTCCCCCTGTCCCACTCTCCCCGCTCCCTATCATACTCTCCCCTCTGTCCCACTCTCCCCGCTCCCATCACACTGTACTCCCTGTCCCACTCTCCCCGCTCCCTATCACACTCTCCCCCATGTCCCACTCTCCCCGCTCCCTATCACACTGTACCCCCTGTCCCACTCTCCCCACTCCCTATCACACTCTCCCCTCTGTCCCACTCTCCCCGCTCCCTATCACACTCTCCCCCCGTCCCACTCTCCCCGCTCCCTATCACACTGTACCCTCTGTCCCACTCTCCCCACTCCCTATCACACTGTACCCCCTGTCCCACTCTCCCCGCTCCCTATCACACTGTACCCTCTGTCCCACTCTCCCCTCTCCCTATCACACTGTACCCACTGTCCCACTCTCCCCGCTCCCTATCGCACTGTACCCCCTGTCCCACTCTCCCCACTCCCTATCACACTGTACCCCCTGTCCCACTCTCCCCGCTCCCTATCACACTGTACCCCCTGTCCCACTCTCCCCACTCCCTATCACACTGTACCCCCTGTCCCACTCTCCCCGCTCCCTATCACACTGTACCCCCTGTCCCACTCTCCCCGCTCCCTATCACACTGTACCCCCTGTCCCACTCTCCCCGCTCCCTATCACACTGTACCCCCTGTCCCACTCTCCCCGCTCCCTATCACACTGTACCCCCTGTCCCACTCTCCCCGCTCCCTATCACACTGTACCCCCTGTCCCACTCTCCCCGCTCCCTATCACACTGTACCCCCTGTCCCACTCTCCCCGCTCCCTATCACACTGTACCCTCTGTCCCACTCTCTCCGCTCCCTATCACACTGTACCCCCTGTCCCACTCTCCCCGCTCCCTATCACACTGTACCCCCTGTCCCACTCTCCCCGCTCCCTATCACACTGTAAGCTCTGTCCCACTCTCCCCGCTCCCTATCACACTGTACCCCCTGTCCCACTCTCCCCGCTCCCTATCACACTGTACCCCCTGTCCCACTCTCCCCGCTCCCTATCACACTGTACCCCCTGTCCCACTCTCCCCGCTCCCTATCACACTGTACCCTCTGTCCCACTCTCCCCTCTCCCTATCACACTGTACCCTCTGTCCCACTCTCTCCGCTCCCTATCACACTGTACCCCCTGTCCCACTCTCCCCGCTCCCTATCACACTGTACCCCCTGTCCCACTCTCCCCGCTCCCTATCACACTGTAAGCTCCGTCCCACTCTCCCCGCTCCCTATCACACTCTCCCCCCGTCCCACTCTCCCCGCTCCCTATCACACTCTCCCCGCTCCGTATCACACTGTACCCCCTGTCACACTCTCCCCGCTCCCTATCACACTGTACCCCCTGTCCCACTCTCCCCATTCCCTATCACACTGTACCCCCTGTCCCACTCTCCCCGCTCCCTATCACACTCTCCCTCTGTCCCACTCTCCCCGCTCCCTATCACACGGTACCCTCTGTCCCACTCTCCCCGCTCCCTATCACACAGTACCCCCTGTCCCACTCTCCCCGCTCCCTATCACACTGTACCCCCTGTCCCACTCTCCCCGCTCCCTATCACACTGTACCCCCCGTCCCACTCTCCCCGCTCCCTATCACACTGTACCCTCTGTCCCACTCTCCCCGCTCCCTATCACACTGTACCCCCTGTCCCACTCTCCCCGCTCCCTATCACACTCTCCCCCTGTCCCACTCTCCCCGCTCCCTATCACACTGTACCCTCTGTCCCACTCTCCCCGCTCCCTATCACACTCTCCCCCTGTCCCACTCTCCCCGCTCCCTATCACACTGTACCCTCTGTCCCACTCTCCCCGCTCCCTATCACACTCTCCCCTCTGTCCCACTCTCCCCGCTCCCTATCACACTCTCCCCTCTGTCCCACTCTCCCCGCTCCCTATCACACTCTCCCCTCTGTCCCACTCTCCCCGCTCCCTATCACACTCTCCCCTCTGTCCCACTCTCCCCGCTCCCTATCACACTGTCCCCTCTGTCCCACTCTCCCCGCTCCCTATCACACTGTACCCTCTGTCCCACTCTCCCCGCTCCCTATCACACTGTACCCCCTGTCCCACTCTCCCCGCTCCCTATCACACTGTACCCCCTGTCCCACTCTCCCCGCTCCCTATCACACTGTACCCTCTGTCCCACTCTCCCCGCTCCCTATCACACTGTACCCCCTGTCCCACTCTCCCCGCTCCCTATCACACTGTACCCTCTGTCCCACTCTCCCCGCTCCCTATCACACTGTAGTCCCTGTCCCACTCTCCCCGCTCCCTATCACACTGTACCCTCTGTCCCACTCTCCCCGCTCCCTATCACACTGTACGCTCTGTCCCACTCTCCCCGCTCCCTATCACACTCTCCCCCCTGTCCCACTCTCCCCGCTCCCTATCACTCTGTACCGCCTGTCCCACTCTCCCCGCTCCCTATCACACTCTCCCCCCTGTCCCACTCTCCCCGCTCCCTATCACACTGTACCCTCTGTCCCACTCTCCCCGCTCCCTATCACACTGTAACCCCCGTCCCACTCTCCCCGCTCCCTATCACACTGTACCCCCCGTCCCACTCTCCCCGCTCCATATCACACTGTACCCCCTGTCCCACTCTCCCCGCTCCCTATCACACTGTACCCTCTGACCCACTCTCCCCGCTCCCTATCACACTGTACCCCCTGTCCCACTCTCCCCGCTCCCTATCACACTGTACCCCCTGTCCCACTCTCCCCGCTCCCTATCACACTGTACCCCCGTCCAACTCTCCCCAATTCCTATCACACTGTACTCCCTGTCCCACTCTCCCCGCTCCCTATCACACTGTACCCTCTGTCCCACTCTCCCCGCTCCCTATCACACTGTACCCTGTCCCACTCTCCCCGCTCCCTATCACACTGTACCCTCTGTCCCACTCTCCCCGCTCCCTATCACACTGTACCCTCTGTCCCACTGTCCCCGCTCCCTATCACACTGTACCCTCTGTCCCACTCTCCCCGCTCCCTATCACACTGTACCCCCTGTCCCACACTCCCCGCTCCCTATCACACTGTACCCTCTGTCCCACTCTCCCCGCTCCCTATCACACTGTACCCCCTGTCCCACTCTCCCCGCTCCCTATCACACTCTTCCCCCGTCCCACTCTCCCCGCTCCCTATCACACTGTACCCCCTGTCCCACTCTCCCCGCTCCCTATCACACTGTACCCTCTGTCCCACTCTCCCCGCTCCCTATCGCGCTGTACCCTCTGTCCCACTCTCCCCGCTCCCTATCACACTGTACCCCCTGTCCCACTCTCCCCGCTCCCTATCACACTGTACCCTCTGTCCACTCTCCCCGCTCCCTATCACACTGTACCCCCTGTCCCACTGTCCCCGCTCCCTATCACTCTATACCCCCTGTCCCACTCTCCCCGCTCCCTATCACACTGTACCCTCTGTCCCACTCTCCCCGCCCCCTATCACACTCTCCCTCTGTCCCACTGTCCCCGCCCCCTATCACACTGTACCCCCTGTCCCACTGTCCCCGCTCCCTATCACACTCTCCCTCTGTCCCACTCTCCCCGCCCCCTATCACACTGTACCCTCTGTCCCACTCTCCCCGCTCCCTATCACACTGTACCCCCAGTCCCACTCTCCCCGCTCCCTATCACACTGTACCCCCTGTCCCACTCTCCCCTCTCCCTATCACACTGTACCCTCTGTCCCACTCTCCCCAATTCCTATCACACTGTACCCCCTGTCCCACTCTCCCCGCTCCCTATCACACTGTACCCTGTCCCACTCTCCCCGCTCCCTATCACACTGTACCCCCTGTCCCACTCTCCCCGCTCCCTATCACACTGTACCCCCTGTCCCACTCTCCCCGCTCCCTATCACACTGTACCCCCGTCCCACTCTCCCCAATTCCTATCACACTGTACTCCCTGTCCCACTCTCCCCGCTCCCTATCACACTGTACCCCCTGTCCCACTCTCCCCGCTCCCTATCACACTGTACCCTCTGTCCCACTCTCCCCTCTCCCTATCACACTGTACCCTCTGTCCCACTCTCCCCGCTCCCTATCACACTGTACCCTCTGTCCCACTCTCCCCGCTCTCTATCACACTGTACCCTCTGTCCCACTCTCCCCGCTCTCTATCACACTGTACCCCCTGTCCCACTCTCCCCGCTCCCTATCACACTGTACCCTCTGTCCCACTCTCCCCTCTCCCTATCACACTGTACCCTCTGTCCCAGTCTCCCCGCTCCCTATCACACTGTACCCTCTGTCCCACTCTCTCCGCTCCCTATCACACTGTACCCCCTGTCCCACTCTCCCCGCTCCCTATCACACTGTACCCCCTGTCCCACTCTCCCCGCTCCCTATCACACTGTAAGCTCTGTCCCACTCTCCCCGCTCCCTATCACACTCTCCCTCTGTCCCACTCTCCCCGCTCCCTATCACACGGTACCCTCTGTCCCACTCTCCCCGCTCCCTATCACACAGTACCCCCTGTCCCACTCTCCCCGCTCCCTATCACACTGTACCCCCTGTCCCACTCTCCCCGCTCCCTATCACACTGTACCCCCCGTCCCACTCTCCCCGCTCCCTATCACACTGTACCCTCTGTCCCACTCTCCCCGCTCCCTATCACACTGTACCCCCTGTCCCACTCTCCCCGCTCCCTATCACACTCTCCCCCTGTCCCACTCTCCCCGCTCCCTATCACACTGTACCCTCTGTCCCACTCTCCCCGCTCCCTATCACACTCTCCCCCTGTCCCACTCTCCCTGCTCCCTATCACACTGTACCCACTGTCCCACTCTCCCCGCTCCCTATCACACTGTACCCCCTGTCCCACTCTCCCCGCTCCCTATCACACTGTACCCTCTGTCCCACTCTTTCCGCTCCCTATCACACTGTACCACCTGTCCCACTCTCCCCGCTCCCTATCACACTGTACCCTCTGTCCCACTCTCCCCGCTCCCTATCACACTCTCCCCTCTGTCCCACTCTCCCCGCTCCCTATCACACTGTACCCTCTGTCCCACTCTCCCCGCTCCCTATCACACTCTCCCCTCTGTCCCACTCTCCCCGCTCCCTATCACACTCTCCCCTCTGTCCCACTCTCCCCGCTCCCTATCACACTCTCCCCTCTGTCCCACTCTCCCCGCTCCCTATCACACTGTACCCTCTGTCCCACTCTTTCCGCTCCCTATCACACTGTACCCTCTGTCCCACTCTCCCCGCTCCCTATCACACTGTACCCCCTGTCCCACTCTCCCCGCTCCCTATCACACTGTACCCCCTGTCCCACTCTCCCCACTCCCTATCACACTGTACCCACTGTCCCACTCTCCCCGCTCCCTATCACACTCTCCCCCCGTCCCACTCTCCCCACTCCCTATCACACTGTAACCCCTGTCCCACTCTCCCCGCTCCCTATCACACTCTACCCTCTGTCCCACTCTCCCAGCTCCCTATCACACTGTACCCCCTGTCCCACTCTCCCCGCTCCCTATCACACTGTACCCTCTGTCCCACTCTCCCAGCTCCCTATCACACTCTCCCCTCTGTCCCACTCTCCCCACTCCCTATCACACTGTAACCCCTGTCCCACTCTCCCCGCTCCCTATCACACTGTACCCTCTGTCCCACTCTCCCCGCTCCCTATCACACTGCACCCTCTGTCCCACTCTCCCCAATTCCTATCACACTGTACCCCCTGTCCCACTGTCCCCGCTCCCTATCACACTGCACCCTCTGTCCCACTCTCCCCGCTCCCTATCACACTGTACCCCCTGTCCCACTCACCCCGCTCCCTATCACACTGTACCCCCTGTCCCACTCTCCCCGCCCCCTATCACACTGTACCCTCTGTCCCACTCTCCCCGCTCCCTATCACACTGTACCCCCTGTCCCACTCTCCCCGCTCCCTATCACACTGTACCCCCGTCCAACTCTCCCCAATTCCTATCACACTGTACTCCCTGTCCCACTCTCCCCGCTCCCTATCACACTGTACCCTCTGTCCCACTCTCCCCACTCCCTATCACACTGTAACCCCTGTCCCACTCTCCCCGCTCCCTATCACACTGTACCCTCTGTCCCACTCTCCCCGCCCCCTATCGCGCTGTACCCTCTGTCCCACTCTCCCCGCTCCCTATCACACTCTCCCCCCGTCCCACTCTCCCCGCTCCCTATCACACTCTCCCCGCTCCGTATCACACTGTACCCCGTCCCACTCTCCCCACTCCCTATCACACTGTAACCCCTGTCCCACTCTCCCCGCTCCCTATCACACTGTACCCTCTGTCCCACTCTCCCCGCTCCCTATCACACTGTACCCCCTGTCCCACTCTCCCCGCTCCCTATCACACTGTACCCCCTGTCCCACTCTCCCCGCTCCCTATCACACTGTACCCCCTGTCCCACTCTCCCAGCTCCCTATCACACTCTCCCCTCTGTCCCACTCTCCCCGCTCCCTATCCCACTGTACCCCCTGTCCCACTCTCCCCGCTCCCTATCACACTGTACCCTCTGTCCCACTCTCCCCGCTCCCTATCACACTGTACCCTCTGTCCCACTCTCCCCGCTCCCTATCACACTGTACCCCCTGTCCCACTCTCCCCATTCCCTATCACACTGTACCCCCTTTCCCACTCTCCCCGCTCCCTATCACACTGTAACCCCTGTCCCACTCTCCCCGCTCCCTATCACACTGTACCCCCTCTCCCACTCTCCCCGTTCCCTATCACACTGTACACTCTGTCCCACTCTCCGTTTACCTTTTTCCTCCCTGGTTCTCTCGAGTACGCAGTGTAAATCTCTTTGAAGACTCCTTTGTTTTTCAGATCCATCATTTCCTCTCTGTAAATATGATCCATCTCTGACTGACGGCATCCAAAGATCAGAGTCATCGCACACGGCTCCCGTCCTGCGGAGAGAGAGAGAGAGAGAGGTCAGAGCGAGAGAAAGAGGTCAGAGTGAATGAGAGAGCGGTACGAGCGAGAGAGAGAGGTCAGAGCGAGAGAGAGAGAGGTCAGAGTGAATGAGAGAGAGGTAAGAGCGAGAGAGAGAGAGGTCAGAGTGAATGAGAGAGAGGTAAGAGCGAGAGAGAGAGAGGTCAGAGCGAGAAAGAGAGAGGTCAGAGCGAGAGAGAGAGCGCGAGGTCAGAGCAAGAGAGAGAGTGGTCAGAGAGAGAGTGGCAGAGAGAGGGAGAGTGGCAGAGAGAGAGAGGGAGAGAGGTTCGAGCGAGAGAGCGATATCAGTCAGACAAAGAGGAGTCAGATAGAGGGGTCAGAGAGTGAGAGAGAGGGGTCAGAGCAAGAGAGCTTAGAGAGTGAGAGAGAAACGTCAGTGAGAGAGACAGAGAGAGCGAGTAGTAAGCGAAAGAGAGTGGGATTAGAGAGCGAGATCGGTCAGAGCGAGAAAGAGACATAGTTCAGAGAGAGAGAGAGAAAGGTGTCAGAGAGATAGAGAGAGTGGTCAGAGAGCGAGATCGGTCAGAGAGAGAGAGACATAGTTCAGAGAGAGAGAGCAGGGTCAGAGAGCGAGATCGGTCAGAGAGAGAGAGATAGTTCAGAGAGAGAGAGATCGGTCAGAGAGAGATAGTTCAGAGAGAGAGAGCGGGGTCAGAGAGAGAGAGAGAGAGTGGTCAGAGAGAGAGATCGGTCAGAGAGAGAGAGATAGTTCAGAGAGAGAGAGATCGGTCAGAGAGAGAGATAGTTCAGAGAGAGAGGGTGGGGTCACAGAGAGAGAGAGAGTGGTCAGAGAGAGAGAGAGATAGTTCAGAGAGAGAGATAGTTCAGAGAGAGAGGGTGGGGTCACAGAGAGAGAGAGAGTGGTCAGAGAGAGAGAGATAGTTCAGAGAGAGAGAGAGTGGTCAGAGAGAGAGATAGTTCAGAGAGAGAGGGTGGGGTCACAGAGAGAGAGAGAGAGTGGTCAGAGAGAGAGATCGGTCAGAGTGAGAGATAGTTCAGAGAGAGAGAGATCGGTCAGAGAGAGAGATAGTTCAGAGAGAGAGGGTGGAGTCAGAGAGAGAGAGAGAGTGGTCAGAGAGAGAGATCGGTCAGAGAGAGAGAGATAGTTCAGAGAGAGAGAGGGGGGGTCAGAGAGAGAGATTGGTCAGAGAGTGAGAGCGAGATCGGTCAGAGAGAGAGAGAGTGGTCAGAGAGAGAGTGGTCAGAGAGAGAGAGCTAGTTCAGAGAGAGAGCGGGTTCAGAGAGATAGAGAGAGAGAGAGAGAGAGTGGTCAGAGAGAGAGAGAGAGAGAGAGTGGTCAGAGAGAGAGAGATAGTTCAGAGAGAGGGGGCTCAGAGAGAGAGAGAGAGAGAGAGCGGGGTCAGAGAGAGAGAGAGAGTGGTTAGAGAGAGAGATCGGTCAGAGAGAGAGAGATAGTACACAGAGAGAGAGTGGGGTCAGAGAGAGAGAGCGAGAGAGATCGGTCAGAGAGCAAGAGATAGTTCAGACAGAGAGAGTGGGGTCAGAGAGAGAGAGCGAGAGAGATCGGTCAGAGAGCAAGAGATAGTTCAGACAGAGAGAGTGGGGTCAGAGAGAGAAAGAGAGAGAGTGGTCAGACAGAGAGAGATAGTTCAGAGAGAGAGAGGGGGGTCAGAGAGAGAGAGAGAGAGAGAGAGATCGGTCAGAGAGAGAGAGATAGTTCAGAGAGAGAGAGAGTGGTCAGAGAGAGAGAGAGAGACATAGTTCAGAGAGAGAGAGAAAGGGGTCAGAGAGTAAGAGCGAGAGTGGAGAGAGAGAGAGAGAGAGAGGTCAGTGGGAGGGAGAGAGAGTGGTCAGAGAGCAAAATAAGTCAGAAGAGGAGGAACTGAGGGAGAGGGGGACCGAGGGAGAGGGGGCATGAGGGAGAGGGGGGACCGAGGGAGAGGACTGACCGAGGGAGAGGGGACACGAGGGAGAGGGGGGACAGAGGGAGAGGGAAGGGGGACCGAGGGAGTTGGGGACCAAGGGAGAGGGGGACCGAGGGAACAGGGACCGAGGGAGAGGGGACTGAGTGAGGGGGACCGAGGGAGAGGGGGACCGAGGGAGAGGGGGACCGAGGGAGGGGGGACCGAGCGAGAGGGGGACCGAGGGAGAGGGGCACCGAGGGAGAGGAAGGACTGAGAGAGAAGAGGGAATGAGGGAGGGGGGACAAAGGGAAAGGGGCCCGAGGGAGAGGGACCAAAGGAGAGGGGAGACTGAGGGAGAAGAGGGAGAGAGGGCGGGGGGGACTGAGGGAAAGGGGACCGAGTGAAAGGTGACCGAGCGTGAGGGGACCGAGAGAGGGGGGACCGAGGGAGAGGGACCAAAGGAGAGGGGAGACTGAGGGAGAAGTGGGAGAGAAGGCGGGGGGGACTGAGGGAGCGGGGACCGAGGTAGAGGGACTGAAGGAGAGGGGAGACTGAGGGAGAAAAGGGAGAGAGGGCGGGGGGGACTGAGGGAGCGGGGACCGAGGTAGAGGGACTGAAGGAGAGGGGATACTGAGGGAGAAGTGGGAGAGAAGGCGGGGGGGACTGAGGGAAAGGGGACCGAGTGAAAGGTGACCGAGCGTGAGGGGACCGAGAGAGGGGGGACCGAGTGATGGGGACCGACGAAGAGGGAATGAGGGAGAAGAGGCAACGGGGGAAGGGGGGCCGAGGGAGAGGAGACTGAGGGAGGGGGGACGGAGGAGAGGAGACTGAGGGAGGGGGGACGGAGGAGAGGAGACTGAGGGAGGGGGGACGGAGGGAGAGGAGATTGAGGGAGGGGGGACGGAGGAGAGGAGACTGAGGGAGGGGGGACGGAGGGAGAGGAGATTGAGGGAGGGGGGACGGAGGAGAGGAGACTGAGGGAGGGGGGCCGAGGGAGAGGAGACTGAGGGAGGGGGGACGGAGGGTGAGGAGACTGAGGGAGGGGGGACGGAGGGAGAGGAGACTGAGGGAGGGGGGACGGAGGAGAGGAGACTGAGGGAGGGGGGACGGAGGAGAGGAGACTGAGGGAGGGGGGCCGAGGGAGAGGAGACTGAGGGAGGGGGGACGGAGGGAGAGGAGACTGAGGGAGGGGGGACGGGGAGAGGAGACTGAGGGAGGGGGGACGGAGGGAGAGGAGACTGAGGGAGGGTGGACGGAGGGAGAGGAAGGGGGGACGGAGGGTGAGGAGACTGAGGGAGGGGGAATCGAGGGAGAGGAGACTGAGGGAGGGGGGCCGAGGGAGAGGAGACTGAGGGAGGGGGGACGGAGGGTGAGGAGACTGAGGGAGGGGGGACGGAGGGAGAGGAGACTGAGGGAGGGGGGACGGAGGAGAGGAGACTGAGGGAGGGGGGGCGGAGGGAGAAGGAGGGGGGACCAAGGGAGAATGAGGGGGGACCGAGGGAAAGGGAGGGGGGACCGAGGGAAAGGGAGGGGGGACAGAGGGAGTGGAGACTGAGGGAGTGGGGACCGAGGGAGAAGGAGGGGGGACCGAGGGAGAAGGAGGGGGGACCGAGGGAGAGGAGACTGAGGGAGGGGGGACCGAGGGAGAGAGAGGGGGGACCGAGGGAGAGGAGACTGAGGGAGGGGGGACCGAGGGAGAGAGAGGGGGGACCGAGGGAGAGGAGACTGAGGGAGGGGGGACCGAGGGAGAGGAGACTGAGGGAGGGGGGACTGAGGTGGGAGGAGACTGAGGGAGGGGGGACCGAGGGAGAAGGAGGGGGGACCGAGGGAGAGGAGACTGAGGGAGGGGGGACCGAGGGAGAGGGAGGGGTGACTGAGGGAGAGGAGACTGAGGGAGGGGGGACCGAGGAAGAGGAGACTGAGGGAGGGGGGACCGAGGGAAAGGGAGGGTGGACCGATGGAGGGGGGAACCGAAGGAGAGGGAGGGGTGACTTTCTTGGGCTTTTTTACAGAGGCCGGTGTCGGGAGCGAGCGGCGGTACAGTGAGTATTTAAACTCACTTTCGCGGGCTTTTTTTCAAAGGCTTACCAATCTCAAAGACTGGCGGCGGCGATCCAGAGTCACGTCACGATTCAAAAAGTGACGCGTGCAAGAGGAAGCAGCTGATTGGGTGAGTACGGCCGGGTGAGTATTTATACTACTCTATAGTTTGACAGTTAAGGTTAATAGTTGTTAAAGTTTAGAAGGTCTTAATTTTTGTGGTTATACTTTGAGGTCTCTGTTGTGTAGCGGGGATAGCTAGTAAACAAGGGCCCTTGAGTACATCATTTAATTGTAGTGTAATTAGTGGTATTGATTTGATTTGATTTAATTTGAATTAATTAAAGGGTAAGTCATGGCAGCACAGCTCAGCCCCGTGGCATGCTCCTCCTGCACTATGTGGGAAATCAGGGACACTTCCTGTGTCCCTGACAACCATGTGTACGGGAAGTGTATCCAGCTGCAGCTACTGGCAGACCGCATTGCGGCGCTGGAGCTGCGAATGGATACATACTGGAGCATTCGCGATGCTGAGGACATCGTGGATAACACGTTTAATGAGTTGGTCACACCGCAGGTAAAGGCTGCACAGGCAGGAAGGGAATGGATGACCGCCAGGCAGAGTAGTAGGCGCAGGCAGGTAGTGCAGGGGTCCCCTGTGGACATCTCCCTCTCAAACAGATATACCAATTTGAATACTGTTGGGGGGAATGGCTTATCGGGGGAAGGCAGCAGCAGCCAACTTCCTGGCACCATGGGTGGTTCTGCTGCACAGGATGGGAGGAAAAAGAGCGGGAGAGCTATAGTGATAGGGGATTCTATTGTAAGGGGAATAGATAGGCGTTTCTGCGACCCCAAACGAGACTCCAGGATGGTATGTTGCCTCCCTGGTGCAAGGGTCAAGGATGTCTCGGGGCGGCTGCAGGGCATTCTGGAGGGGGAGGGTGAACAGCCAGTTGTCGTGGTGCATATAGGTACCAACGATATAGGTAAAAAATGGGATGAGGTCCTAAAAGCTGAATATAGGGAGTTAGGAGGTAAATTAAAAAATAGGACCTCAAAGGTAGTAATCTCAGGATTGCTACCAGTGCCACGTGCTAGTCAGAGTAGAAATAGAAGGATATTTCAGATGAATACGTGGCTAGAGGAATGGTGCAAGGGGGAGGGATTCAAATTCCTGGGAAATTGGAACCGGTTCTGGGGGAGGTGGGAACAGTACAAACTGGACGGTTTGCACCTGGGTGGGATCGGGACCGATGTCCTAGGGGGAGTGTTTGCTAGTGCTGTTGGGGAGGGGTTAAACTAAAATGGCAGGGGGTTGGGAAACTGTGCAGGGAGACAGAGGAAAGGGAAGCAAGGATAGAAACAAAAGACAGGAAGGAGAAAAGCAAAAGTGGAAGGCAGAGAAATCAAGGATGTATATCAAACAGGGCTACAGTAAATAATAATTCTAAAAGGACTAAGAGTGTTAAAAAAACAAGCCTGAAGGCTTTGTGTCTTAATGCGAGGAGCATTCGTAAAAAGGTGGATGAATTAGCTGCGCAAATAGATGTAAACGGATATGATATAATTGGGATTACGGAGACATGGCTCCAGGGTGACCAAGGCTGGGAATTCAACATCCAAGGGTATTCAATATTCAGGAAGGACAGGCAAAAAGGAAAAGGAGGTGGGGTAGCATTGCTGGTAAAAGAGGAGATTAACACAATAGTAAGGAAGGATATTAGCTCTGATGATGTGGAATCTGTATGGGTAGAGCTGAGCAATACCAAGGGGCAGAAAACGTTAGTGAAAGTTGTAAACAGACCCCCAAACAGTAATGCTGAGGTTGGGGATGGCATTAAACGGGAAATTAGAGACGCATGCAATAAGGGCACAGCAGTTATCATGGGTGACTTTAATCTACATATAGATTGGGATAACCAAATTAGTAACAATACTGTGGAGGAGGAATTCCTAGAGTGTATACGGGATGGTTTCCTGGACCAATATGTCGAGGAACCAACTAGAGATCAGGCCATCTTAGACTGGGTATTATGTAATGAGAAAGGATTAATTAGCAATCTTGTTGTGCGAGGCCCCTTGGGGAGGAGCGATCATAATATAATAGAATTCTTCATTAAGACGGAGAGTGAAGTAGTTGACTCAGAGACTAGGGTCCTGAATTTAAATAAAGGAAACTACAATGGTATGAGGCGCGAGTTGGTTAGGATGGATTGGGGAGCGTTACTTAAAGGGTTGACGGTGGATAGGCAATGGCAAACATTTAAAGATCGCATGGATGAATGACAGAATGTGTTCATCCCTGTTTGGCATAAAAATAAAACAAAAAAGGTGACTCAACCGTGGCTAACAAGGGAAATTAGGGATAGCATAAGATCCAAGGAAAGGACATATAAATGGGCAAGAAAAAGAAGCAACCCTGAGGATTGGGAACAGTTTAGGATTCAGCAAAGGATGACAAAGGGATTAATTAAGAGGGGGAAAATAGATTATGAGAGTAAGCTTGCAGGGAACATAAAAACTGACTGTAAAAACTTCTATAGATATGTGAAGAGAAAAAGATTGGTGAAGTCAAGCGTAGGTCCCTTGCAGTCAGAATCAGGGGAATTTATAATGGGGAACAAAGAAATGGCAGACCAATTAAATACATATTTTGGTTCTGTCTTCACAAAGGAGGACACAAATAACCTCCAAGAGATGTCGGGGAACATACTGTCTAATGAGAGGGAGGAATTGAATGAAATCAGTATTTGTAGGGAAAAGGTGTTCGGGAAATTGACGGGATTGAAGGCCGATAAATCCCCAGGGCCTGATAATCTACATCCTAGAGTACTTAAGGAAGTGGCCCTTGAAATAGTAGATGCATTGCTGGTCATCTTCCAACATTCGATGGAATCTGGAACAGTACCCATGGATTGGAGGGTAGCTAATGTTACCCCACTATTTAAAAAAGTGGTAGAGAGAAAACGGGGAATTACATCGGTAGTGGGGAAAATGCTAGAGTCCATTATAAAAGATGTAATAGCAGAGCACTTGGAAAACAGTGACAGGATCGGACAAAGTCAACATGGATTTACAAAAGGTAAATCGTGCTTGACTAATCTACTGGAATTTTTTGAGGATGTAACTGGTAGAATAGATAAGGGAGAACCAGAGGATGTGGTGTATTTAGACTTTCAGAAGGCTTTCGATAAGGTCCCACATAAGAGATTAGCGTACAAAGTTAAAGCACATGGGATTGGGGGTAAGGTACTGACTTGGATAGAGATCTGGTTGGCAGACAGGAAGCAAAGAGTTGGAATAAACAGGTCTTTTTCCGAGTGGCAGGCAGTGACTAGTGGGGTACCGCAGGGATCGGTGCTAGTACCCCAGTCATTCACAATATATATTAATGATCTAGACGAGGGAACTAGATGTAATATCTCTAAGTTTGCAGATGACACAAAGCTGGGTGGGAGTGTGTGCTGTGAGGAGGATGCAGAGAAACTCCAGTATGATTTGGACAGGTTGGGTGATTGGGCAGATGCATGGCAGATGCAGTATAATGTGGATAAATGCGAGGTTATCCACTTTGGTGGAAAAAACAGGAAGGCAGTTTATTATCTGAACGGCAATAGATTGGTAAAAGGGGAAGTGCAACGAGACCTGGTTGTCCTTGTGCACCAGTCACTGAAGGGAAGCATGCAGGTGCAGCAGGCCGTTAAGAAGGCAAATGGTATGCTGGACTTCATAGCGAGAGGATTCGAGTATAGGAGCATGGATGTCTTGCTGCAGTTGTACAGGGCCTTGGTGAGACCACACCTTGAGTATTGTGTGCAGTTTTGGTCACCTTATCTGAGGAAGGATGTTCTTGCCATGGAGGGAGTGCAGCGAAGATTCACCAGACTGATACCTGGGATGGCAGGAATGACGTATGAGAGATTGGGTCGATTAGGCTAGAGTTTAGAAGAATAAGAGGGGATCTCATTGAAACTTATAACATTCTAACAGGACTAGACAGACTAGATGCAGGAAGGATGTTCCCGATGGCGGGGGAGTCCAGAACCAGAGGTCAAAGTCTATGATAAGGGGTAAGCCATTTAGGACTGAGATGAGGAGGAATTTCTTCACCCAGAGAGTGGTGAACCTGTGGAATTCTCTACCACAGAAGGCAGTTCAGGCCAATTCATTAAATATATTCAAGAATGAGTTAGATATATTTCTTAAGGCTAAAGGGATCAAGGGATATGGGGAGAAAGCAGGGACAGGGTACTGAATTTGGATGATCAGCCATGATCTCATTAAATGGCGGAGCAGGCTCGAGGGGCCGAATGGCCGACTCCTGCTCCTATCTTCTATGTTTTCTATGGGACCGAGGGAGTGGGGGGGGGGGAACCGAGGGAGAGGGAGGGGGGACCGAGGGAGAGGGAGGGGGGACCGAGGGAGAGGGAGCGGGGACTGAGGGAGAGGGAGGGGGGACCGAGGGAGAGGGAGGGGGGACCGAGCGAGACGGAGGGGGGACCGAGGGAGAGGGAGGGGGGACCGAGGGAGAGGGAGGGAAGACCGAGGGAGGGGGAGGGACAAGGGAGAGGGAGGGACGAGGGAGAGGGAGGGGGAATGAGGGAGGGGAGACCGAGGGAGAGGGGCGAGGGGAGACCGAGGGAGAGGGAGACCGAGGGAGAGGGAGGGGGTCCGAAGGAGAGGGAGGGTGACCGAGCGAGAAGGAGGGGGACTGAGGGAGAAGGAGGGGGACCGAGGGAGAGGGAGGGGGGAATGAGGGAGCGGGAGGCGAGACCGAGGGAGAGAGAGGGGGCACCGAGGGAGAGGGAGGGGAGACCGAGGGAGAGGGAGGGGGGACCGAGGGAGAGGGAGGGGGTCCGAAGGAGAGGGAGGGGAGACCGAGGGAGAGGGAGGGGGTCCAAAGGAGAGGGAGGGGAGACCGAGGGAGAGGGAGGGTGTCCGAAGGAGAGATCGAGGGAGAGGGAAGGGTGACTGAGGGAGAGGAAAGTGTGACCGCGGGAGAGGGAGGGGGACCGAGGGAGAGGGAGGGACGAGGGAGAGGGAGGGACGAGGGAGAGGGAGGGTGGAATGAGGGAGCGGGAGGCGAGACCGAGGGAGAGGGAGGGGGGACCGAGGGAGAGGGAGGGGGACCGAGGGAGATGGAGGGGAGACCGAGGGAGAGAGAGGGGGACCAAGGGAGAGGGACCGAGGGAGAGGGATCTGGGAAAGGGGGAGAAGGAGGGGGGAATGAGGGAGAGGGAAGGGTGATCAAGGGAGAGGGAGAGACAAGGGAGAGGGAGGGACGAGGGAGAGGGAGGGGAGACCGAGAGAGAGGGAGGGGGGACCGAGGGAGAGGGAGGGGGGACCGAGCGAGACAGAGGGGGGACCGAGGGAGAGGGAGGGGGGACCGAGGGAGAGGGAGGGAAGACCGAGGGAGGGGGAGGGAGAAGGGAGAGGGAGGGACGAGGGAGAGGGAGGGGGAATGAGGGAGGGGAGACCGAGGGAGAGGGGCGAGGGGAGACCGAGGGAGAGGGAGACCGAGGGAGAGGGAGGGGGTCCGAAGGAGAGGGAGGGTGACCGAGCGAGAAGGAGGGGGACTGAGGGAGAAGGAGGGGGACCGAGGGAGAGGGAGGGGGGAATGAGGGAGAGGGAGGGGGACCGAGGGAGAGGGAGGGGGACCGAGGGAGATGGAGGGGAGACCGAGGGAGAGAGAGGGGGACCAAGGGAGAGGGACCGAGGGAGAGGGATCTGGGAAAGGGGGAGAAGGAGGGGGGAATGAGGGAGAGGGAAGGGTGATCAAGGGAGAGGGAGAGACAAGGGAGAGGGAGGGACGAGGGAGAGGGAGGGGAGACCGAGAGAGAGGGAGGGGGGACCGAGGGAGAGGGAGGGGGGACCGAGCGAGAGGGAGCGACTGAGGGAGAGGAAGGACTGAGGGAGAGGATGGAGATGGAGAGGGTCCGAGAAAGAGTGAGGGGATATTTAAGGGGACCACGAGTGATTAGAGTTTGATTAAACTGGTTGGAGTGAAAGGGACCAATCCCATTCATTAATACTGAGCCACAGCATAGCTGAGCTTGGGCTGTTCGACCGAGTGTGGAAGGTTTCTGTGTGAGTTGCTCTTTTGCTCAGTACGGGGGTGATGGTCAGGATCGGGTGGGCGGCAGGCCAGAGAGGGACCGAGGCACTGAGTGGAATTGTGAGTTCAGCCACACTAACCTTGCTTTTCAATCTCGTACAGTCGCTGTTGCCAGAAGCTTCTGTAAGGAGCAATCCCAGTCCCAGGGCCCACAAGCACGCACGGGACAGAGGCATCAGATGGCAAGTGGAACATTGGAGCCCTAGCAACAAGACGGACAGAATCACACATGTAATTGTGGGTTTATCAGCTCGAATGGTCTGAGTAAGCGTTTATGATATATATCCACAGATTAAAGATTTCAGGCAATCCTGAAATATATAGTACAACAGCCACTCCCAGAACCACGATAGGGTTCCCCTTGTCCTCACCTTTCACCCCACCAGCCTCCACATTCAACGGATCATCCTCCGCCATTTCCGCCACCTCCAGCGTGATCCCACCACCAAACGCATCTTCCCCTCACCTCCCCTTTCAGCATTCCGCAGGGACCGCTCCCTCCGCAGCACCCTGGTCCACCCCTCAATCACCCCCAACACCCCTTCCCCTTCCCACGGCACCGTCCCGTGCAAGTGCAGGAGATGCAACACATGCCCTTATACCTCCCCCCTTCCCACTGTCCAGGGCCCCAAACACCCCTTCCAGGTGAAACAGCGATTTACTTGTATTTCTTGCAATTTAGTATACTGTATTCGCTGCTCACGATGTGGTCTCCTCTACAGTGGGGAGACCAAACGCAGATTGGGTGACCGCTTTTCGGAACACCTCCGTTCAGTCCGTAAGGGTGACCTCGAGCTTCCGGTGGCCTGTCACTTTAATTCTCCGCTCCACTCCCACTCTGACCTCTCCAACCTCGACCTCTTACACTGTTCCAGCGAAGCTCAACGTAAGCTCGAGCAACAGCACCTCATCTTTCCATTAAGCACTTTTTTAGCCTTCTAGACTCAACATCGAGTTCAACAATTTCAGACTATGACCTCGGCCCCTATGCTTTCTCTTTGTTCTCTCACGGGCAGCTTTTGATGAGTCTGCCATTGTCATTTACACCTCATCAAGAGTCATCTTTTGTTTCTTAACTTGTCCCATTACCATCTCCATTTACCTTGCACCATCAACCCTTTTGTCTTTTAATCGCTACTAACTACCATTCTATCACAGGCCATCCTTTCGTTCATTCCTTCCCATCCTCCTGTTCCCTGCCCCACACTTGCTGAAAATTTTGCTACTTCTCCGACATTTTTCCAATTCTGACGAGGGGCTTTGACCTGAAACGGTAAATTTCTTTCTCTCTCCACGATGCTGCCTGACCTGCTGAGTGTTTCCAGCAATTTCTGATGTTGTTTCTGGAATATATAGTGTTAGTGTGTCAGTGTACAGGGTGTGTGATATTAAACTGGTACATGTAGTGTTAGTGTGTCAGTGTACAGGGTGTGTGATATTAAACTGGTACATGTAGTGTGAGTGTGTCAGTGTACAGGGTGTGTGATGTTAAACTGGTACATGTAGTGTTAGTGTGCCAGTTTACAGGGTGTGATATTAAACTGGTACATGTAGTGTTAGTGTGTCACTGTACAGGGGGTGTGATATTAAACTGGTACATGTAGTGTTAGTGTGTCAGTGTACAGGGGGTGTGATATTAAACTGGTACATGTAGTGTTAGTGTGTCAGTGTACAGGGGGTGATATTAAACTGGTACATGTAGTGTTAGTGTGTCAGTGTACAGGGGGTGATATTAAACTGGTACATGTAGTGTTAGTGTGTCAGTGTACAGGGGGTGTGATATTAAACTGGTACATGTAGTGTTAGTGTGTCAGTGTACAGGGTGTGTGATATTAAACTGGTACATGTAGTGTTAGTGTGTCAGTGTACAGGGTGTGTGATATTAAACTGGTACATGTAGGGTTAGTGTGCCAGTTTACAGGGTGTGATATTAAACAGGTACATGTAGTGTTAGTGTGTCAGTGTACAGGGTGTGTGATGTTAAACTGGTACATGTAGTGTTAGTGTGCCAGTTTACAGGGTGTGATATTAAACTGGTACATGTAGTGTTAGTGTGTCAGTGTACAGGGTGTGATATTAAACTGGTACATGTAGTGTTAGTGTGTCAGTGTACAGGGGGTGATATTAAACTGGTACATGTAGTGTTAGTGTGTCAATGTACAGGGTGTGATATTAAACTGGTACATGTAGTGTTAGTGTGTCAGTGTACAGGGGGTGTGATACTAAACTGGTACATGTAGGTTTTTGTTTTGAACTCTACCTTCTGACATAACACAGGACCGTTTCCCCAGGATCGATGCGATTGAGCCACGAGGAACACACCCCATGTCGAACTGGGCCTTTTTCATCTGGAAAACAAACGTCAAAAATATTAGCAGTAAATTAATCCACTGCGGTTTCTCATATCTGCTCACTTTAATCGCTGAGGATTTTTGCAGCTCCTGATCACTGTCCAGTGACCGCTGCGTTAGAGAGAGGGGCAAGAGAGCCAGGGTGCCTGCTCCTGATCACTGTCCAGTGACCGCTGCGTTAGAGAGAGGGGAGATCAGCCAGGGTGCCTGCTTCTGATCACTGTCCAGTGACCCGTGGGTTTGTAAGGTTTTCAAAAGTTGCAGATCCCCAAAACCTAAGGAAAAAGGACTTTGGAACTACCTCAGAGTGATAAAAATGCATTTGGGCCTCACCTAAGAGACTGTAAGACCAAAACCCAAGTTTTGGCATTTTAAAGGCATGTCTGGGCCTGTAAAGGGAGAAAAGGCTTTGAAGGATTTTGGGGTCAAAACCTCAGTTTTGGACCTTTTTAAGGATCAGGGAAGAAAAACCCTGAGGAAAAAAAGACTTTGGATAAGACACCTTTTTAAAAAGGGCCATTGGGTAAACCTGCGGTCACAGAAACACAGGCTGCAGGAAAGGGTGTGGTGAGGCAGTGGACAGCTTTCGGTCATTGGGACCGAGTCAAGCTGTCTGGGAGATGTTTGCACTGCAATCCAACCAAGGAGGAAGAGCCTCACCCAAAACCTCACAAACACATCCAAAAAAATGAATAAACCAAGAACCCTTTTTGAAATCCCCAGGTCCAAACAGAATTCCTAACAATAAAACGTCCAGCACACAGCTTCACAGCCCATCATCCCATTAAAAACCAATCAGCCAAGAAGATCGACAGGATGCAAACCATCCCAAAAAAAAATCCATTTGACACTTACAGAACCCATTAAAGACATGCATAAAGATAGAAGTCCTAGGCCCAGTCAAGAAACCCAAAACATGAGGACAATTCAAACTCCGATTAAACAACAGGTCGACAGGATGGAGCTATCCGGAAACCACTTCACACATTTACAAAACCAGTTAACACGCTAGTAAAGTCGTTACTGTTAACGAGGTCTTACAATGACCGGGATTTGATTTGGGGTAGATAAGGCCACTTCAATTTAGTATAATTGAAGGCCCATCAAACAGTAAAAACAGTTCAAGTTCAACAGAAGGCAGTTCTGCAGTTCAATCGAAAAGCCTGTTTTCAGCAGAAGTCAGGGCTGGAGTTACAGAGTTCGGGAGAAGCAAGGAAGAAGCAGCAAGGAGTTCCACAGTTCTGCAAGAAGGCAGTTCCACAGCTCGGAAGAAGACAGTTTAAACAGAGGCAGAGTTCAACAGAAAGAAGTACAACAAAGAAGGCCAGCAGTTCAAGAGACCAGAGCGACCGCCTCAGTGACCATCGGACACCTCGCGGCAACAAGGGCCTTACGGAACCTTTTACTCAAAAGACTCTAAACCCTAACTCTCAACTGTCCAGAACTGTCATTTGGTGAGCATTATCCCTGATCTTCTGGAATCAACCCTAGCTAAGCAGTGGGATTTGGGAGGGTGAAGAGTTTTTGTATATTGTAATTCTCCCTCGCCTGTACCGTGTGTTCTCCAACCTGTGTTTAAGCATCAAGTGTGTTTTAAGTTTGTTACCTTTCCTTTAATAAAAGTCAAAACTCTTTCATCAAAACCTGTTGTCTACTGCATCTTTGTGCACAACTCCCAAATAAGTCCAAGGTCTAGAACCAGGGGCGTGGGAGCGATTTGAACCGCTCACTGAGTCAGAGGTGAGGCTGACCCTACCACACCACCCCCTACAGGTTAGAGAGAGAGGGGCAATCAGCCAGGATTCCTGCTCCTAATAACTGTCCAGGGACCCCTGGGTTAGAGAGAGAGGGGCAATCAGCCAGGATTCCTGCTCCTAATAACTGTCCAGGGACCCCTGGGTTAGGGAGTGGGGGAAACTGCCAGGTTTCCTGCTCCTGATCACTGTCCAGTGACCCCTGGGTTAGAGAGAGAGGGGAAATCAGCCAGGGTTCCTGCTCCTGATCACTGACCAGTACCCCTGGGTTAGAGAGAGGGGCAATCCGCCAGGGTTCCTGCTCCTGATCACTGTCCAGTGATCCCTGGGTTAGAGAGAGGGGAAATCAGCCAGGGATCCTGCTCCTGATCACTGACCAGTGACCCCTGGGTTATAGAGAGAGGGAAATCAGCCAGGTTTCCTGCTCCTGATCACTGACCAGTGAGCCCTGGGTTAGAGAGAAGGGCAATCAGCCAGGGTTCCTGCTCCTGATCACGGTCCAGTACCCCTGGGTTGGAGAGAGGGGGGAAATCAGCCAGGGTTCCTGCTCCTGATCACTGACCAGTACCCCTGGGTTAGAGAAGGGCAATCAGCCAGGTTTCCTGCTCCTGATCACTGTCCAGTGACCCCTGGGTTGGAGAGAGAGGGGAAATCAGCTAGGGTTCCTGCTTCTGATCACTGTCCAGTGACCCCTATTTTATAGAGACAGGAAATCATTGAGGGTTCCTGCTCCTGATAACTGTTCAGTGACCACTGGGTTAGAGAGAGGGGAAATCAGCCAGGGTTCCTGCTCCTGATCACTGACCAGTACCCCTGGGTTAGAGAGAGGGGCAATCAGCCAGCGTTCCTGCTCCTGATCACTGTCCAGTGACCCCTGGGTTAGAGAGAGAGGGGAAATCAGCCAGGGTTCCTGCTCCTGATCACTGACCAGTGACCCCTGGGTTAGAGAGAGAGGGGAAATCAGCCAGGGTTCCTGCTCCTGATCACTGACCAGTGATCCCTGGGTTAGAGAGAGGGGAAATCAGCCAGGGTTCCTGCTCCTGATCACTGTCCAGTGACCCCGGGGACATGCAGTGCCCGTGGGACCGGGAACCCGAGGAGAGTCTGTGCCCGTGGGGACCCGTGCCCCGGAGAGAGTCAGTGCCCGTGGGGACCCGTGCCCCGGGGAGAGTCAGTGCCTGTGGGACTGGGAACCCGAGGAGAATCTGTGCCCGTGGGGACCCGTGCCCCGGAGAGAGTCAGTGCCCGTGGGACCGGGAACCCGAGGAGAGTCTGTGCCCGTGGGGACCCGTGCCCCGGGGAGAGTCGGTGCCCGTGGGGATTGCACCCCGGGGAGAGTCTGTGCCCGTGGGGACCCGTGCCCCGAGGAGAGTCTGTGCCCGTGGGGATTACACCCCGGGGAGAGTCAGTGCCTGTGGGGATTGCACCCCGGGGAGAGTCTGTGCCCGTGGGGACCCGTGCCCCGAGGAGAGTCTGTGCCCGTGGGGATTACACCCCGGGGAGAGTCAGTGCCCGTGGGGATTACACCCCGGGGAGAGTCAGTGCCCGTGGGGATTGCACCCCGGGGAGAGTCAGTGCCCGTGGGGACCCGTACCCCGGGGAGGGTCAGTGCCCGTGGGGACCCGTGCCCCGGGGAGAGTCAGTGCCCGTGGGGACCCGTGCCCCGGGGAGGGTCAGTGCCTGTGGGGACCCGTACCCCGGGGAGAGTCAGTGCCCATGGGGCCCTGTAACCCGGGGAGAGTCAGTGCCCATGGGGACCCGTGCCCCGGGGAGAGTCAGTACCCGTGGGGACCCGTGCCCCGGGGAGAGTCAGTGCCCGTGGGGACCCGTGCCCCGGGGAGGGTCAGTGCCTGTGGGGAGCCGTGCCCCGGGGATAGTCAGTGCTAATGAATATTAGAGAGTCCGTACTCCTGGTTCGATATTCGAGGACGGCCACCGTTGCATGAATCTCGGTCGGATGGGTGTCAGGTGATGAGCTGATCGAGTAGTATCGAGGTTGCAGCAGCGGGAGCTGGGTGAGGAGCAGGCTCGCTGGCACTCTGAGAGACGGGAATGTCTCAAGGACCTCAGCGATGGTCGGGCTGTTCACCCACTTCCACTCTTCATACTTGTGTGTCCCCTGAACCAGAAACAGAGGTTAAATACAGGCAGCAAGCAGGCAGGCAATGAGGACCCCAAAAGGGAGTGACATTTACCCTCACTCACACCGACAGGGAGTGACCCGTCCCCTCACTCCCACCGACAGGGAGTGACCGCTCCCCTCACTCCCACCGACAGGGAGTGACCGCTCCCCTCACTCCCACCGACAGGGAGTGACCGCTCCCCTCGCTCACAACGACAGGGAGTGACCGCTCCCCTCACTCACACCGACAGGGAGTGACCCGTCCCCTCACTCACACCGACAGGGAGTGACCGCTCCCCTCACTCACACCGACAGGGAGTGACCGCTCCCCTCGCTCCCACCGACAGGGAGTGACCGCTCCCCTCACTCCCACCGACAGGGAGTGACCGCTCCCCTCACTCACACCGACAGGGAGTGACCCGTCCCCTCACTCACACCGACAGGGAGTGACCGCTCCCCTCTCTCCCACCGACAGGGAGTGACCATCCCCTCACTCCCACCGACAGGGAGTGACCCGTGCCCTCACTCACACCGACAGGGAGTGACCGCTCCCCTCACTCACACCGACAGGGAGTGACCAGTCCCCTCACTCCCACCGACAGGGAGTGACCGCTCCCCTCACTCCCACCGACAGGGAGTGACCCGTCCCCTCACTCCCACCGACAGGGAGTGACCCGTCCCCCCACTCCCACCGACAGGGAGTGACCACTCCCCTCACTCACACCGAAAGGGAGTGACCGGTCTCCTCACTCACACCGACAGGGAGTTACCGGTCCCCTCACTCTGTCCATACAGGGAGTGGCCGGTCCCCTCACTCTGTCCTTACAGGGAGTGACCGCTCCCCTCACTCTGTCCTTACAGGGAGTGACCGGTCCCCTCACTCTGTCCCTACAGGGAGTGACCGCTCCGCTCACTCTGTCCTTACAGGGAGTGACCGGTCCCCTCACTCTGTCCCTACAGGGAGTGACCACTCCCCTCACTCTGTCCCTACAGGGAGTGACCAGTCCCCTCACTCTGTCCTTACAGGGAGTGACCACTCCCCTCACACTGTCCTTAGAGATTGACCAGTCCCCTCACTCTGTCCTTACAGGGAGTGACCGCTCCCTCACTCTGTCCTTACAGGGAGAGACCGCTCTCCTCACTCTGTCCCTACAGGGAGTGACCAGTCTCGTCACTCTGTCCATACAGGGAGTGACCGCTCCCCTCACTCTGTCCCTATAGGGAGTGACCGCTCCCCTCACTCACACCGACAGGGAGTGACCGCTCCCCTCACTCACACCGACAGGGAGTGACCCGTCCCCTCACTCCCACCGACAGGGAGTGACCCGTCCCCTCACTCACACCGACAGGGAGTGACCGCTCCCCTCTCTCCCACCGACAGGGAGTGACCGCTCCCCTCACTCCCACCGACAGGGAGTGACCCGTGCCCTCACTCCCACCGACAGGGAGTGACCGCTACCCTCACTCACACCGACAGGGAGTGAACGGTCCCCTCACTCTGTCATTACAGGAAGTGACCGCTCCCCTCATTCTGTCCCTACAGGAAGTGACCGCTTCCCTCAGTCTGTCCTTACAGGGAGTGACCGGTCCCCTCACACTGTCCCTACAGGGAGTGACCGGTCCCCTCACTCTGTCCTTACAGGCAGTGACCAGTCCCCTCATTCATCCCTACAGGGAGTGACCGGTCTCCTCACTCTGTTCCTAGAGAGAGTGACCGCTCTCCTCACTCTATCCCTACAGGGAGTGACCGCCCCCCTCATTCTGTCCCAATAGGGAGTGACCGGGCCCCTCACTCTGTCCCTACAGGGAGTGACTGCTCCCCTCACTCTGTCCCTACAGGGAGTGACCGGTCCGCTCACTCTGTCCTTACAGGGAGTGACCGCTCCCCTCACTCTGTCCCTACAGGGAGTGACCGCTCCCCTCACTCTGTCCCTACAAGGAGTGACCGCTCCCCTCAATCTGTCCCTACAGGGAGTGACCAGTCCCCTCACTCTGTCCCTACAGGGAGTGACCGCTCCCCTCACTCTGTCCTTACAGGGAGTGACCGCTCCCCTCACTCTGTCCCTACAGGGAGTGACCAGTCCCCTCACTCTGTCCTTACAGGGAGTGACCGCTCCCTCACTCTGTCCTTACAGGGAGTGACCGCTCTCCTCACTCTGTCCCTTCAGGGAGTGACCAGTCTCGTCACTCTGTCCATACAGGGAGTGACCGCTCCCCTCACTCTGTCCCTACAGGGAGTTACCGGTCCCCTCACTCTGTCCCTACAGGGAGTGACCGCTCCCCTCACTCTGTCCCTACAGGGAGTGACCGGTCCCCTCACTCTGTCCCTACAGGGATTGACCGCTCCCCTCACTCTGTCCCGACAGGGAGTGACCGGTCCCCTCACTCTGTCCCTACAGGGATTGGCCGCTCCCCTCACTCTGTCCTTACAGGGAGTGACCGCTCCCCTCACTCTGTCCCGACAGGGAGTGACCGCTCTCCTCACTCTGTCCTTACAGGGAGTGGCCCGTCCCCTCACTCTGTCCTTACAGAGAGTGAGCAGTCCTCTTACTCTTTCCCTACAGGGAGTGACCGGTCCCCTCACTCTGTCCTTACAGGGAGTGACCGCTCCCTCACTCTGTCCTTACAGGGAGTGACCAGTCCCCTCACTCTGTCCTTACAGGGAGTGACCACTCACCTCACTCTGTCCTTACAGGGAGTGACCGCTCCCCTCACTCTGTCCTTACAGGGAGTGACCGCTCCCCTCACTCTGTCCCTACAGGGAGTGACCGCTCCCGTCACTCTTTCCGTACAGGGAGTGACCGCTCTCCTCACTCTTTCCCTGCAGGGAGTGACCGCTCTCCTCACTCTGTCCCTACAGGGAGTGACCGCTCCCCTCACTCTGTCTTTACAGGGAGTGACCGGTCCCCTCACTCTGTCCTTACAGGGAGTGACCGCTCTCCCCTCTCTGTCCTTACAGGGAGTGACCGGTCCCTCGCTCCATTCTCGTACCTGACTCAGCTCCTCCAGCTCCTGTTTCTCTCTGGGCTCGGTTGCCAGCTGTGCGAAGTACTCCAACAGGTCGGGAGAGGGCGGTGTGGTGATGTCCAGGAAATGTGTGAGCGCCTGGAACACCGTGCATGGTGGGAGCCGCACGTCCGAAACCCACTTACGGAGCAGTCCTGGTGGACAATCAAAGGTTCCTTACAGTCCCATCGCCGCACAACATTGCTTACGTTTCATTCAAGTACAACAGCAGCAATAATTTATATTTATATAGCGCTTTTAACAAAGTAAAACGACCGAAGGCGCTTCACAGGAATGTTAGCCAACAAAATTTGATACCAAAACACATCAGGAGATATTAGGGCAGGTGACCAAAAGCTTGGTCAAAGAGGTCGGTTTTAAGGAACGTCTTAAAGGTGGAGAGGCGGAGAGGTTTAGGGAGGGATTTCCAGAGCGTAGGGCCGTGGCAGCTGAAGGCACGGCCGCCAATGGTGGAGCGATTAAAATTGGGGATACAAAAGAGGCCAGAATTGGAGGAGCGCAGATATCTCGGGGGGTGTTGTGGGGTTGGAGGAGGTCACAGAGAAAGGGAGGTGCGAGGTCATGGTGGGATTTGAAAACAAGGATGAGAATTTTAAAATCGAGGCGTTGCCTAACTGGGATCCAATGTAGGTCAGCGAGCACAGGGGAGATGGATGAACGGGACTTGGTGCGAGTTAGGACACGGGGCAGCCGAGTTTTGGATGACCTCAAGTTTACGTAGGGTGGAATGTGGGAGGCCGGCCAGGAGTGCGTTGGAATAGTCAATCTAGAGGTAACAAAGGCATGGATGAGGGTTTCAGCAGCGGATGAGCTGAGGCAGGGGCGGAGACGGGCGATGTTACGGAGGGGGAAGTAGGACCGACCCTTCTCTCTCACCTTGTAGGGTTGGTTTCTCGAGCAGAGTCTCCACACAGACCGTGTCATTGAACGCTGGCAGCTGGTCCAAGCGCTCCATCACCGCCTCCACCAACTCCTCCTGATTGGCCGGGTGAATCCCCACGTGATCCCCCGGCAGGTACTTCAGTTCCTGCTCATCTCTGGCCTGAAGACAGACCAAGATGGTCGACCGACTGCAGGGAAAACACAAACATTTCATTCCTTCAGCAAGGCAAGGTGCAAATAGAATCAGAGCAGTTTACAGCTCAGAATAAGGGGTCGGCCATTTAGGACTGAGATGAGGAGGAATTTCTTCACTCAGAGGGTGGTGAATCATTGGAATTCTAGGGCTCTGGAGGCTCAGTCGTTGAGTATATTCAAGACAGAGATCGAGAGATTTTTGAATATTAAGGGTATCAAGGGATATGGGGATAGTTCAGGAAAGTGACGATGAGGTAGAAGATCAGCCATGATCTCATTGATTGGTGGAGCAGGCTCGAGGGGCCAAATGGCCGACTCCTGCTCCTATTTCTTATGTTCTTATGTTCGTACAGCTCAGAAGGAGGCCGTTCGGCCCTCTGCAGGAGCTGTCCGCATCATCGATCTTATTGCGTCTTCCTGTTCCCCAGCAGTCTGATTTCAGGTGAAGGAGAGATCCTGAGGAAGGATCAGTAAGGTGCTCAGTGCAAGAGCCTGGTTAGAGGAGCTATCACAGGCACTCAGCAACATCCGGGTAAAATCAGGCTCGGACCAATCTGTTGGAATGTCTCGGGCAAGTTACTAGTTTGGCGAATCAGCCTCACCCAGAAGACACTTCATAATTGGTCGTTGATGCATTAGCCGTGACTCAGTGATGCCACGCTCGCCTGAGTCAGAAGGTCGTGGGTTCAAGTCCCACTCCAGGGAGTTGAGCTCCATAATCAAGGCAGACAGGCCAGAGCAGTACTGAGGGAGAGCTGCACTGTCGGAGGGGCAGTACTGAGGGAGCGCTGCACTGTCAGAGGGGCAGTACTGAGGAAGCGCCGTACTGTCGGAGGGGCAGTACTGAGGGAGTGCCGCACTGTCAGAGGGTCAGTACTGAGGGAGTGCACTGACGGAGGGGCAGTACTGAAGGAGCGCTGCACTGTCGGAGGGGCAGTACTGAGGGAGTGCCTCACTGTCAGAGGGGCAGTACTGAGGGAGCGCCGCACTGTCGGAGGGGCAGTACTGAGGGAGCGTCGCACTGTCGGAGGGGCAGTACTGAGAGAGTGCACTATCGGAGGATCAGTACTGAGGAAGCGCCTTACTGTCGGAGGGGCAGTACTGAGGGAGCGCCGCACTGTCGGAGGGGCAGTACTGAGGGAGCGCTGCACTGTCGGAGGGGCAGTACTGAGGGAGCGATGCACTGTCAGAGGGTCAGCACTGAGGGAGCACTGCACTGGCGGAGGGGCAGTACTGAGGGAGCGCTGCACTGTCGAAGGGGCAGTACTGAGGGAGTGCTGCAAAGTCGGAGGGGCAGTACTGAGGGAGCGCTGCACTGTCGGAGGGGCAGTACTGAGGGAGTGCCGCACTGTCTGAGGGGCAGTACTGAGGGAGCGCTGCACTGTCAGAGGGGCAGTACTGAGGGAGTGCCGCACTGTCAGAGGGGCAATACTGAGGGAGCGCTGCATTGTCGGAGGGGCAGTACTGAGGGATCACCGCACTGTCGGAGGGGAAGTACTGAGGGAGTGCTGCACCGTCGGAGGGACAGTACTGAGGGATCACCGCACTGTCGGAGGGGCAGTACTGAGGGAGTGCTGCACCGTCGGAGGGGCAGTACTGAGGGAGTGCCGCACTCTCGGAGTGGCAGTACTGAGGGAGAGCTGCACTGTCGGAGGGGCAGTACTGAGGGAGTGCCGCACTGTCGGAGGGGCAGTACTGAGGGAGTGCTGCACCGTCGGAGGGGCAGTACTGAGGGAGTGCCGCACTGACGGAGGGGCAATACTGAGGGAGTGCCGCACTGACGGAGGGGCAGTACTGAGGGAGCGCTGCACTGTCAGAGGGGCAGTACTGAGGGAGCACTGTACTGTCAGAGGGGCAGTACTGAGGGAGCGCTGTACTGTCGGAGGGGCAGTACTGAAGGAGCGCTGCACTTACGGAGGGGCAGTACTGAGGGAGCGACGCACTGTCGGAGGGGCAGTACTGAGGGAGCGCCGCACTGTCGGAGGGGCAGTACTGAGGGAGCGCTGTACTGTCGGAGGGGCAGTACTGAGGGAGCGCCGCACTGTCGGAGGGTCAGTACTAAGGGAATTTCGCTCTGTCAGACGATCAGTACTGAGGGAGTGCTACATTATCGGAGGGGCAGTACTGAGGGAGTGCTGCACTGTCGGAGGGGCAGTACTGAGGGAGCGCCGCACTGTGGGAGGGGCAGTACTGAGGGAGCATTGCACTGTCGGAGGGTCAGTACTGAGGGAGTGCCGCACTGACGGAGGGGCAGTACTGAGGGAGCACTGCACTGTCGGAGGGGCTGTACTGAGGGAGCGCTGCACTGTCGGAGGGGCAGTGCTGAGGGAGCGCTGCACTGTCGGAGTGGCAGTACTGAGGGAGCGCTGCACTGTCAGAGAGGCAGTACTGAGGGAGAGCTGCACTGTCGGAGAGGCAGTACTGAGGGAGTGCCGCACTGACGGAGGGGCAGTACTGAGGGAGCGCCGCACTGTCGGAGAGGCAGCACTGAGGGAGCGCCGCACTGTCGGAGGGGCAGTACTAAGGTAGTGCTGCACTGTCGGAGGGGCAGTACTGAGGAAGCGCCGTACTGTCGGAGGGGCAATACTGAGGGAGTGCCGCACTGTCAGAGGGTCAGTACTGAGGGAGTGCACTGACGGAGGGACAGTACTGAAGGAGTGCTGCACTGTCGGAGGGGCTGTACTGAGGGAGTGCCTCACTGTCAGAGGGGCAGTACTGAGGGAGCGTCGCACTGTCGGAGGGGCAGTACTGAGGGAGTGCACTATCGGAGGATCAGTACTGAGGAAGCGCCTTACTGTCGGAGGGGCAGTACTGAGGGAGCGCCGCACTGTCGGAGGGGCAGTACTGAGGGAGTGCTGCACTGTCGGAGGGGCAGCACTGAGGGAGCGATGCACTGTCAGAGGGTCAGCACTGAGGGAGCACTGCACTGCGGAGGGGCAGTACTGAGGGAGCGCTGCACTGTCGAACGGGCAGTACTGAGGGAGTGCTGCAAAGTCGGAGGGGCAGTACAGAGGGAGCGCTGCACTGTCGGAGGGGCAGTATGAGGGAGTGCCGCACTGTCTGAGGGGCAGTACTGAGGGAGCGCTGCACTGTCAGAGGATCAGTACTGAGGGAGTGCTGCACTGTCGGAGGGGCAGCACTGAGGGAGCGATGCACTGTCAGAGGGTCAGCACTGAGGGAGCACTGCACTGGCGGAGGGGCAGTACTGAGGGAGCGCTGCACTGTCGAAGGGGCAGTACTGAGGGAGTGCTGCAAAGTCGGAGGGGCAGTACTGAGGGAGCGCTGCACTGTCGGAGGGGCAGTACTGAGGGAGTGCCGCACTGTCTGAGGGGCAGTACTGAGGGAGCGCTGCACTGTCAGAGGGGCAGTACTGAGGGAGTGCCGCACTGTCAGAGGGGCAGTACTGAGGGAGCGCCGCACTGTCGGAGGGGCAGTACTGAGGGAGCGCTGCACTGTCGGAGGGGCAGTACTGAGGGAGCGCTGCACTATCGGAGGGGCAGTACTGAGGGATCACCGCACTGTCGGAGGGGAAGTACTGAGGGAGCGCTGCACTGTCGGAGTGCAAGTACTGAGGGAGCGCTGCACTGTCAGAGGGCCTGTACTAAGGGAATTTCACTCTGTCAGACGATCAGTACTGAAGGAGTGCTACATTTTCGGATGGGCAGTACTTACGGAGTGCCGCACTGTCGGAGGGGAAGTACTGAGGGAGCGCTGCACTGTCGGAGGGGCAGTACTGAGGTTGCGCTGCACTGTCGGAGGGGCAATACTGAGGGAGTGCTGCACTTTCGGAGGGGCAGTACTGAGAGAGCGCTGCACTGTCTGAGGGGCAGTATGGAGGGAGTGCTGCACTGTCGGAGGGGCTTTACTGAGGAAGCGTTGCACTGTCGGAGGGTCAGTACTGAGGGAGCGCTGCACTGTCGGAGGGTCAGTAATGAGGGAGCGCTGCACCGTCGGAGGGGCAGTACTGAGGGAGCGCTGCACTGTCGGAGGGGCAGTACTGAGGGCTTGCCGTACTGTCGGAAGGGCAGTACTGAGGGAGCACTGCACTGTCGGAGGGGCAGTAGTGAAATAACGCTGCACGGTGGGAGAGTCAGTACTGAGGAAGTTGCTGTACTGTCGGAGGGGCAGTACTGAGGAAGCGTTGCACTGTCAGAGGGGCAGTACTGAGGAAGCGCTGCACTGTCGGAGGCCAGTACTGAGGAAGCGTTGCACTGTCAGAGGGGCAGTACTGAGGGAGCGTTGCACCGTCCCAGGGGCTCTACTGAGGGAGCGCTGCACTGTCGGAGGGGCAGTACTGAGGGAGCGCTGCACCGTCCCAGGGGCAGTACTGAGGGAGCGCTGCACTGTCGGAGGGGCTGTACTGAGGGAGCGCTGCACCGTCCCAGGGGCAGTAGTGAGGGAGCGCTGCACTGTCGGAGGAGCAGTACTGAGGGAGCGCTGCACTGTCGGAGGGTCAATACTGAGGGAGCACTGCACTGTCGGAGGGACAATAGTGAGAGAGCGCTGCACGGTGGGAGAGTCAGTACTGAGGGAGTGCCGCACTGTCGGAAGGGCAGTACTGAGGGAGTGCTGCACTGTCGGAGGGGCAGTACTGATGGAGTGCTGCACTGTCGGAGGTGCAGTTCTGAGGGAGCGCCGCACTGTCGGAGAGGCAGTACTGAGAGAGCGCCGCACTGTCGGAGGGGCAGCACTTAGGGTGCGCTGCACTGCCAGAGAGGCAGTACTGAGGAGTGTTGTACTGTCTGAAAATCAGCACTGAGGGAGCACTACCTTGTCAGAGGGTCAGTACTGAGGGAAAGCTGCAATGTCAGAAGCACAGTATCGATGGAGTGCAGTCTGTGAATTGCTGCATTAACCTGCAGTCTGTGAATTGCTGCATTAAGCTGCAGTCTGTGAATTGCTGCATTAACCTGCAGTCTGTGAATTGCTGCATTAACCTGCAGTCTGTGAATTGCTGCATTAAGCTGCAGTCTGTGAATTGCTGCATTAACCTGCAGTCTGGGAATTGCTGCATTAACCTGCAGTCTGTGAATTGCTGCATTAACCTGCAGTCTATGAATTGCTGCATTAATCTGCAGTCTGGGAATTGCTGCATTAATCTGCAGTCTGTGAATTGCTGCATTAATCTGCAGTCTGTGAATTGCTGCATTAATCTGCAGTATGTGAATTGCTGCATTAACCTGCAGTCTGTGAATTGCTGCATTAATCTGCAGTCTGTGAATTGCTGCATTAATCTGCAGTCTGTGAATTGCTGCATTAACCTGCAGTCTGTGAATTGCATTAACCTGCAGTCTGTGAATTGCATTAATCTGCAGTCTGTGAATTGCTGCATTAATCTGCAGTCTGTGAATTGCATTAACCTGCAGTCTGTGAATTGGATTAACCTGCAGTCTGTGAATTGCTGCATTAAGCTGCAGTCTGTGAATTGCTGCATTAAGCTGCAGTCTGTGAATTGCTGCATTAAGCTGCAGTCTGTGAATTGCTGCATTAATCTGCAGTCTGTGAATTGCATTAACCTGCAGTCTGTGAATTGCTGCATTAAGCAGCAGTCTGTGAATTGCTGCATTCACCTGCAGATCTCCAGTCGCTGTAATTTTGTGGTCTGCTGGGAATGCCCCACTAAGAGGCCGAAAACCTTAACCATTCACTTACCCAGAGCTCTCGTGCTGGAGATTTTGTCTGGATAGAATCTGTGTCTGAAAAATCTTCCGCTTGTGCAAGTGGGACAGAGCTGAAAAACAGAGAACACAGAGAGCTCGCAAACAAGAACTGATTCCACGGGAGAGGGAGAAGGAGGGAGAGGTGGAAAAGGCAAGGGAGACAGAGAGCTATTCAAAACAGAGAACACAGCAGCTGGTAAAAATCATCAACTAATTCACCAGGATTAAACACACAGTCAGTGCTGGGACACTCAGTCCTGTTACACACACACAGTCAGTGCTGGGACACTCAGTCCTGTTACACACACAGTCAGTGCTGGGACACTCAGTCCTGTTACACACACAGTCAGTGCTGGGACACTCAGTCCTGTTACACACACAGTCAGTGCTGGGACACTCAGTCCTGTTACACACAGTCAGTGCTGGGACACTCAGTCCTGTTACACACACAGTCAGTGCCGGGACACTCAGTCCTGTTACACACACAGTCAGTGCTGGGACACTCAGTCCTGTAACACACACACAGTCAGTGCTGGGACACTCAGTCCTGTAACACACACACAGTCAGTGCTGGGACACTCAGTCCTGTTACACACACACAGTCAGTGCTGGGACACTCAGTCCTGTTACACACAGTCAGTGCTGGGACACTCAGTCCTGTTACACACAGTCAGTGCTGGGACACTCAGTCCTGTTACACACACAGTCAGTGCTGGGACACTCAGTCCTGTAACACACACAGTCAGTGCTGGGACACTCAGTCCTGTAACACACACAGTCAGTGCTGGGACACTCAGTCCTGTAACACACACACAGTCAGTGCTGGGACACTCAGTCCTGTTACACACACAGTCAGTGCTGGGACACTCAGTCCTGTTACACACACAGTCAGTGCTGGGACACTCAGTCCTGTTACACACACAGTCAGTGCTGGGACACTCAGTCCTGTAACACACACACAGTCAGTGCTGGGACACTCAGTCCTGTTACACACACACAGTCAGTGCTGGGACACTCAGTCCTGTGACACACACACAGTCAGTGCTGGGACACTCAGTCCTGTTACACACACACAGTCAGTGCTGGGACACTCAGTCCTGTTACACACACACAGTCAGTGCTGGGACACTCAGTCCTGTAACACACACACAGTCAGTGCTGGGACACTCAGTCCTGTTACACACAGTCAGTGCTGGGACACTCAGTCCTGTAACACACACAGTCAGTGCTGGGACACTCAGTCCTGTTACACACACACACAGTCAGTGCTGAGACACTCAGTCCTGTAACACACACAGTCAGTGCTGGGACACTCAGTCCTGTTACACACAGTCAGTGCTGGGACACTCAGTCCTGTAACACACACAGTCAGTGCTGGGACACTCAGTCCTGTAACACACACAGTCAGTGCTGGGACACTCAGTCCTGTAACACACACAGTCAGTGCTGGGACACTCAGTCCTGTTACACACAGTCAGTGCTGGGACACTCAGTCCTGTAACACACACAGTCAGTGCTGGGACACTCAGTCCTGTAACACACACAGTCAGTGCTGGGACACTCAGTCCTGTAACACACACAGTCAGTGCTGGGACACTCAGTCCTGTAACACACACAGTCAGTGCTGGGACACTCAGTCCTGTTACACACAGTCAGTGCTGGGACACTCAGTCCTGTTACACACACAGTCAGTGCTGGGACACTCAGTCCTGTAACACACACAGTCAGTGCTGGGACACTCAGTCCTGTTACACACACAGTCAGTGCTGGGACACTCAGTCCTGTTACACACACAGTCAGTGCTGGGACACTCAGTCCTGTAACACACACACAGTCAGTGCTGGGACACTCAGTCCTGTTACACACACACAGTCAGTGCTGGGACACTCAGTCCTGTTACACACACACAGTCAGTGCTGGGACACTCAGTCCTGTAACACACACAGTCAGTGCTGGGACACTCAGTCCTGTTACACACACACACAGTCAGTGCTGGGACACTCAGTCCTGTTACACACACAGTCAGTGCTGGGACACTCAGTCCTGTTACACACACAGTCAGTGCTGGGACACTCAGTCCTGTAACACACACAGTCAGTGCTGGGACACTCAGTCCTGTTACACACACGGTCAGTGCTGGGACACTCAGTCCTGTAACACACACAGTCAGTGCTGGGACACTCAGTCCTGTTACACACACAGTCAGTGCTGGGACACTCAGTCCTGTTACACACACAGTCAGTGCTGGGACACTCAGTCCAGTAACACACACAGTCAGTGCTGGGACACTCAGTCCTGTAACACACACAGTCAGTGCTGGGACACTCAGTCCTGTTACACACAGTCAGTGCTGGGACACTCAGTCCTGTAACACACACAGTCAGTGCTGGGACACTCAGTCCTGTAACACACACAGTCAGTGCTGGGACACTCAGTCCTGTTACACACACAGTCAGTGCTGGGACACTCAGTCCTGTAACACACACAGTCAGTGCTGGGACACTCAGTCCTGTAACACACACAGTCAGTGCTGGACACTCAGTCCTGTAACACACACAGTCAGTGCTGGGACACTCAGTCCTGTTACACACACAGTCAGTGCTGGGACACTCAGTCCTGTTACACACACAGTCAGTGCTGGGACACTCAGTCCAGTAACACACACAGTCAGTGCTGGGACACTCAGTCCTGTAACACACACAGTCAGTGCTGGGACACTCAGTCCTGTTACACACACAGTCAGTGCTGGGACACTCAGTCCTGTTACACACACAGTCAGTGCTGGGACACTCAGTCCTGTTACACACACAGTCAGTGCTGGGACACTCAGTCCTGTTACACACACAGTCAGTGCTGGGACACTCAGTCCTGTAACACACACACAGTCAGTGCTGGGACACTCAGTCCTGTTACACACACACAGACAGTGCTGGGACACTCAGTCCTGTTACACACACAGTCAGTGCTGGGACACTCAGTCCTGTTACACACACACAGTCAGTGCTGAGACACTCAGTCCTGTTACACACACACAGTCAGTGCTGGGACACTCAGTCCTGTTACACACACAGTCAGTGCTGGGACACTCAGTCCTGTTACACACACAGTCAGTGCTGGGACACTCAGTCCTGTTACACACACAGTCAGTGCTGGGACACTCAGTCCTGTTACACACACAGTCAGTGCTGGGACACTCAGTCCTGTAACACACACACAGTCAGTGCTGGGACACTCAGTCCTGTTACACACACACAGTCAGTGCTGGGACACTCAGTCCTGTTACACACACACAGTCAGTGCTGGGACACTCAGTCCTGTTACACACACAGTCAGTGCTGGGACACTCAGTCCTGTAACACACACACAGTCAGTGCTGGGACACTCAGTCCTGTTACACACACACAGACAGTGCTGGGACACTCAGTCCTGTTACACACACAGTCAGTGCTGGGACACTCAGTCCTGTTACACACACACCGTCAGTGCTGAGACACTCAGTCCTGTTACACACACAGTCAGTGCTGGGACACTCAGTCCTGTTACACACACAGTCAGTGCTGGGACACTCAGTCCTGTAACACACACACAGTCAGTGCTGGGACACTCAGTCCTGTTACACACACACAGTCAGTGCTGGGACACTCAGTCCTGTTACACACACACAGTCAGTGCTGGGACACTCAGTCCTGTTACACACACAGTCAGTGCTGGGACACTCAGTCCTGTAACACACACACAGTCAGTGCTGGGACACTCAGTCCTGTTACACACACACAGACAGTGCTGGGACACTCAGTCCTGTTACACACACAGTCAGTGCTGGGACACTCAGTCCTGTTACACACACAGTCAGTGCTGGGACACTCAGTCCTGTTACACACACAGTCAGTGCTGGGACACTCAGTCCTGTTACACACACAGTCAGTGCTGGGACACTCAGTCCTGTTACACACACAGTCAGTGCTGGGACACTCAGTCCTGTAACACACACACAGTCAGTGCTGGGACACTCAGTCCTGTTACACACACACAGTCAGTGCTGGGACACTCAGTCCTGTTACACACACACAGTCAGTGCTGGGACACTCAGTCCTGTTACACACACACAGTCAGTGCTGGGACACTCAGTCCGTTAACACACACAGTCAGTGCTGGGACACTCAGTCCTGTAACACACACACAGTCAGTGCTGGGACACTCAGTCCTGTTACACACACACAGTCAGTGCTGGGACACTCAGTCCTGTAACACACACAGTCAGTGCTGGGACACTCAGTCCTGTTACACACACACACAGTCAGTGCTGGGACACTCAGTCCTGTTACACACACAGTCAGTGCTGGGACACTCAGTCCTGTAACACACACACAGTCAGTGCTGGGACACTCAGTCCTGTTACACACACAGTCAGTGCTGGGACACTCAGTCCTGTTACACACACAGTCAGTGCTGGGACACTCAGTCCTGTTACACACACAGTCAGTGCTGGGACACTCAGTCCTGTTACACACACAGTCAGTGCTGGGACACTCAGTCCAGTAACACACACAGTCAGTGCTGGGACACTCAGTCCTGTTACACACACACAGTCAGTGCTGGGACACTCAGTCCTGTAACACACACAGTCAGTGCTGGGACACTCAGTCCTGTTACACACACACACAGTCAGTGCTGGGACACTCAGTCCTGTTACACACACAGTCAGTGCTGGGACACTCAGTCCTGTTACACACACAGTCAGTGCTGGGACACTCAGTCCTGTAACACACACAGTCAGTGCTGGGACACTCAGTCCTGTAACACACACAGTCAGTGCTGGGACACTCAGTCCTGTAACACACACACAGTCAGTGCTGGGACACTCAGTCCTGTTACACACACACAGTCAGTGCTGGGACACTCAGTCCTGTTACACACACACAGTCAGTGCTGGGACACTCAGTCCTGTTACACACACACAGACAGTGCTGGGACACTCAGTCCTGTTACACACACAGTCAGTGCTGGGACACTCAGTCCTGTTACACACACACAGTCAGTGCTGAGACACTCAGTCCTGTTACACACACACAGTCAGTGCTGGGACACTCAGTCCTGTTACACACACAGTCAGTGCTGGGACACTCAGTCCTGTTACACACACAGTCAGTGCTGGGACACTCAGTCCTGTTACACACACAGTCAGTGCTGGGACACTCAGTCCTGTAACACACACAGTCAGTGCTGGGACACTCAGTCCTGTTACACACACACAGTCAGTGCTGAGACACTCAGTCCTGTTACACACACACAGTCAGTGCTGAGACACTCAGTCCTGTTACACACACAGTCAGTGCTGGGACACTCAGTCCTGTTACACACACACAGTCAGTGCTGGGACACTCAGTCCTGTTACACACACAGTCAGTGCTGGGACACTCAGTCCTGTTACACACACAGTCAGTGCTGGGACACTCAGTCCTGTTACACACACACAGTCAGTGCTGGGACACTCAGTCCTGTTACACACACAGTCAGTGCTGGGACACTCTGTCCTGTGATACAGACTCGGTGCTGGGGTTTACCTGTTGCTTGGTCTGTCACCCCAGCCACGACAGTCAGTTTAAATTTATCTGCTTTCCATCCGGATTCATTGTTGACATATGAGTCGTTCTCATCCTCACCACCGGAATGATCATCGATACAGAAAACGTCGCAGGCTTCCTGAGGGAACAAAGTAACCAAATCTTATGAATAGGGCAGTGAGGGATAAATACTGATAGTCACTTAAATCAGTAACATAGATGTTATAGAGGAGCGCAGGCAGAGACAGAGAGAGAGAGAGAACAATGGAGATATAGAGAGAGGGAGAAAGAGAAAGTGAGAGAGAGAGAGGGGGAAAAAGAGAGTGAGACACAGAGAGGGAGAAAGAGAGCGAGAGAGAGGGAGAAAGAGAGAGAGAGAGGGGGACAAAGAGCGAGAGAGAGAGGGAGACACAGAAAGGAGAGCGAGAAAGAGAGAGAGAGGACGAAAGAGAGGGGGAAACAGAGGGAGAGGGAGATGCAGAGAGGGAGACACATAGAGGGAGAGGGAGACAGAGTGAGAGGGAGAGTGAGAGAGAGAGAGGGAAAAAGAGAGTGATACACAGAAGGAGAGAGAGGGAGAAAGAGAGAGAGAGGGGGACAAAGAGCGAGAGAGAGAGGGAGACACCGAAAGGAGAGACAGAGAAAGAGAGAGAGAGAGGGACGAAAGAGAGGGGGAAACAGAGACGGAGAGGGAGATGCAGAGAGGGCGACACATAGAGGGAGAGGGAGAGAGAGATCGAGAGAGACAGTGAGAGAGAGAGAGCGCGCTGGAGAGAGAGACAGACAGAGAGAGAAAGACAAAGAGAGAGTTAGAGATGTAGAGGGAGACAGTGAGACAGCCAATGAGAGAGAGACAGAGAGAGTGAGAGAGGGAGACAGAGAGAGGGAAACAGAGAGAGACAGAGAGAGAGAGAGACAGGGGCAGTGAGAGAGACAAAGAGAAACAGAGAGAGAGGGACTGAGAGAGGGACAGAGAGAGACAGACAGAGAAAATAGAGCGAGAAAGAAACACAAAGGGAGAGACAGAGAGAAAGCAACAGAGAGAAAGAGACAGAGAGAGAGACAAAGAGAGCGACAGAGATAGAGAAGGAGACAGAGAGATAGCGAGAGACAGACAGAGAGAGAGTGAGGGTCAGAGAGAGAGAGACACACACACACGCGCACAGAAATATAGAGCGAGAAAGAAACAGAGGGAGAGACAGAGAGAAAGAGAGAAAAACTGAGAGTGGGACAAAGAGAGCGACAGACAGAGAAGGAGACAGACAGAAAAACACAGAGAGTGAGAGAATAAGAGAGCGAGAGAGTGAGAGACAGAGAGGGTCGTAGAGAAAGAAAGAGAGAGACAGGGAGAGAAATAGAGAGAGAGAGAAACAGAGGGAGACAGAGAGAAAGAGACAGAGAGAGAAAGAGACAGAGAGAAAGCGACAGAAAGAGAGAACGAGACAGAGATAAACCGAAAGACAAAGAGAGCGACAGAGCCAGAGTAGGAGACAGAGAGAAAACGAGAAACAGAGAGAGAGTGAGGGACAGGGAGAGAGGACGAGAGCATTGATACAGCAATGTATTAAAACTGAGATAAACGAGGGAAGGGAGAGAATGTTCGGAATAGTAAGTGAAGGAGAGAGGTTGAGTGGAGAGAGAAGGAGAAAGACAGAAACTGAGGAGAGAGAGAGAGAAACTGAGGAGAGAGAGAGAGAGAAACTGAGGAGAGAGAGAGAGAGAGAGTTAGAAACTGAGGAGAGAGAGAGAGAGAAAGAGAGAGAGAGAGAGAGAAACTGAGGAGAGAGAGAGAGAGAAACTGAGGAGAGAGAGAGAGAGAAACTGAGGAGAGAGAGAGTTAGAAACTGAGGAGAGAGAGAGAGAAAGTGAGGAGAGAGAGAGAGAAACTGAGGAGAGAGAGAGAGAGAAACTGAGGAGAGAGAGAGAGAGAGAAACTGAGGAGAGAGAGAGAGAGAGAGAAACAGAGGAGAGAGAGAGAGAGAAACTGAGGAGAGAGAGAGAGAGAAACAGAGAGAGAGAGAGAGAAACTGAGGAGAGAGAGAAAGAAACTG
>JASTWF010000294.1:469501-471867 GCA_030390025.1 Squalus acanthias | reverse complement strand
AGAGAGAGAGAGAAACTGAGGAGAGAGAGAGAGAGAGAGAAACTGAGGAGAGAGAGAGAAACTGAGGAGAGAGAGAGAGAAACTGAGGAGAGAGAGAGAGAGAAACTGAGGAGAGAGAGAGAGAGAAACTGAGGAGAGAGAGAGAGAAACTGAGGAGCGAGAGAGAGAGAGAAACTGAGGAGAGAGAGAGAGAAACTGTGGAGAGAGAGAGAGAAACTGAGGAGAGAGAGAGAGAAACTGAGGAGAGAGAGAGAGAAACTGTGGAGAGAGAGAGAGAGAAACTGAGGAGAGAGAGAAACTGAGGAGAGAGAGAGAGAAACTGAGGAGAGAGAGAGAGAGAGAGAAACTGAGGAGAGAGAGAGAGAGAGAGACAGACACCGATGGGAACTGGCATTGAGCACGATGACCAGGAACAGAGATGGAGAAATAGAGCGACAGAGATCAGGAGAGAGATACACACACAGGGAAAGACAGACAGAAGGTGTGACCGAGAGAAACGTGTTCACAGACACACAGGCACCGAGAGATGGGACAGACAGACAGAAAAGATTGTCTGATAGACCAGTCCACATGAGGCACTCAATCCATTCAGTCTGACCTTGAAAATGTTCTTGGACCAGACACGGAACAGATCCTCCTGACCACACAGCTCATCTCCTTCTCCCATTATTAGGATTCTCTCCCCTCCAAGTTCCTCCAGTCTTGTGTCAATCGCACGGGCAAAAGCACAGAAGTGTGGGTAAGACCGTGAACCCAGGCCAAAAACAGCAAATCTGCAGGGACAAATCAGACTCCGGTATGAACAATAGGTTTCTCTACCTTAGAGAGGGAGACAGAGAGAAAGAGACAGACAGATAGAGAGAAAGACAGAGAGAGAGACAGAGAGAGACAGAAACTGAGAGACAGAGACAAAGAGAGAGAGAGACAAAGAGAGAGTGACAGAGAGAGTGACAAAGAAAGATAAATAGAGAGACAGAGAGAGAGAGAGAGAAATAGAGAGAAATTGACGGAGAGGGAGAGACAGAGAGAGAGACAGAGACAGAGACAGGGAGACAGATATATAGAGAGACAGAGAGAGATACAGTGAGAGAAAGAGAGAGGCAGAGAGCGAGAGGCAGATAGAGAGTGGCAGAGAGAGAGAGAGATACAGTGAGAGAGACAGAGAGAGAGAGACACAGACAGAGAGAGAGGGACGAGGAGACAGCGACAGAGCAAGACAGAGAGCGAGAGGCAGAGAGAGAGTGGCAGCCAGAGAGATACAGAGAGCGAGAGACAGAGAGAGAGAGAGAGCGAGAGACACAGACAAAGACAGACAGAGAGAGAGACAGACAGACAGAGACACAGCAGGAGAGAGAGAGGGACAGCGAGAGAGACAGCGGGGAAGAGAGAACATAGAACATAGAACAGTACAGCACAGTACAGGCCCTTCGGCCCTCGATGTTGTGCCGAGCATTGTCCGAGACCAAGATCAAGCTATCCCACTCCCTATCACTCTGGTGTGCTCCATGTGCTTATCCAATAACCGCTTGAAAGTTCCTAAAGTGTCCGACTCCACTATCACAGCAGGCAGTCCATTCCACACCCCAACCACTCTCTGAGTAAAGAATCTACCTCGGACATCCCTTCTATATCTCCCCCCATGCACCTTATAGTTATGCCCCCTTGTAACAGCTGCCTCTACCCGAGGAAATAGTCTCTGAACATCCACTCTATCTATCCCCCTCATCATCTTATAAACCTCTATTAAGTCGCCTCTCATCCTCCTCCGCTCTAAAGAGAAAAGCCCCAACTCCCTCAATCTTTCCTCATAAGACCTCCCCCGCAAACCAGGCAGCATCCTGGTAAATCTCCTTTGCACTCTTTCCAATGCTTCCACGTCCTTCCTCTAGTGAGGTGACCAGAACTGCACACAATATTCCAAATGTGGTCTCACCAAGGTCCTGTACAGTTGCAGCATAACCTCACGGTTCTTAAACTCAAACCCTCTGTTAATAAACGCCAACACACCAGAGAAGGAAAGACAGAGTGAGAGAGACTGACAGACAGGCAGTGAGAAACAAACAGACAGTGAGAGAGAGACAGAGTCAGAGAGAGGGACAAAGCGAGAGACAGACAGAGAGAGAGAGAGACAGAGAGTTAGAGACAGAGATATTGTGAGAGAGACAGAAACAGAGAGAGAGAGACAGAGAGAGAGACAGAAAGAGACAGAAACTGAGAGAGACAGAGACAAAGAGAGAGAGAGAGACAAAGAGAGAGTGACAGAGAGAGTGACAGAGAGAGTGACAAAGAAAGATAGACAGAGACAGAGAGAGAGAGAGAGAAATAGAGAGAAATTGACAGAGAAAGAGAGACAGAGACAGGGAGAC
>JASTWF010000294.1:334501-467001 GCA_030390025.1 Squalus acanthias | reverse complement strand
CGGGAAGTGTATCCAGCTGCAGCTACTGACAGACCGCATTGCGGCGCTGGAGCTGCGGATGGATGCGTATTGGAGCATTCGCGATGCTGAGAACCTCGTGGATAGCACATTTAGCGAGTTGGTCACACCGCAGGCAAAGGGTGTACAGGAAGCTGTGGAAGCTACATCATTAAATAAATTTAAAACAGAAATAGACAGTTTCCTAGAAGTAAAGGGAATTAGGGGTTACGGGGAATGGGCAGGAAATTGGACATGAGGCTGAGTTCGGATCGGTCAGGGCCCTGTGGGTGGCGGAGCGGGCCCAGGGGCTGTGTGGCCGGATCCTGCTCCTACTTCTTGTGTTCTTTAGATTTAAGGTTAGGATCAGATCAGCCATGATCTTATTGAATGGCGGAGCAGGCTCGAGGGGCCGATTGGCCTACTCCTGCTCCTATTTCTTATGTTCTTATGAGACAGACAGAGAGAGAGGCAGAGAGGGAGGCAGCGAGATGGACAGAGAGATAGACAGAGATAGACAGAGAGAGAGACAAAGAGATAGAGAGAGAGAGAGACAGACAGACAGACAGACAGAGCGAGACAGAGAGAGAGGCAGAGAGAGAGTGGCAGAGAGGGAGGCAGAGAGGGAGGCAGAGAGAGAGACAAAGAGATACAGAGAGAGAGAGACAGATAGACAGACAGAGCGAGACAGAGAGAGAGGCAGAGAGAGAGTGGCAGAGAGGGAGGCAGAGAGGGAGGCAGAGAGATAGCCAGAGAGAGACAAAGAGATACAGAGAGAGAGAGACAGACTGACAGACAGAGCGAGACAGAGAGACCGAGAGAGGCAGAGCAAGACAGAGAGCGAGACAAACAGAGAGAGTGATAGAGAGACAGAGAGAGGAAGAGACAGAGAATCGAAGGACTAGGGCGGTAGATAGGGCTTTAAACTAAGTAGTGGGGTGAGGGTTCAGGTGAAGGGGAATTTAGAAAGTCAAAGAGAAAGGAGAAGGCAATAGTGCAGGGTAGCAATAGGGGTAATGATAACCAGAGTGGGACAGGAGGAGACAGAGTGTAGCAACATAAGTGTGCACCAGCAAATAGAGTCAGATTAGGGAAAAATGTTAAAAAGACAAAATTAAAGGCTCTATATCGGAATGCACACAGCATTCGTTACAAGATAGATGAGTTGACAGCACAAATAGAAATAAATGGGTATGATCTGATAGCCATTACAGAGATGTGGTTGCAAGGTGACCAAGGCTGGGAACTGAATATTCAGCGGTATTTGACATTTCGGAAGGATAAGCAGAAAGGAAAAGGAGGTGGGGTAGCTCGGTTAATAAAGGATGAAATCAGTGCAGTGGTGAGAAATGATATTGGCTCAGAAGATCAAGATGTAGAATCAGTGTGGGTGGAGATAAGAAATAGTAAGGAAAATAAGTCACTGGTGGGAGTGATCTACAGGCCCCAAACAGTAGCTACACTGTAGGACAGAGAATAAATCAAGAAATAATAGGGGCTTGTAAGAAAGGTACTGCGATAATCATGGGCGATTTTAATCTTCATATAGATTGGACAAATCAAATTGGCAAAGGTAGCCTTGAGGACGAGTTCATAGCATGTATTCGGGATGGTTTCTTAGAACAATACGTTCTGGAACCAACCAGGGAGCAGGCTATTTTAGATCTGGTAAGGTGTAATGAGACAGGATTAATTAATGATCTCATAGTAAAGGATCCTCTAGGGAAGAGTGATCATAGCATGTTACAATTTCAAATTCAGTTTGAGGGTGAGAAACTTGGGTCTGAAACTAGCACCCTAAACTTAAATAAAGGCAATTACAAAGGTATGAAGACAGAGTTGGCTAAAGTAGACTGGGAAAATAGATTAAAGGGTAAGACGGTAGATAAGCAGTGGCAGACATTTAAGGAGATATTTCATAACTCTCAGCAAAGGTTTATTCCAGTGAGGAAGAAAGACTCTACGAGAAGGATGCACCATCCGTGGTTAACTAAGGAAGTTAAGGATGGTATCAAATTGAAAGAAAAGCATACAATGTTGCGAAGATTAGTGATAGGCCAGAGGATTGAGAAATTTTTAGAAACCAACAAAGGAAGACTAAAAAAATAATAAAGAGGAAGAAGATAGATTATGAAACTAAACTATCAAAAAATATAAAAACAGACAGTAAGAGCTTCTACAGGTATATAAAAAGGAAGAGAGTAGCTAAAGTAAACGTTGGTCCCTTAGAGGATGAGACTGGTGAATAAATAATGGGAAACAGGAAAATGGCAGAGACTTTGAACAAACACTTCATGGTAGAAGACACTAAAAGCATCCCAATAATAATTGATAATCAAGGGGCTATAGGGAGGGAGGAACTTAAAACAATGACTATCACGAGAGAAAATGTACTAGTCAAACTAATGGGACTAAAGGCTGATAAGTCCCCTGGACCTAATGGCCGACATCCTAGGCTCTTAAAAGAAGTGGTTGCAAAGATAGTGGATGCGTATTGTAATCTACCAAAATTCCCTGGATTCTGGAGAGGTCCCAGTGGATTGGAAAACCGCAAATGTAACGCCCCTATTCAAGAAAGGAGGGAGGCAGAAAGCAGGAAACTATAGGCCAGTTAGCCTAACATCTGTCATTGGGAAAATGCTGGAATACATTATTAAGGAAGTGATAGCAGGACATTTAGAAAATCATAATACAATCAAGCAGAGTCAACATTCTTATGAAAGGGAAATCGTGTTTGACAAATTTGCTGGAGTTCTTTGAGGATGTAACGAGCAGGGTGAATAAAGGGGAACCAGCAGATGTAGTGTATTTGGATTTCCAGAAGGCATTCGATAAGGTGCCACATAAAAGGTTACTGCATAAGATAAGAGCTCACGGGGTTGGGGGTAATATATTAGCATGGATAGAGGATTAGCTAACTAACAGAAAACAGAGAGTCGGGATAAATGGGTCATTTTGAGGTTGGCAAACTGTAACTAGTGGGGTGCCACAGGGATCAGTGCTGGGGCCTCAACTATTTACAATCTATATTAATGACTTGGATGAAGGGACCTAGTGTACTGTAGACAAATTTGCTGATGATACAAAGATAGGTGGGAAAGCAAGTTGTGAGGAGGATAAAAACAGTCTGCAAAGGGATATAGATAGGTTAAGTGAGTGGGCAAAAATCTGGCAGATGGAGTTTAATGTGGGAAAATGCGAGGTTATCCACTTTGGTAGGAAAAATAAAAAAGCAAATTATGATTTAAATGGAGAGAGATTACAAAAAACTGCAGTACAGACGGATCTGGGGATCCTCGTACATGAAGCACAAAAAGTTAGTATGCAGGTACAGCAATTAATTAGGAAGGCAAATGGAATATTGGCTTTTATTGCAAGGGGGATGGAGTATAAAAGTAGGGAAGTCTTGCTACAGCTGTACAGGGCGCTGGTGAGACCACACCTGGAGAACTGCGTGCAGTTTTGGTCTCCTTATTTAAGGGGGGTTATACTTGCATTGGAGGCAGTTCAGAGAAGGTTCACTAGGTTAATTCCTGAGATGAAGGGGTTGTCTTATGAAGAAAGGTTGAGCAGGTTGGGCCTATACTCATTGGAGTTTAGGAAAATGAGAGGTGATCTTATTGAAACATATAAGATTCTGACGGGGCTCGACAGGGTAGATGCTGAGAGGATGTTTCACCTCGTGGGGGAATCTAGAACTAGGGGGCATAGTTTCAGAATGAGGGATCGCCCATTTAAAACGGAGATGAGGAGAAATTTCTTCTGAGGGTCGTGAATCTTTGGAATTCTCTACCCCAGAGAGCTGTGGAGGCTGGGTCATTGAATATATTCAAGGCGGGGATAGACAGATATTTGAGCTACAGGGGAGTCAAGGGTTATGGGGACCGGGCGGGAAAGTGGAGTTGAGGCCAAGATCAGATCAGCCATCATCTTATTGAATGGCGGAGCAGGCTCGAGGGGCTGAATGGCCAACTCCTGCTCCTATTTCTTATGTTCTTATGAGAGAGAGACAGAGAGAGTGAGACAAAGAGAGATACAGAGACAGATAGAGAAACAGATAGAGAGAGAGACACACAGAGAGAGAGAGAATTACAGAGAGAGAGACAGAGAGGAAGAGAGAGAGAGACAGAAAGGGAGAGACAGTGAGAGAGTCAAAGAGAGAGTGACAGAGAGAGATAGACAGAGAGAGAGGCAGAGACAGAGAGAGGGAGACAGAGAGGGAGACAGAGAGGGAGACAGAGAGGGAGGCAGAGAGGGAGGCAGACTGAGACAGAGAGAGAAAGAAAGACAGAGAGAAACAGAGAGAGACAGAGGGAGAGAGAGAGAGACAGAGAGGGAGTCAGGGAGAGACAGTGAGAGAGAGAGAGAGAGAAACGGAGAGGGAGACAGGGAGAGACAGTGAGAGTCAGAGAGAGAGTGACAGAGAGAGATAGAGACAGAGATACAGACAGAGACTGAGAGAGAGAGAGACAGAGAGAGAGACAGACAGAGAGAGCAACAGAGAGAGAGACAGAGAGGGAGACAAAGAGAGCGAGGCAGAGACTGAGTGACAGCGACAGAGGGAGACAGAGAGCGAGACATAGAACGAGACGCAGAGAGAGAGACAGAGAGAGAGACAGTGAGAGAAGCAGAGAGAGACAGAGGCGGAGGGAGCCAGAGAGAGACAGACAGTGGGAGACACAGCGGGGAGACAGAGGGAGAGACAGCATGAGAGAGAGAGAGAGAGAGAGAAGGAAAGACAGAGAGAGAGACAGACAGACAGACAGACAGACAGAGAGAGAGACAGACACAGGGAGACAGAGAGTTGGAGAAAGAGAGCGACAGAGAGACAAACAAAGAGAGCGACAGAGACAGCGAGCGAGAAAGTATGAGAGAGACAGAGATAGAGAGACAGACAGAAAGACAGACAGAGACTGAGAGAGAGAGAGTCAGAGAGAGAGACAGAGAGAGAGAGAGACAGAGAGAAAGACAGCAAGATAGAGAAAGTGAGACAGAGAGAAAGACAGAGGGAGATACACAGAGAGAGACAGACAGACAGAGCGAGACAGAGAGGGAGGTTGAGAGTAAGAGAGAATCCGCCCAGCACATTCCAATCCCTCAACCAGCATCGTCAGCAACAGATTAATATATCATTCCTCACACTGTTCTTTGTGGGATCTTGCTTTGTGTAAATCAGCTCCAAAATGTGAAAACAAAACAGGACTGCTTCAAAAGTAATTAATTGGTTTTGGAAAACATTGGGACATCCTGAGGGGCTAAATTAAGGCGAGTTCTTTCTCTCTCTCTCTTTTAACACTCCTTGCATGTGACCCTCTGACCACACAATATGAGATTATATTATATACTCCTTACCGGACACTAGACAACGGTCCTGTATTCTCAAAGCAATTCCCCTCAGAGACTGTTCCATTCCACGCTTCAAAATCATCAGCAGATAACCTGTTAAATCGAGCTTTGTAACTCCTGAAATATAGAATGACAGCAGGTAAAGGAATGAAATGTGCAAAGTAACCTCTACATCAAACTATCACACTCCTGTACTGACACACTTACACACAACTATCACATTCCCAGATTGACACACTTTCACACAACTTTCACACTCCTGAATTGACACACTTACACACAAATATCACGCTCCCATATTGCCGCACTATCACACAACTATCACACAGCTGTACTGACACACACAGACAATAATCACACTCCCATACCGACACAATCACATACAACTATCACATTCCCATATTGACACACTTTCACACAGCTATCACACTCCTGCATTGCCACACGATCACACCACTATCAGACTCCTGTACTGACACACTCACTCACAACTATCACACTCCCATACTGACACAATCATATACAATTATCACACACCCATACTGACACACTCATACACAACTATCACACTCCCATACTGACACACTCACACACAAGTATCGCACTCCCATACTGACACAATCACTTACAACTATCACACTACCATACTGACACACTCACTCACAGCTATCACACTCCCATACTGACACACTCACACACAACTATCACACTCCCACACTGACACACTCACACACAGCTATCACAATCCCATACTGACACACTCACACACAAGTATCACACTCCCATACTGACACACTCACATACAACTATCACACTCCCATACTGACACACTCACACACAAGTATCACACTCCCATACTGACACACTCACACACAAGTATCACACTCCCATACTGACACAATAATACACATCTATCACACTACCATACTGACACACACACACACACAACTATCACACTCCCATACTGACACAATCATATACAATTATCACACACCCATACTGACACACTCATACACAACTATCACACTCCCATACTGACACACTCACACACAAGTATCGCACTCCCATACTGACACAATCACTTACAACTATCACACTACCATACTGACACACTCACTCACAGCTATCACACTCCCATACTGACACACTCACACACAACTATCACACTCCCACACTGACACACTCACACACAGCTATCACAATCCCATACTGACACACTCACACACAAGTATCACACTCCCATACTGGCACACTCACATACAACTATCACACTCCCATACTGACACACTCACACACAACTATCACACTCCCATACACACACACTCACACACAACTATCACACTCCCATACACAGACACTCACACACAAGTATCACACTCCCATACTGACACACTCACACACAAGTATCACACTCCCATACTGACACAATAATACACATCTATCACACTACCATACTGACACACACACACACACAACTATCACACTCCCATACTGACACAATCATATACAATTATCACACACCCATACTGACACACTCATACACAACTATCACACTCCCATACTGACACACTCACACACAAGTATCGCACTCCCATACTGACACAATCACTTACAACTATCACACTACCATACTGACACACTCACTCACAGCTATCACACTCCCATACTGACACACTCACACACAACTATCACACTCCCACACTGACACACTCACACACAGCTATCACAATCCCATACTGACACACTCACACACAAGTATCACACTCCCATACTGACACACTCACATACAACTATCACACTCCCATACTGACACACTCACACACAACTATCACACTCCCATACACACACACTCACACACAACTATCACACTCCCATACACAGACACTCACACACAAGTATCACACTCCCATACTGACACATTCACATACAACTATCACACTCCCATACTGACACACTCACACACAACTATCACACTCCCATATGACACAATCACATACAACTATCACACTCCCATACACACACACTCACACACAACTATCACACTCCCATACACAGACACTCACACACAACTATCACACTCCCATACTGACACACTCACATACAACTATCACACTCCCATACTGACACACACAGACAGCTATCACACTCCCATACTGACACACTCACATACAACTATCACACTCCCATACTGACACACTCACACACAAGTATCACACTCCCATACTGACACACTCACATACAACTATCACACTCCCATACTGACACACTCACACACAAGTATCACACTCCCATACTGACACACTCACACACAAGTATCACACTCCCATACTGACACACTCACACACAACTATCACACTCCCATACTGACACACTCACACACAGCTATCACACTCCCATACGGACACACTCACACACAACTATCACACTCCCATACTGACACACTCACACACAACTATCACAGTCCCATACTGACACACTCACACACAACTATCACACTCCCATACTGACACACTCACACACAGCTATCACACTCCCATACTGACACACTCACACACAATTATCACACTCCCATACTGACACACTCACACACAAGTATCACACTCCCATACTGACACACTCACACACAAGTATCACACTCCCATACTGACACACTCACACACAACTATCACACTCCCATACTGACACACTCACACACAACTATCACACTCCCATACTGACACACTCACACACAACTATCACACTCCCATACTGACACACTCACACACAACTATCACACTCCCATACTGACACACTCACACACAACTATCACACTCCCATACTGACACACACACACAACTATCACACTCCCATACTGACACACTCACACTCAACTATCACACTCCCATACTGACACACTCACACTCAACTATCACACTCCCTAACTGACACACACACACAACTATCACACTCCCATACTGACACACTCACACACAGCTATCACACTCCCATACTGACACACTCACATACAACTATCACACTCCCATACTGACACACTCACACACAACTATCACACTCCCATACACACACACTCACACACAACTATCACACTCCCATACTGACACACTCACACACAGCTATCACATTCCCATAATGACACACTCACACACAACTATCACACTCCCATACTGACACACTCACACACAACTATCACACCCCCATACGGACACACTCACTCACAACTATCACAGCCCCATACGGACACACTCACTCACAACTATCACACTCCCTAACTGACAAACACACACACAACTATCACACTCCCATTCTGACACACTCACACTCAACTATCACACTCCCACTCTGACACACACAGACAGCTATCACACTCCCATACTGACACACTCACACTCAACTATCACACTCCCATACTGACACCATCACACACAACTATCACACTCCCATACTGACACACTCACACACAATTATCACACTCCCATACTGACACACACAGACAGCTATCACACTCCCATACTGACACACTCACACACAAGTATCACACTCCCATACTGACACACTCACATACAACTATCACACTCCCATACTGACACACTCACACACAACTATCACACTCCCTTACTGACACACTCACACACGACTATCACACTCCCATACTGACACACTCACACACAGCTATCACACTCCCATACTGACACACTCACACACAGCTATCACACTCCCATACTGACACACTCACACACAATTATCACACTCCCATACTGACACACTCACACACAGCTATCACACTCCCATACTGACACATTCACACACAAGTATCACACTCCCATACTGACACACTCACACACAGCTATCACACTCCCTAAATGAAACACTCACACACAATTATCACACTCCCATACTGACACACACAGACAGCTATCACACTCCCATACTGACACACTCACACACAAGTATCACACTCCCATACACACACACTCACACACAGCTATCACACTCCCATACTGACACACACACACAAGTATCACACTCCCATACTAACACACTCACATACAACTATCACACTCCCATACTGACACACTCACACACAACTATCACACTCCCATACTGACACACTCACACACAACTATCACACTTCCATACTGACACACTCACACACAAGTATCACACTCCCATACTGACACACTCACACACAACTATCACACTCCCATACTGACACACTCACACACAACTATCACACTCCCATACTGACACACTCACACACAACTATCACACTCCCATACTGACACACTCACATACAACTATCACACTCCCATACTGACACACTCACACACAAGTATCACACTCCCATACTGACACACTCACATACAACTATCACACTCCTATACTGACACACTCACACACAAGTATCACACTCCCATACTGACACACTGACACACAACTATCACACTCCCATACTGACACACTCGCACACAACTATCACACTCCCATACTGACACACTCACACACAACTATCACACTCCCATACGGGCACACTCACACACAACTATCACACCCCCATACTGACACACTCACACACAACTATCACACTCCCATACTGACACACTCACACACAAGTATCACACTCCCATACTGACACACTCACACACGACTATCACACCCCCATACTGACACACTCACACACGACTATCACACTCCCATACTGACACACTCACACACAACTATCACACCCCCATACTGACACACTCACACACGACTATCACACTCCCATACTGACACACTCACACACAACTATCAAACTCCCACACTGACACACTCACACACAACTATCACACTCCCATACGGACACACTCACACACAACTATCACACTCCCATACCGAAAGAGTTACACACAACTATCACAAGCACTTACTGTGAAAGTTACAGACAGAGACTCACATACTGCTACAGTTAGTGACACTAACTAATGTAATTTGACTCATGTAAGTGGAGTGAGGGGACCTGATGTCAGTGGAGTGAGGGGACCTGATGTAAGTGGAGTGAGGGGACCTGATGTAAGTGGAGTGAGGAGACCTGATGTAAGTGGAGTGAGGAGACCTGATGTAAGTGGAGTGAGACCTGATGTAAGTGGAGTGAGACCTGATGTAAGTGGAGTGAGGAGACCTGATGTAAGTGGAGTGAGACCTGATGTAAGTGGAGTGAGGAGACCTGATGAAAGTGGAGTGAGGAGACCTGATGTAAGTGGAGTGAGGGGACCTGATGTAAGTGGAGTGAGGAGACCTGATGTAAGTGGAGTGAGACCTGATGTAAGTGGAGTGAGACCTGATGTAAGTGGAGTGAGGAGACCTGATGTAAGTGGAGTGAGACCTGATGTAAGTGGAGTGAGACCTGATGTAAGTGGAGTGAGACCTGATGTAAGTGGAGTGAGACCTGATGTAAGTGGAGTGAGACCTGATGTAAGTGGAGTGAGGGGACCTGATGTAAGTGGAGTGAGGGGACCTGATGTAAGTGGAGTGAGGGGACCTGATGTAAGTGGAGTGAGACCTGATGTAAGTGGAGTGAGGGGACCTGATGTAAGTGGAGTGAGGGGACCTGATGTAAGTGGAGTGAGACCTGATGTAAGTGGAGTGAGGAGACCTGATGTAAGTGGAGTGAGGAGACCTGATGTAAGTGGAGTGAGGGGACCTGATGTAAGTGGAGTGAGGGGACCTGATGTAAGTGGAGTGAGGGGACCTGATGTAAGTGGAGTGAGGGGACCTGATGTAAGTGGAGTGAGACCTCATGTAAGTGGAGTGAGACCTGATGTAAGTGGAGTGAGGAGACCTGATGTAAGTGGAGTGAGGAGACCTGATGTAAGTGGAGTGAGGGGACCTGATGTAAGTGGAGTGAGGGGACCTGATGTAAGTGGAGTGAAACCTGATGTAAGTGGAGTGAGGGGACCTGATGTAAGTGGAGTGAGTGGACCTGATGTAAGTGGAGTGAGGAGACCTGATGTAAGTGGAGTGAGGGGACCTGATGTAAGTGGAGTGAGGAGACCTGATGTAAGTGGAGTGAGACCTGATGTAAGTGGAGTGAGACCTGATGTAAGTGGAGTGAGGGGTCCTGATGTAAGTGGAGTGAGGGGACCTGATGTAAGTGGAGTGAGGAGACCTGATGTAAGTGGAGTGAGGAGTCCTGATGTAAGTGGAGTGAGGAGTCCTGATGTAAGTGGAGTGAGGGGACCTGATGTAAGTGGAGTGAGGGGACCTGATGTAAGTGGAGTGAGACCTGATGTAAGTGGAGTGAGGAGTCCTGATGTAAGTGGAGTGAGGAGACCTGATGTAAGTGGAGTGAGGGGACCTGATGTAAGTGGAGTGAGACCTGATGTAAGTGGAGTGAGGAGACCTGATGTAAGTGGAGTGAGACCTGATGTAAGTGGAGTGAGGGGACCTGATGTAAGTGGAGTGAGGGGACCTGATGTAAGTGGAGTGAGACCTGATGTAAGTGGAGTGAGGAGACCTGATGTAAGTGGAGTGAGACCTGATGTAAGTGGAGTGAGGAGACCTGATGTAAGTGGAGTGAGACCTGATGTAAATGGAGTGAGACCTGATGTAAGTGGAGTGAGGAGACCTGATGTAAGTGGAGTGAGACCTGATGTAAGTGGAGTGAGGAGACCTGATGTAAGTGGAGTGAGGAGTCCTGATGTAAGTGGAGTGAGGAGTCCTGATGTAAGTGGAGTGAGGAGTCCTGATGTAAGTGGAGTGAGGAGTCCTGATGTAAGTGGAGTGAGGAGTCCTGATGTAAGTGGAGTGAGGAGACCTGATGTAAGTGGAGTGAGGAGACCTGATGTAAGTGGAGTGAGACCTGATGTAAGTGGAGTGAGGAGACCTGATGTAAGTGGAGTGAGGAGACCTGATGTAAGTGGAGTGAGACCTGATGTAAGTGGAGTGAGGAGACCTGATGTAAGTCGAGTGAGGGGACCTGATGTAAGTGGAGTGAGGGGACCTGATGTAAGTGGAGTGAGGGGACCTGATGTAAGTGGAGTGAGGGGACCTGATGTAAGTGGAGTGAGGGGACCTGATGTAAGTGGAGTGAGGAGACCTGATGTAAGTCGAGTGAGGGGACCTGATGTAAGTGGAGTGAGGAGACCTGATGTAAGTGGAGTGAGACCTGATGTAAGTGGAGTGAGGGGACCTGATGTAAGTGGAGTGAGGAGACCTGATGTAAGTGGAGTGAGACCTGATGTAAGTGGAGTGAGACCTGATGTAAGTGGAGTGAGACCTGATGTAAGTGGAGTGAGGGGACCTGATGTAAGTGGAGTGAGGGGACCTGATGTAAGTGGAGTGAGGAGACCTGATGTAAGTGGAGTGAGACCTGATGTAAGTGGAGTGAGACCTGATGTAAGTGGAGTGAGCGGTCCTGATGTAAGTGGAGTGAGGGGACCTGATGTAAGTGGAGTGAGGAGACCAGATGTAAGTGGAGTGAGGAGACCTGATGTAAGTGGAGTGAGACCTGATGTAAGTGGAGTGAGGAGACCTGATGTAAGTGGAGTGAGACCTGATGTAAGTGGAGTGAGGAGACCTGATGTAAGTGGAGTGAGACCTGATGTAAGTGGAGTGAGGAGACCTGATGTAAGTGGAGTGAGGAGACCTGATGTAAATGGAGTGAGACCTGATGTAAGTGGAGTGAGACCTGATGTAAGTGGAGTGAGGAGACCTGATGTAAGTGGAGTGAGACCTGATGTAAGTGGAGTGAGGAGACCTGATGTAAGTGGAGTGAGACCTGATGTAAGTGGAGTGAGCCCTGATGTAAGTGGAGTGAGACCTGATGTAAGTGGAGTGAGTGGACCTGATGTAAGTGGAGTGAGGGGACCTGATGTAAATGGAGTGAGACCTGATGTAAGTGGAGTGAGACCTGATGTAAGTGGAGTGAGGAGTCCTGATGTAAGTGGAGTGAGACCTGATGTAAGTGGAGTGAGACCTTATTTAAGTGGAGTGAGACCTGATCTAAGTGGAGTGAGACCTGATCTAAGTGGAGTGAGACCTGATGTAAGTGGAGTGAGGAGTCCTGATGTAAGTGGAGTGAGACCTGATGTAAGTGGAGTGAGACCTTATTTAAGTGGAGTGAGACCTGATGTAAGTGGAGTGAGGAGTCCTGATGTACGTGGAGTGAGACCTGATGTAAGTGGAGTGAGACCTGATCTAAGTGGAGTGAGACCTGATGTAAGTGGAGTGAGGAGTCCTGATGTACGTGGAGTGAGACCTGATGTAAGTGGAGTGAGGAGACCTGATTTAAGTGGAGTGAGACCTGATGTAAGTGGAGTGAGGGGACCTGATGTAAGTGGAGTGAGGAGACCTGATTTAAGTGGAGTGAGACCTGATGTAAGTGGAGTGAGGGGTCCTGATGTAAGTGGAGTGAGGGGACCTGATGTAAGTGGAGTGAGGAGTCCTGATGTAAGTGGAGTGAGGAGACCTGATGTAAGTGGAGTGAGGGGACCTGATGTAAGTGGAGTGAGGGGACCTGATCTAAGTGGAGTGAGGGATCCTGATGTAAGTGGAGTGAGGGGACCTGATGTAAGTGGAGTGAGGGGACCTGATGTAAGTGGAGTGAGGGGACCTGATGTAAGTGGAGTGAGGAGTCCTGATGTAAGTGGAGTGAGGAGTCCTGATGTAAGTGGAGTGAGGGGACCTGATGTAAGTGGAGTGAGGAGACCTGATGTAAGTGGAGTGAGACCTGATGTAAGTGGAGTGAGGGACCTGATGTAAGTGGAGTGAGACCTGATGTAAGTGGAGTGAGACCTGATGTAAGTGGAGTGAGGGGACCTGATGTAAGTGGAGTGAGACCTGATGTAAGTGGAGTGAGACCTGATGTAAGTGGAGTGAGGAGACCTGATGTAAGTGGAGTGAGGAGACCTGATGTAAGTGGAGTGAGACCTGATGTAAGTGGAGTGAGACCTGATGTAAGTGGAGTGAGACCTGATGTAAGTGGAGTGAGGAGACCTGATGTAAGTGGAGTGAGGACCTGATGTAAGTGGAGTGAGACCTGATGTAAGTGGAGTGAGGAGACCTGATGTAAGTGGAGTGAGGAGACCTGATGTAAGTGGAGTGAGGGGACCTGATGTAAGTGGAGTGAGGGGACCTGATGTAAGTGGAGTGAGACCTGATGTAAGTGGAGTGAGACCTGATGTAAGTGGAGTGAGACCTGATGTAAGTGGAGTGAGACCTGATGTAAGTGGAGTGAGACCTGATGTAAGTGGAGTGAGGAGACCTGATGTAAGTGGAGTGAGGAGTCCTGATGTAAGTGGAGTGAGACCTGATGTAAGTGGAGTGAGACCTGATGTAAATGGAGTGAGGGGACCTGATGTAAGTGGAGTGAGACCTGATGTAAGTGGAGTGAGGAGACCTGATGTAAGTGGAGTGAGACCTGATGTAAGTGGAGTGAGACCTGATGTAAGTGGAGTGAGGAGACCTGATGTAAGTGGAGTGAGACCTGATGTAAGTGGAGTGAGGAGACCTGATGTAAGTGGAGTGAGACCTGATGTAAGTGGAGTGAGGAGACCTGATGTAAGTGGAGTGAGGGGACCTGATGTAAGTGGAGTGAGACCTGATGTAAGTGGAGTGAGGAGTCCTGATGTAAGTGGAGTGAGACCTGATGTAAGTGGAGTGAGGAGACCTGATGTAAGTGGAGTGAGACCTGATGTAAGTGGAGTGAGGAGACCTGATGTAAGTGGAGTGAGGAGACCTGATGTAAGTGGAGTGAGGAGACATGATGTAAGTGGAGTGAGGGGACCTGATGTAAGTGGAGTGAGGGCACCTGATGTCAGTGGAGTGAGGGGACCTGATGTCAGTGGAGTGAGGGGACCTGATGTCAGTGGAGTGAGGGGACCTGATGTAAGTGGAGTGAGACCTGATGTAAGTGGAGTGAGACCTGATGTAAGTGGAGTGAGGGGACCTGATGTAAGTGGAGTGAGACCTGATGTAAGTGGAGTGAGGAGACCTGATGTAAGTGGAGTGAGGAGTCCTGATGTAAGTGGAGTGAGGTCTGGTTCCTGATATGCTAACTCATATCGAAAAATACAAGACCAGCCATGTGTGACTCAAGTAAAGCATATTAAGGATGATCTAATTGATGTGTTTTGTATGATAAAGGGATTAGATAGAGAGAATCTTTTTCTTCTGTGGGTGAATGCAGAACAAGGGAGCAAACCCTTAAAATTAGAGCCAGGCTGTTCAGGGCTGATATCAGGAAACACTTCTTCACACCAAAGGTAGGTGAAATCTGGAATTCTCTCAAAACTGAAGTTGATAGATTTTTGTTCGGAAAGATTATTAAGGGTTACGGAAGCAAGCTGGGTAAATGGAGTTAGGATACAGATCAGGCATGATGTGATATGGAACTGACTCGAATGGCCTCCTCCTGTTATGATGCTGTATGTGGGATTTGGTCCTTGACCGCGTTCGTGGCGACTGGATGTGTCCTGGAGCAGGGCTGTGAGCCCATCGACACTTCTCCATATCTGCTGTGCTTGAAGTCTAGTGAACTCACTTTGTCTCCGCAGAGGTGGAGTGTGGATTTGTCATCTGCATCAAAATGTCTGCAAAATTCTGCAAAATAAAGAGGAGCATTAGTTAGTACACTACCTTACACGGACCAAATCATCGCTACAACTCCCAAAGTCTATCCCATACCCAGACTATCAGTGTAGACAAACTGTACCCAGTGTGGGAACTATCCCATACCCAGACTATCAGTGTAGACAAACTGTACCCAGTGTGTGAACTATCCCATACCCAGACTATCAGTGTGGACAAACTGTACCCAGTGTGTGAACTATCCCATATCCAGACTATCAGTGTGGACAAACTGTACCCAGTGTGTGAACTATCCCATACCCAGACTATCAGTGTAGACAAACTGTACCCAGTGTGGGAACTATCCCATACCCAGACTATCAGTGTAGACAAACTGTACCCAGTGTGTGAACTATCCCATACCCAGACTATCAGTGTGGACAAACTGTACCCAGTGTGGGAACTATCCCATACCCAGACTATCAGTGCAGACAAAGTGTCCCCAGTGCGGGATCCGTCCCGTACCCAGACTATTGGTGCAGGGACATCGTCCCCAGTGCGGGATCTGTCCCGTACCCAGACTATCAGTGTAGAGACACTGTCCCCGGTGTGGAATCTGTCCCGTACCCAGACTATCGGTGTAGGGACACTGTCCCCAGTGCAGGATATGTCCGGTACCCAGACTATCGGTGTAGGGACACTGACCCCGGTGTGGAATCTGTCCCGTGCCCAGACTATCATAAGAACATAAGAACATAAGAACATAAGAAATAGGAGCAGGAGTAGGCCAATTGGCCCCTCGAGCCTGCTCCGCCATTCAATAAGATCATGGCTGATCTGATCCTAACCGCCAATCTACTATCACAGAACCATCTCCTGAACCTAACAGAATTGGACACACGAAATAGGAGCAGAATCAGGCTACATGGCCCCTGGGCCCGCTACACTACCCACAGGGCCATGACCGATCCGAACCTAGACTCATGTCCAAATTCCTGCCCGCTCCCCGTAACCCTTAATTCCCTTTACTTCTAGGAAACTGTCTATTTCTGTTTTAAATTTATGTAATGATGTAGCTTCTACAGCTTTTTGGGGCAGCATATTCCATGGACCTACCACCCTCTGAGTGAAATAGTTCCTTCTCATCTCAGTTTTGAAAGAGCAGCCCCTTATTCTAAGACTATGCCCCCTAGTTCTAGTTTCACCCATCATCGGGAACATCCTCCCTGCATCCACCCGATCCAACCCCTTCACAATCTTATATGTTTCAATAAGATCGCCTCTCATTCTTCTGAACTCCAATGAGTACAGTCCCAATCTACCCAACCTCTCCTCATATGTCCATCCCCTCATCCCCGGGATTAACCGAGTGAACCTTCTTTGTACTGACTCGAGAGCAAGTATGTCTTTTCTTAAGTATGGACACCAAAACTGTATGCAGTATTCCAGGTGTGGTCTCACCAATACCTTGTACAACTGAAGCAATACCTCCCTATTTTTATATTCTATCCTCTTAGCAATGAAAGCCAACATTCCATTGGCCTTCTTAATCACTTGCTGCACCTGCATACTAACCTTTTGGGTTTCGTGCACCAGGACCCCCAGATCCCTTTGTACTTCAGTACTTTCCAGTTTCTTGCCATTTAGATAATAACTTGCTCTACTATTTTTCCTGCCAAAGTGCATAACCTCACACTTTCCAGTATTGTATTCCATCTGCCAAATCTCTGCCCACTTACTTAGCCTGTCTATGTCCCCTTGCAGATTTTTTATGTCCTCCTCACTCACTACTTTCCCTCCCATCTTAGTATCATCTGCAAACTTTGATAGGTTACACTCGGTCCCCTCCTCCAAATCGTTAATATAGATTGTAAAGAGTTGGGGACCCAGCACTGACCCCTGCGGAACACCACTAGTTACTGATTGCCAGTCTGAGAATGAACCATTTATCCCAACTCTTTGCCTTCTGTTAGATAGCCAATCCTCTATCCATGCCAGAATATTACCCCCAATCCCGTGATTTTTTATCTTAAGCAATAATCTTTTGTGTGGCACCTTGTCAAATGCCTTTTGTAAGTCTAAATACACCACATCCACTGGTTCCCCTTTATCCACCCTGTGTGTTACTTCCTCAAAGAACTCCAGCAAATTTGTCAAACATGACTTCCTCTTCATAAAACCATGCTGACTTTGTCCTATTAAATTATGATTATCCAAATGTCCCGTTACTGTCTCCTTAATAATGGACTCCAAAATTTTACCTTCCCCAGTGTGGAATCTGTCCCGTACCCAGACTATCGGTGTAGAGACACTGTCCCCGGTGTGGAATCTATCCTGTACCCAGACTATCGGTGTAGAGACACTGTCCCTGGTGTGGAATCTGTCCCGTGCCCAGACTATCGGTGTAGGGACACTGTCCCCGGTGTGGAATCTGTCCCGTGCCCAGACTATCGGTGTAGGGACACTGTCCCCGGTGTGGAATCTGTCCTGTACCCAGACTATCGGTCTAGGGACACTGACCCCGGTGTGGAATCTGTCCCGTACCCAGACTCGGTGTAGGGACACTGTCCCCGTTGTGGAATCTGTCCCATGCCCAGACTATCGGTGTAGAGACACTGACCCCGGTGTGGAATCTGTCCCGTGCCCAGACTATCGGTCTATGTTGGAGATGTACCTGTCCATTCTCCGGAGGATCTCCATTTCCAAATGTGCTTGTCACCACTAAAACCAAGCTTTCGTGTTCAAGGTTAATAATATCGTACTCATCCATGTTCATCACCTGAAAGAGAGACAGAACGACAGAGAGAGAGGCAGATCGAAAGAGACAGATAGTGTGTGAGAGAAATACAGCAAGAGAGAGAGAGGCGGATAGAGAGATAGAGAGATATACGGAGCGAGACACAGAGAGAGAAACACACAGTTACTTCACCTCCATAAACTGGTTACAGACCCAACCCTCTACCATCCACACATACTTCCACTTGTTTATCTCCTCCATCCCTCCATCCAACGCAATACTCCTCCATTCATCTTTATATCCTTCATTCCTCCATCTAGCTTTCCATCTCGACACTTTACAATCGCTTTCTCTCTCCATCTATCCCACAAACACCTTCCTTTTATCACCATCAACCCTTCTTCTTCCCAACCCACAATTCCTTCATACATCCCGACCTCCAATCATTCTTCAATCCCTCAATCCATTCCTCCCTCCGTGCCTTCATCTGGTCCTTTCATAACACCTCACCTTTATCCATCCCGCCATTCATGCATTCTTTAATCCATCCAGTACCCTCCATACATTCCTTAATCTCACCAGTCATCCATCCATCTCTGCCTCCACTCCGTGATCCGTCCATTCGTCCCAAGATCTGTGCAGTGCTGGAAATGTACTGGGCATATCTGACACGGAACCGAATAAGAACAGCACACTGCGTATCTCTACATTGCTGGAACTGCACTGTGCATACCTTTGCAGTACTATTGCTGTACTGTTTCTATCTGTGCTGTACTGTGTGTATCTGTGGTATACTAGAGCTTTACTGTGCATATCTGCTATACCAGAGCTTTACTGTGCGTATCTGTGCTGGACTGGAGCTGCACTGTGTGTATCTGTGCTGGACTGGAGCTGTACTAGAGCTGAACTGTGTGTATCTGTGCTGTACTAGAGTTGTACTGTGTGTATCTGTGCTGTACTGGAGCTGAACTGTGTGTATCTGTGCTGTACTAGAGCTGTATTGTGTCTATCTGTGCTGTACTGGAGCTGTACTGTGTGTATCTGTGCTGTACTAGAGATGTACTGTGTGTATCTGTGCTCTACTAGAGCTGTAATGTGGGTATCAGTGCTGTACCGTGTGTATCTGTGCTTTACCAGAGCTGTACTGTGTATATCTGTGCTGTACTGGAGCTGTACTGTGTGTATCTGTGCTGTACTAGAGCTGTGCTGCATGTATCTGTGCTGTACTAGAGCTGTACAGTGTGTATCTTTGATGTACTAGAGCTGTACTGTGATTATCATTGCTGTACTAGAGCCGTGCTGTGTGTATCTGCTCTACTAGAGCTGTACTGTGTATATCTGTCCTGTACTGTGTGTATCTGTGCTGTACTAAAGCTGTGCTGTGTGTATCTGTGCTGCACTAGAGCTGGACTGTGTGTATCTGTGCTGTACTAGAGCTGTTCTGTGTGTTTCTGTGCTGTACTGGAGCGGTACTGTGTGTATCTGTGCTGTACTAGATCTGTGCTGTGTGTATCTGTGCTGTACTAGAGCTGGACTGTGTGTATCTGTGCTGTACTAGATCTGTGCTGTGTGTATCTGTGCTGTACTAGAGCTGGACTGTGTGTATCTGTGCTGTACTAGTGCTGTACTGTGTGTATCTGTGCTGTACTAGAGCTGTTCTGTGTGTTTCAGTGCTGTACTAGAGTGGTACTGTGTGTATCTGTGCTGTACAAGAGCTGTACTGTGTGTATCTGTGCTGTACTAGTGCTGTACTGTGTGTATCTGTGCTGTACTAGATCTGTACTGTCTGTATCTGTGCTGTACTGGAGCTGTACTGCGCATATCTGTGCTGTACTAGAGCTGTACTGTGTGTGTCTGTGCTGTACTGGAGCTGTACTGTGTGTATCTGTGCTGTACTGGAGCTGTACTGTGTGTATCTGTGCTATACTGGAGCTGTACTGTGTGTATTTGTGCCATACTAGAGCTGCACTGTGTGTATCTGTGCTGAACTGGAGCTGTACTGTGTGTATCTGTGCTGTACTAGAGCTGTACTGTTTGTATCTGTGCTGTACTAGAGCTGTACTGTTTGTATCTGTGCTGTACTAGAGCTGTACTGTGTGTATCTGTGCTGTACTGTGTGTATCTGTGCTTTACTATAGCTGTACTGTGTGTATCTGTACTGTACTAGAGCTGTACTGTGTGTATCTGTGCAGTACTGGAGCAGTACTGTAAGTATCTGTGCCATACTAGAGCTGCACTGTGTGTATCTGTGCAGTACTAAAGCTGTACCGTGTGTATCTGAGCTGTACTGTGTGTATCTGTGCTGTACTGGAGCTGTATTGTGTGTACCTGTGCTGTACTGGAGCTGGACTGTGTGTATCTGTGCTGTACTGTGTGTATCTGCTGTACTGGAGCTGTACTGTGTGTATCTGTGCTGTACTAAATCTGTACTGTGTGTATCTGTGCTGTACTGGAGCTGTACTGTGTGTATCTGTGCTGTACTGGAGCTGTACTGTGTGTATCTGTGCTGTACTGGAGCTGTACTGTGTGTATCTGTGCTGTACTAGATCTGTACTGTGTGTATCTGCTGTACTGGAGCTGTACTGTGTGTATCTGTGCTGTACTAAATCTGTACTGTGTGTATCTGTGCTGTACTAGAGCTGTACTGTGTGTATCTCAGCTGTACTGTGTGTATCTGTGCTGTACTAGAGCAGTACTGTATGTATCTGTGATGTACTAAATCTGTACAGTGTATATCTGTGCTGTACTGGAGCTGTACTGTGTGTATCTGTGCTGTACTAGAGCTGTACAGTGTGTATATGTGCTGTACTAGAGCTGTACTGTGTGTATCTCTGCTGTACTAGAGCTGTACTGTGTGTAGCTGTGCTGGACTGGAGCTGTACTGCACGTATCTGTGCTGTACTGCAGCTGTGATGTGTGTATCTGCACTGCACTGGAGCTGTACTGTGTGTATCTGTGCTGTACTAGATCTGTATTGTGTGTATCTGTGCTTTGCTAGATCTGTACTGCGCCTATCTGTGCTGTACTGTGTGTATCTGTGCTGTACTAGATCTGTACTGTGTGTATCTGTGCTGTACTAGATCTGTACTGTGTGTATCTGTGCTGTACTAGATCTGTACTGTGTGTATCTGTGCTGTACTAGAGCTGTACTGTGTGTATCTGTGCTGTACTAGATCTGTACTGTGTGTATCTGTGCTGTACTAGAGCGGTACTGTGTGTATCTGTGCTGTACAAAAGCTGTACTCTGTATCTGTGCTGTACTAGAGCTGTACTGTATGTATCTGTGCTGTGCTAGAACTGTACTGTGTGTATCTGTGCTGTACTAGAGTTGTACTGTGTGTATCTTTGCTGTACTAGAGCTGTACTGTATGTATCTGTGCTGTACTAGATCTGTACTGTGTGTATCTGTGCTGTACTAAAGCGGTACTGTGTGTATCTGTGCTGTACTGGAGCTGTACTGTCTGTATCTGTGCTGTACTAGAGCTGTACTGTTTGCATCTGTGCTTTGCTAGATCTGTACTGCGCCTATCTGTGCTGTACTAGAGCTGTACTGTGTCTATCTGTGCTGTACTAGAGCTGTACTGTGTGTATCTGTGCTGTACTAGATCTCTACTGTGTGTATCTGTGCTGTACTAGAGCTGTACTGTGTCTATCTGTGCTGTACTAGAGCTGTACCATGTGTATCTGTGCTGTACTGGAGCTGTACTGTGTGTATCTGTGCTGTACTAGAGCTGTACTGTGTGTATCTGTGCTGTACTAGAGCTGTACCATGTGTATCTGTGCTGTACTAGAGCTGTACTGTCTGTATCTGTGCTGTACTAGAGCTGTACTGTTTGCATCTGTGCTGTACTGGAGCTGTACTGTGTGTATCTCTGCTGTACTAGAGCTGTACTGTGTGTATCTGCGCTGCACTGGAGCTGTACTGTGTGTATCTGTGCTGTACTAGATCTGTGTTGTGTGTATCTGTGCTTTGCTAGATCTGTACTGCGCCTATCTGTGCTGTACTGTGTGTATCTGTGCTGTACTAGAGCTGTACTGTGTGTATATGTGCTGTACTAGATCTGTACTGTGTGTATATGTGCTGTACTAGAGCTGTACTGTGTGTATCTGTGCTGTACTAGAGCTGTACTGTGTGTATATGTGCTGTACTAGATCTGTACTGTGTGTATCTGTGCTGTACTAGAGCTGTACTGTGTGTATCTGTGCTGTACTAGATCTGTACTGTGTGTATCTGTGCTGTACTAGAGCGGTACTGTGTGTATCTGTGCTGTACAGGAGCTGTACTGTGTGTATCTGTGCTGTACTAGAGCTGTACTGTGTGTATCTGTGCTGTACAAAAGCTGTACTCTGTATCTGTGCTGTACTAGAGCTGTACTGTATGTATCTGTGCTGTGCTAGAGCTGTACTGTGTGTATCTGTGCTGTACTAGAGTTGTACTGTGTGTATCTTTGCTGTACTAGAGCTGTACTGTGTGTATCTGTGCTGCACAGGAGCTTTACTGTGTGTTTCTGTGCTGTACTAGAGGTGTACTGTGTGTATCTGTGCTGTACTAAAGCTGTACTGTGTATATCTGTGCTGTACTGGAGCTGTACTTTGTGTATATGTGCTGTACTAGAGCTGTACTGTGTGTATCTGTGCTGTACTAAAGCTGTACTGTGTATATGTGTGCTGTACTGGAGCTGTACTGTGTGTATCTGTGATGTACTAGAGCTGTACTGTGTATAGCTGTGCTGTACTGGAGCTGTACTGTGTGCATCTGTGCTGTACTAAAGCTGTACTGTGTATAGCTGTGCTGTACTGGAGCTGTACTGTGTGTATCTTTGCTGAACTGGAGCTGTACTGTTTGTATCTATGCTGTACTAGAGCTGTACTGTGTATCTGTGCTGTACTGTGTGTATCTTTGCTGAACTGGAGCTGTACTGTTTGTATCTGTACTGTACTAGAGTTGTACTGTGTGTATCTGTGCTGTACTGTGTGTATCTGTGCTATACTAGAGCTGTACTGTTTGTATCTGTACTGTGCTAGAGCTGTACTGTGTGTATCTGTGCTGTACTGGAGCTGTACTGTTTGTATCTATGCTGTACTAGAGCTGTACTGTGTATCTGTACTGTACTAGAGTTGTACTGTGTGTATCTGTGCTGTACTGTGTGTATCTGTGCTATACTAGAGCTGTACTGTTTGTATCTGTACTGTGCTAGAGCTGTACTGTGTGTATCTGTGCTGTACTGGAGCTGTACTGTTTGTATCTATGCTGTACTAGAGTTGTACTGTGTGTATCTGTGCTGTACTGTGTGTATCTGTGCTGTACTAGAGCTGTACTGTTTGTATCTGTACTGTGCTAGAGCTGTACTGTGTGTATCTGTGCTGTACTGGAGCTGTACTGTTTGTATCTATGCTGTACTAGAGTTGTACTGTGTGTATCTGTGCTGTACTAGATCTGTACTGTGTGTATCTGTGCTGTACTAGAGTTGTACTGTGTGTATCTGTGCTGTACTAGATCTGTACTGTGTGTATCGGTGCTGTACTAGAGCTGTACTGTGTGTATCTGTGCTGTACTAGAGCTGTACTGTGTGTATCTGTGCTGTACTAGAGCTGTACTGTGTGTATCTGTGCTGTACTAGAGCTGTACTGTGTGTATCTGTGCTGTACTAGATCTCTCCTGTGTGTATCGGTGCTGTACTAGAGCTGTACTGTGTGTATCTGTGCTGTACTAGATCTGTACTGTGTGTCTCTGTGCTGTACTAGAGCTGTACTGTGTGTCTCTGTGCTGTACAGGAGCTTTACTGTGTGTATCTGTGCTGTGCTAGAGCTGTACTGTGTGTATCTGTGCTGTACAAAAGCTGTACTGTGTGTATCTGTGCTGTACTAGAGCTGTACTTTGTGTATATGTGCTGTACTAGAGCTGTACTGTGTGTATATGTGCTGTACTAAAGCTGTACTGTGTGTATCTGTGCTGTACTAGAGCTGTACTTTGTGTATCTGTGATGTACTAGAGCTGTACTGTGTGTATATGTGCTGTACTAGAGCTGTACTGTGTGTGTCTCTGCTGTACTAAAGCTGTACTGTGTATAGCTGTGCTGTACTGGAGCTGTACTGTGAGAATCTATGCTGTACTGGAGCTGTACTGTTTGTATCTGTACTGTACTAGAGCTGTACTGTGTGTATCTGTGCTGTACTAGAGCTGTACTGTTTGTATCTATGCTGTACTAGAGCTGTACTGTGTGTATCTGTGCTGTACTGTGTGTATCTGTGCTGTACCAGAGCTGTACTGTTTGTATCTGTACTGTACTAGAGCTGTACTGTGTGTATCTGTGCTGTACTAGAGCTGTACTGTTTGCATCTGTGCTGTACTAGAGCTGTACTGTGTGTATCTGTGCTGTACTAGAGCTGTACTGTGTGTATCTGTGCCATACTAGAGCTGCACTGTGTGTATCTCTGCTGAACTGGAGCTGTACTGTGTGTATCTGTGCCATACTAGAGCTGTACTGTGTGTATCTGTGCTGTACTGTGTGTATCTGTGCTGTACTGTGTGTATCTGTGCTGTACCAGAGCTGTACTGTTTGTATCTGTACTGTACTAGAGCTGTACTGTGTGTATCTGTGCTGTACTAGAGCTGTACTGTTTGCATCTGTGCTGTACTAGAGCTGTACTGTGTGTATCTGTGCTGTACTAGAGCTGTACTGTGTGTATCTGTGCCATACTAGAGCTGCACTGTGTGTATCTCTGCTGAACTGGAGCTGTACTGTGTGTATCTGTGCCATACTAGAGCTGTACTGTGTGTATCTGTGCTGTACTGTGTGTATCTGTGCTGTACTAGAGCTGTACTGTGTGTATCTGTACTGTACTAGAGCTGTACTGTGTGTATCTGTGCAGTACTGGAGCAGTACTGTAAGTATCTGTGCCATACTAGAGCTGCACTGTGTGTATCTGTGCAGTACTAAAGCTGTACTGTGTGTATCTGTGCTGTACTGTGTGTATCTGCTGTACTGGAGCTGTACTGTGTGTATCTGTGCTGTACTAAATCTGTACTGTGTGTATCTCTGCTGTACTAGAGCTGTACTGTGTGTATCTGTGCTGTACTAGAGCTGTACTGTATGTATCTGTGCTGTACTAAATCTGTACAGTGTGTATCTGTGCTGTACTAGAGCTGTACTGTGTGTATCTCTGCTGTACTGGAGCTGTACTGTGTGTATCTCTGCTGTACTAGAGCTGTACTGTGTGTATATGTGCTGTCCTAGAGCTGTACTGTGTGTATCTCTGCTGTACTAGAGCTGTACTGTGTGTAGCTGTGCTGGACTGGAGCTGTACTGCACGTATCTGTGCTGTACTGCAGCTGTGATATGTGTATCTGCACTGCACTGGAGCTGTACTGTGTGTATCTGTGCTGTACTAGATCTGTATTGTGTGTATCTGTGCTTTGCTAGATCTGTACTGCGCCTATCTGTGCTGTACTGTGTGTATCTATGCTGTACTAGATCTGTACTGTGTGTATCTGTGCTGTACTAGATCTGTATTGTGTGTATCTGTGCTGTACTAGATCTGTACTGTGTGTATCTGTGCTGTACTAGAGCTGTACTTTGTGTATCTGTGCTGTACTAGATCTGTACTGTGTGTATCTGTGCTGTACTAGAGCTGTACTGTGTGTATCTGTGCTGTACTAGATCTGTACTGTGTGTATCTGTGCTGTACTAGAGCGGTACTGTGTGTATCTGTGCTGTACAGGAGCTGTACTGTGTGTATCTGTGCTGTACTAGAGCTGTACTGTGTGTATCTGTGCTGTACTAGAGTTGTACTGTGTGTATCTTTGCTGTACTAGAGCTGTACTGTATGTATCTGTGCTGTACTGGATCTGTACTGTGTGTATCTGTGCTGTACTAAAGCTGTACTGTGTGTATCTGTGCTGTACTGGAGCAGTACTGTGTTTATCTGTGCTGTACTGGAGCAGTACTGTGTGTATCTGTGCTGTACTAGAGCTGTACTGTGTCTATCTGTGCTGTACTAGAGCTGTACTGTGTATATCTGTGCTGTACTGGAGCTGTACTGTGTGTATCTGTGCTGTACTAGAGCTGTACTGTGTGTATCTGTGCTGTACTAGAGCTGTACTGTGTGTATCTGTGCTGTACTAGAGCTGTACTGTTTGCATCTGTGCTGTACTAGAGCTGTACTGTGTGTATCTCTGCTGTACTAGAGCTGTACTGTGTGTAGCTGTGCTGGACTGGAGCTGTACTGCACGTATCTGTGCTGTACTGCAGCTGTGATGTGTGTATCTGCGCTGTACTAGAGCTGTACTGTGTGTATCTGTGCTGTACTAGAGCTGTACTGTTTGCATCTGTGCTGTACTAGAGCTGTACTGTGTGTATCTCTGCTGTACTAGAGCTGTACTGTGTGTAGCTGTGCTGGACTGGAGCTGTACTGCACGTATCTGTGCTGTACTGCAGCTGTGATGTGTGTATCTTTGCTGTACTAGATCTGTATTGTGTGTATCTGTGCTTTGCTAGATCTGTACTGCGCCTATCTGTGCTGTACTGTGTGTATCTGTGCTGTACTAGATCTGTACTGTGTGTATCTGCGCTGTACTAGATCTGTACTGTGTGTATCTGTGCTGTACTAGAGCTGTACTGTATGTATATGTGCTGTACTAGATCTGTACTGTGTGTATCTGTGCTGTACTAGAGCTGTACTGTGTGTATCTGTGCTGTACTAGATCTGTACTGTGTGTATCTGTGCTGTACTAGAGCGGTACTGTGTGTATCTGTGCTGTACAGGAGCTGTACTGTGTGTATCTGTGCTGTACTAGAGCGGTACTGTGTGTATCTGTGCTGTACAGGAGCTGTACTGTGTGTATCTGTGCTGTACTAGAGCTGTACTGTGTGTATCTGTGCTGTACAAAAGCTGTACTCTGTATCTGTGCTGTACTACAGCTGTACTGTATGTATCTGTGCTGTGCTAGAGCTGTACTGTGTGTATCTGTGCTGTACTAGAGTTGTACTGTGTGTATCTTTGCTGTACTAGAGCTGTACTGTGTGTATCTGTGCTGTACAGGAGCTTTACTGTGTGTTTCTCTGCTGTACTAGAGGTGTACTGTGTGTATCTGTGCTGTACTAAAGCTGTACTGTGTATATCTGTACTGTACTGGAGCTGTACTTTGTGTATATGTGCTGTACTAGAGCTATACTGTGTGTATCTGTGCTGTACTGTATGTATCTGTGCTGTACTAGATCTGTACTGTGTGTATCTGTGCTGTACTGGAGCAGTACTGTGTTTATCTGTGCTGTACTGGAGCAGTACTGTGTGTATCTGTGCTGTACTAGAGCTGTACTGTGTCTATCTGTGCTGTACTAGAGCTGTACTGTGTATATCTGTGCTGTACTGGAGCTGTACTGTGTGTATCTGTGCTGTACTAGAGCTGTACTGTGTGTATCTGTGCTGTACTAGAGCTGTACTGTGTGTATCTGTGCTGTACTAGAGCTGTACTGTTTGCATCTGTGCTGTACTAGAGCTGTACTGTTTGTATCTCTGCTGTACTAGAGCTGTACTGTGTGTAGCTGTGCTGGACTGGAGCTGTACTGCACGTATCTGTGCTGTACTGCAGCTGTGATGTGTGTATCTGCGCTGCACTGGAGCTGTACTGTGTGTATCTTTGCTGTACTAGATCTGTATTGTGTGTATCTGTGCTTTGCTAGATCTGTACTGCACCTATCTGTGCTGTACTGTGTGTATCTGTGCTGTACTAGAGCTGTACTGTGTATATCTGTGCTGTACTAGATCTGTACTGTGTGTATCTGTGCTGTACTAGATCTGTACTGTGTGTATCTGTGCTGTACTAGAGCTGTACTGTGTGTATATGTGCTGTACTAGATCTGTACTGTGTGTATCTGTGCTGTACTAGATCTGTACTGTGTGTATCTGTGCTGTACAGGAGCTGTACTGTGTGTATCTGTGCTGTACTAGAGCTGTACTGTATGTATCTGTGCTGTGCTAGAGCTGTACTGTGTGTTTCTGTGCTGTACTAGAGCTGTACTGTGTGTATCTGTGCTGTACTAGAGCTGTACTGTGTGTATCTGTGCTGTACTAGAGCTGTACTGTGTGTATGTGTGCTGTACTAAAGCTGTACTGTGTATATGTGTGCTGTACTGGAGCTGTACTGTGTGTATCTGTGATGTACTAGAGCTGTACTGTGTATAGCTGTGCTGTACTGGAGCTGTACTGTGTGTATCTGTGCTGTACTAAAGCTGTACTGTGTATAGCTGTGCTGTACTGGAGCTGTACTGTGTGTATCTTTGCTGAACTGGAGCTGTACTGTTTGTATCTATGCTGTACTAGAGCTGTACTGTGTATCTGTGCTGTACTGTGTGTATCTGTGCTGTACTACAGCCGTACTGTTTGTATCTGTACTGTACTAGAGTTGTACTGTGTGTATCTGTGCTGTACTAGAGCTGTACTGTGTATATCTGTGCTGTACTGGAGCTGTACTTTGTGTATATGTGCTGTACTAGAGCTGTACTGTGTGTATCTGTGCTGTACTAAAGCTGTACTGTGTGTATCTGTGCTGTACTAGAGCTGTACTGTGTGTATCTGTGCTGTACCATAGAATCATAGAATCATAGAATCTAGGAGCAGGAGTAGGCCATTCGGCCCGTCGAGCCTGCTCCACCATTCAATACGATCATAGCTGATCATTCAAGTCCAGTACCCTGTCCCTGTTTTTAATCCCCACAGTACACATATCCCACAGATACAGAGTACAAAAGCTGTACTCTGTATCTGTGCTGTACAGGAGCTTTACTGTGTGTATCTGTGCTGTACTAGAGCTGTACTGTGTGTATCTGTGCTGTACTAAAGCTGTACTGTGTGTATCTGTGCTGTACTAGAGCTGTACTGTGTGTATATGTGCTGTACTAAAGCTGTACTGTGTATATGTCTGCTGTACTGGAGCTGTACTTTGTGTATCTGTGATGTACTAGAGCTGTACTGTGTGTATATGTGCTGTACCAGAGCTGTACTGTGTGTGTCTGTGCTGTACTAAAGCTGTACTGTGTATAGCTGTGCTGTACTGGAGCTGTACTGTGTGAATCTATGCTGTACTGGAGCTGTACTGTTTGTATCTATGCTGTACTAGAGCTGTACTGTGTATCTGTGCTGTACTAGAGCTGTACTGTTTGTATCGGTACTGTACTAGAGCTGTACTGTGTGTATCTGTGCTGTACTAGAGCTGTACTGTTTGCATCTGTGCTGTACTAGAGCTGTACTGTGTGTATCTGTGCTGTACTAGAGCGGTACTGTGTGTATCTGTGCTGTACTAGAGCTGTACTGTGTGTATCTGTGCTGTACTAGAGCTGTACTTTGTGTATATGTGCTGTACTAGAGCTCTACCATGTGTATCTGTGCTGTACTAGAGCTGTACTGTGTATCTGTGCTGTACTGTGTGTATCTGTGCTATACCAGAGCTGTACTGTTTGTATCTGTACTGTACTAGAGCTGTACTGTGTGTATCTGTGCTGTACTAGAGCTGTACTGTGTGTATCTGTGCTGTACTAGAGCTGTACTGTTTGCATCTGTGCTGTACTAGAGCTGTACTGTGTGTATCTCTGCTGTACTAGAGCTGTACTGTGTGTAGCTGTGCTGGACTGGAGCTGGACTGCACGTATCTGTGCTGTAATGCAGCTGTGATGTGTGTCTCTGCGCTGCACTGGAGCTGTACTGTGTGTATCTTTGCTGTACTAGATCTGTATTGTGTGTATCTGTGCTTTGCTAGATCTGTACTGCACCTATCTGTGCTGTACTGTGTGTATCTGTGCTGTACTAGAGCTGTACTGTGTGTATCTGTGCTGTACTAGATCTGTACTGTGTGTATCTGTGCTGTACTAGATCTGTACTGTGTGTATCTGTGCTGTACTAGAGCTGTACTGTGTGTATATGTGCTGTACTAGATCTGTACTGTGTGTATCTGTGCTGTACTAGATCTGTACTGTGTGTATCTGTGCTGTACAGGAGCTGTACTGTGTGTATCTGTGCTGTACTAGAGCTGTACTGTATGTATCTGTGCTGTGCTAGAGCTGTACTGTGTGTTTCTGTGCTGTACTAGAGCTGTACTGTGTGTATCTGTGCTGTACTAGAGCTGTACTGTGTGTATCTGTGCTGTACTAGAGCTGTACTGTGTGTATGTGTGCTGTACTAAAGCTGTACTGTGTATATGTGTGCTGTACTGGAGCAGTACTGTGTGTATCTGTGATGTACTAGAGCTGTACTGTGTATAGCTGTGCTGTACTGGAGCTGTACTGTGTGTATCTGTGCTGTACTAAAGCTGTACTGTGTATAGCTGTGCTGTACTGGAGCTGTACTGTGTGAATCTATGCTGTACTGGAGCTGTACTGTTTGTATCTGTACTGTACTAGAGCTGTACTGTGTGTATCTGTGCTGTACTAGAGCTGTACTGTTTGTATCTATGCTGTACTAGAGCTGTACTGTGTGTATCTGTGCTGTACTGTGTGTATCTGTGCTGTACCAGAGCTGTACTGTTTGTATCTGTACTGTACTAGAGCTGTACTGTGTGTATCTGTGCTGTACTAGAGCTGTACTGTTTGCATCTGTGCTGTACTAGAGCTGTACTGTGTGTATCTGTGCTGTACTAGAGCTGTACTGTGTGTATCTGTGCCATACTAGAGCTGCACTGTGTGTATCTGTGCTGAACTGGAGCTGTACTGTGTGTATCTGTGCCATACTAGAGCTGTACTGTGTGTATCTGTGCTGTACTGTGTGTATCTGTGCTGTACTAGAGCTGTACTGTGTGTATCTGTACTGTACTAGAGCTGTACTGTGTGTATCTGTGCAGTACTGGAGCAGTACTGTAAGTATCTGTGCCATACTAGAGCTGCACTGTGTGTATCTGTGCAGTACTAAAGCTGTACTGTGTGTATCTGTGCTGTACTGTGTGTATCTGCTGTACTGGAGCTGTACTGTGTGTATCTGTGCTGTACTAAATCTGTACTGTGTGTATCTCTGCTGTACTAGAGCTGTACTGTGTGTATCTGTGCTGTACTAGAGCTGTACTGTATGTATCTGTGCTGTACTAAATCTGTACAGTGTGTATCTGTGCTGTACTAGAGCTGTACTGTGTGTATCTCTGCTGTACTGGAGCTGTACTGTGTGTATCTCTGCTGTACTAGAGCTGTACTGTGTGTATATGTGCTGTACTAGAGCTGTACTGTGTGTATCTCTGCTGTACTAGAGCTGTACTGTGTGTAGCTGTGCTGGACTGGAGCTGTACTGCACGTATCTGTGCAGTACTGCAGCTGTGATATGTGTATCTATGCTGTACTAGATCTGTACTGTGTGTATCTGTGCTGTACTAGATCTGTATTGTGTGTATCTGTGCTTTGCTAGATCTGTACTGTGTGTATCTGTGCTGTACTAGAGCTGTACTGTGTGTATCTGTGCTGTACTAGATCTGTACTGTGTGTATCTGTGCTGTACTAGAGCTGTACTGTGTGTATCTGTGCTGTACTAGATCTGTACTGTGTGTATCTGTGCTGTACTAGAGCGGTACTGTGTGTATCTGTGCTGTACAGGAGCTGTACTGTGTGTATCTGTGCTGTACTAGAGCTGTACTGTGTGTATCTGTGCTGCAAAAAAGCTGTACTCTGTATCTGTGCTGTACTAGAGCTGTACTGTATGTATCTGTGCTGTGCTAGAGCTGTACTGTGTGTATCTGTGCTGTACTAGAGTTGTACTGTGTGTATCTTTGCTGTACTAGAGCTGTACTGTATGTATCTGTGCTGTACTAGATCTGTACTGTGTGTATCTGTGCTGTACTAAAGCTGTACTGTGTGTATCTGTGCTGTACTGGAGCAGTACTGTGTTTATCTGTGCTGTACTGGAGCAGTACTGTGTGTATCTGTGCTGTACTAGAGCTGTACTGTGTCTATCTATGCTGTACTAGAGCTGTACTGTGTGTATCTGTGCTGTACTAGAGCTGTACTGTTTGCATCTGTGCTGTACTAGAGCTGTACTGTGTGTATCTCTGCTGTACTAGAGCTGTACTGTGTGTAGCTGTGCTGGACTGGAGCTGTACTGCACGTATCTGTGCTGTACTGCAGCTGTGATGTGTGTATCTGCGCTGCACTGGAGCTGTACTGTGTGTATCTTTGCTGTACTAGATCTGTATTGTGTGTATCTGTGCTTTGCTAGATCTGTACTGCGCCTATCTGTGCTGTACTGTGTGTATCTGTGCTGTACTAGATCTGTACTGTGTGTATCTGTGCTGTACTAGATCTGTATTGTGTGTATCTGTGCTGTACTAGATCTGTACTGTGTGTATCTGTGCTGTACTAGAGCTGTACTGTGTGTATATGTGCTGTACTAGATCTGTACTGTGTGTATCTGTGCTGTACTAGAGCTGTACTGTGTGTATCTGTGCTGTACTAGATCTGTACCGTGTGTATCTGTGCTGTACTAGAGCGGTACTGTCTGTATCTGTGCTGTACAGGAGCTGTACTGTGTGTATCTGTGCTGTACCAGAGCTGTACTGTGTGTATCTGTGCTGTACAAAAGCTGTACTCTGTATCTGTGCTGTACTACAGCTGTACTGTATGTATCTGTGCTGTGCTAGAGCTGTACTGTGTGTATCTGTGCTGTACTAGAGTTGTACTGTGTGTATCTTTGCTGTACTAGAGCTGTACTGTGTGTATCTGTGCTGTACAGGAGCTTTACTGTGTGTTTCTGTGCTGTACTAGAGGTGTACTGTGTGTATCTGTGCTGTACTAAAGCTGTACTGTGTATATCTGTACTGTACTGGAGCTGTACTTTGTGTATATGTGCTGTACTAGAGCTATACTGTGTGTATCTGTGCTGTACTGTATGTATCTGTGCTGTACTAGATCTGTACTGTGTGTATCTGTGCTGTACTGGAGCAGTACTGTGTTTATCTGTGCTGTACTGGAGCAGTACTGTGTGTATCTGTGCTGTACTAGAGCTGTACTGTGTCTATCTGTGCTGTACTAGAGCTGTACTGTGTATATCTGTGCTGTACTGGAGCTGTACTGTGTGTATCTGTGCTGTACTAGAGCTGTACTGTGTGTATCTGTGCTGTACTAGAGCTGTACTGTGTGTATCTGTGCTGTACTAGAGCTGTACTGTTTGCATCTGTGCTGTACTAGAGCTGTACTGTGTGTATCTCTGCTGTACTAGAGCTGTACTGTGTGTAGCTGTGCTGGACTGGAGCTGTACTGCACGTATCTGTGCTGTACTGCAGCTGTGATGTGTGTATCTGCGCTGCACTGGAGCTGTACTGTGTGTATCTTTGCTGTACTAGATCTGTATTGTGTGTATCTGTGCTTTGCTAGATCTGTACTGCACCTATCTGTGCTGTACTGTGTGTATCTGTGCTGTACTAGAACTGTACTGTGTGTATCTGTGCTGTACTAGATCTGTACTGTGTGTATCTGTGCTGTACTAGATCTGTACTGTGTTTATCTGTGCTGTACTAGAGCTGTACTGTGTGTATATGTGCTGTACTAGATCTGTACTGTGTGTATCTGTGCTGTACTAGATCTGTACTGTGTGTATCTGTGCTGTACTAGAGCGGTACTGTGTGTATCTGTGCTGTACAGGAGCTGTACTGTGTGTATCTGTGCTGTACTAGAGCTGTACTGTATGTATCTGTGCTGTGCTAGAGCTGTACTGTGTGTCTTTGCTGTACTAGAGCTGTACTGTGTGTATCTGTGCTGTACAGGAGCTTTACTGTGTGTTTCTGTGCTGTACTAGAGGTGTACTGTGTGTATCTGTGCTGTACTAAAGCTGGACTGTGTATATGTGTGCTGTACTGGAGCTGTACTGTGTGTATCTGTGATGTACTAGAGCTGTACTGTGTATAGCTGTGCTGTACTGGAGCTGTACTGTGTGTATCTGTGCTGTACTAAAGCTGTACTGTGTATAGCTGTGCTGTACTGGAGCTGTACTGTGTGTATCTTTGCTGAACTGGAGCTGTACTGTTTGTATCTATGCTGTACTAGAGCTGTACTGTGTATCTGTGCTGTACTGTGTGTATCTGTGCTGTACTAGAGCTGTACTGTGTATATCTGTGCTGTACTGGAGCTGTACTTTGTGTATATGTGCTGTACTAGAGCTGTACTGTGTGTATCTGTGCTGTACTAGAGCTGTACTGTGTATATCTGTGCTGTACTGTGTGTCTCTGTGCTGTACTAGAGCTGTACTGTGTGTCTCTGTGCTGTACAGGAGCTTTACTGTGTGTATCTGTGCTGTACTAGAGCTGTACTGCGCATATCTGTGCTGTACAAAAGCTGTACTCTGTATCTGTGCTGTACAGGAGCTTTACTGTGTGTATCTGTGCTGTACTAGAGCTGTACTGTGTGTATCTGTGCTGTACTAAAGATGTACTGTGTGTATCTGTGCTGTACTAGAGCTGTACTGTGTGTATATGTGCTGTACTAAAGCTGTACTGTGTATATGTCTGCTGTACTGGAGCTGTACTTTGTGTATCTGTGATGTACTGGAGCTGTACTGTGTGTATATGTGCTGTACCAGAGCTGTACTGTGTGTGTCTGTGCTGTACTAAAGCTGTACTGTGTATAGCTGTGCTGTACTGGAGCTGTACTGTGTGAATCTATGCTGTACTGGAGCTGTACTGTTTGTATCTATGCTGTACTAGAGCTGTACTGTGTATCTGTGCTGTACTAGAGCTGTACTGTTTGTATCGGTACTGTACTAGAGCTGTACTGTGTGTATCTGTGCTGTACTAGAGCTGTACTGTTTGCATCTGTGCTGTACTAGAGCTGTACTGTGTGTATCTGTGCTGTACTAGAGCGGTACTGTGTGTATCTGTGCTGTACTAGAGCTGTACTTTGTGTATATGTGCTGTACTAGAGCTCTACCATGTGTATCTGTGCTGTACTAGAGCTGTACTGTGTATCTGTGCTGTACTGTGTGTATCTGTGCTGTACCAGAGCTGTACTGTTTGTATCTGTACTGTACTAGAGCTGTACTGTGTGTATCTGTGCTGTACTAGAGCTGTACTGTTTGTATCTGTGCTGTACTAGAGCTGTACTGTTTGTATCTGTGCTGTACTAGAGCTGTACTGTGTGTATCTGTGCTGTACTGGAGCTGTACTGTGTGTATCTGTGCTGTACTAGAGCTGTACTTTGTGTATCTGTGCTGTACTGGAGCTGTACTGTGTGTATCTGTGCTGTACCGTGTGTATGTGTGCTGTCCTAGAGCTGTACTGTGTGTATTGGTGCTGTACTGTGTGTCTCTTTGCTGTACACGAGCTGTACAGTGTGTCTCTTTGCTGTACAGGAGCTCTACTGCGCATATCTGTGCTGTACAAAAGCTGTACTCTGTATCTGTGCTGTACTAGAGTTGTACTGTGTGTATCTTTGCTGTACTAGAGCTGTACAGTGTGTATCTGTGCTGTACTAGAGCTGTACTGTGTATATCTGTGCTGTACTGGAGCTGTACTTTGTGTATATGTGCTGTACTAAAGCTGTACTGTGTATATCTGTGCTGTACTGGAGCTGTACTTTGTGTATATGTGCTGTACTAGAGCTGTACTGTGTGTATCTGTGCTGTACTAAAGCTGTACTGTGTGTATATCTCTGCTGTACTAGAGCTGTACTGTGTGTATCTGTGCTGTACTAGAGCTGTACTGTGTATCTGTGCTGTACTGTGTGTATCTGTGCTGTACTAGAGCTGTACTGTTTGTATCTGTACTGTACTGGAGCTGTACTGTGTGTATCTGTACTGTACTAGAGCTGTACTGTGTGTATCTGTGCTGTACTAGAGCTGTACTGTTTGTATCTGTGCTGTACTAGAGCTGTACTGTTTGTATCTCTGCTGTACTAGAGCTGTACTGTGTGTATCTGTGCTGTACTAGAGCTGCACTGTGTATATCTGTGCTGTACTCGAGCTGTACTGTGTATCTCTGCTGTTCTGTGTGTATCTGCTGTACTAGAGCTGTACTGTGTGTATCTGTGCTGTCTTAGAGCTGTACTGTGAGTATCTGTGCTGTACTAGAGCTGTACTGTGTGTATCTGTGCTGTACTAGAGCTGTACTGTTTGTATCTCTGCTGTACTAGAGCTGTACTGTGTGTATCTGTGCTGTACTAGAGCTGTACTGTGTGTATCTGTGCTGTACTAGAGCTGTACTGTGTGTATCTGTGCTGTACTGGATCTGTACTGTGTGTTTCTGTGCTGTATTAGATCTGTACTGTGTGTATCTGCTGTATTAGATCTGTACTGTGTATATCTGTGCTGTACTAGAGCTGTACTGTGTGTATCTGTGCTGTACTAAAGCTGTACTGTGTGTATCTGTGCTGTACTAGAGCTGTACCGTGTGTATCTATGCTCTGCTAGAGCTGTACTGCGCGTACCTGTGCTGTACAAAAGCTGTACTCTATCTGTGCTGTACTGGAGCTATACTGTATGTATCTGTACTGTGCTAGAGCTGTACTGTGTGTATCTGTGCTGTACTGGAGCTGTACTGTTTGTATCTATGCTGTACTAGAGTTGTACTGTGTGTATCTGTGCTGTACTGTGTGTATCTGTGCTGTACTAGAGCTGTACTGTTTGTATCTGTACTGTGCTAGAGCTGTACTGTGTGTATCTGTGCTGTACTGGAGCTGTACTGTTTGTATCTATGCTGCACTAGAGTTGTACTGTGTGTATCTGTGCTGTACTAGATCTGTACTGTGTGTATCTGTGCTGTACTAGAGTTGTACTGTGTGTATCTGTGCTGTACTAGATCTGTACTGTGTGTATCGGTGCTGTACTAGAGCTGTACTGTGTGTATCTGTGCTGTACTAGAGCTGTACTGTGTGTATCTGTGCTGTACTAGAGCTGTACTGTGTGTATCTGTGCTGTACTAGAGCTGTACTGTGTGTATCTGTGCTGTACTAGATCTCTCCTGTGTGTATCGGTGCTGTACTAGAGCTGTACTGTGTGTATCTGTGCTGTACTAGATCTGTACTGTGTGTCTCTGTGCTGTACTAGAGCTGTACTGTGTGTCTCTGTGCTGTACAGGAGCTTTACTGTGTGTATCTGTGCTGTGCTAGAGCTGTACTGTGTGTATCTGTGCTGTACAAAAGCTGTACTGTGTGTATCTGTGCTGTACTAGAGCTGTACTTTGTGTATATGTGCTGTACTAGAGCTGTACTGTGTGTATATGTGCTGTACTAAAGCTGTACTGTGTGTATCTGTGCTGTACTAGAGCTGTACTTTGTGTATCTGTGATGTACTAGAGCTGTACTGTGTGTATATGTGCTGTACTAGAGCTGTACTGTGTGTGTCTCTGCTGTACTAAAGCTGTACTGTGTATAGCTGTGCTGTACTGGAGCTGTACTGTGTGAATCTATGCTGTACTGGAGCTGTACTGTTTGTATCTGTACTGTACTAGAGCTGTACTGTGTGTATCTGTGCTGTACTAGAGCTGTACTGTTTGTATCTATGCTGTACTAGAGCTGTACTGTGTGTATCTGTGCTGTACTGTGTGTATCTGTGCTGTACCAGAGCTGTACTGTTTGTATCTGTACTGTACTAGAGCTGTACTGTGTGTATCTGTGCTGTACTAGAGCTGTACTGTTTGCATCTGTGCTGTACTAGAGCTGTACTGTGTGTATCTGTGCCATACTAGAGCTGCACTGTGTGTATCTCTGCTGAACTGGAGCTGTACTGTGTGTATCTGTGCCATACTAGAGCTGTACTGTGTGTATCTGTGCTGTGCTGTGTGTATCTGTGCTGTACTAGAGCTGTACTGTGTGTATCTGTACTGTACTAGAGCTGTACTGTGTGTATCTGTGCAGTACTGGAGCAGTACTGTAAGTATCTGTGCCATACTAGAGCTGCACTGTGTGTATCTGTGCAGTACTAAAGCTGTACTGTGTGTATCTGTGCTGTACTGTGTGTATCTGCTGTACTGGAGCTGTACTGTGTGTATCTGTGCTGTACTAAATCTGTACTGTGTGTATCTCTGCTGTACTAGAGCTGTACTGTGTGTATCTGTGCTGTACTAGAGCTGTACTGTATGTATCTGTGCTGTACTAAATCTGTACAGTGTGTATCTGTGCTGTACTAGAGCTGTACTGTGTGTATCTCTGCTGTACTGGAGCTGTACTGTGTGTATCTCTGCTGTACTAGAGCTGTACTGTGTGTATATGTGCTGTCCTAGAGCTGTACTGTGTGTATCTCTGCTGTACTAGAGCTGTACTGTGTGTAGCTGTGCTGGACTGGAGCTGTACTGCACGTATCTGTGCTGTACTGCAGCTGTGATATGTGTATCTGCACTGCACTGGAGCTGTACTGTGTGTATCTGTGCTGTACTAGATCTGTATTGTGTGTATCTGTGCTTTGCTAGATCTGTACTGCGCCTATCTGTGCTGTACTGTGTGTATCTATGCTGTACTAGATCTGTACTGTGTGTATCTGTGCTGTACTAGATCTGTATTGTGTGTATCTGTGCTGTACTAGATCTGTACTGTGTGTATCTGTGCTGTACTAGAGCTGTACTGTGTGTATCTGTGCTGTACTAGAGCTGTACTGTTTGTATCTGTGCTGTACTAGAGCTGTACTGTGTGTATCTGTGCTGTACTGGAGCTGTACTGTGTGTATCTGTGCTGTACTAGAGCTGTACTTTGTGTATCTGTGCTGTACTGGAGCTGTACTGTGTGTATCTGTGCTGTACCGTGTGTATGTGTGCTGTCCTAGAGCTGTACTGTGTGTATTGGTGCTGTACTGTGTGTCTCTTTGCTGTACACGAGCTGTACAGTGTGTCTCTTTGCTGTACAGGAGCTCTACTGCGCATATCTGTGCTGTACAAAAGCTGTACTCTGTATCTGTGCTGTACTAGAGTTGTACTGTGTGTATCTTTGCTGTACTAGAGCTGTACAGTGTGTATCTGTGCTGTACTAGAGCTGTACTGTGTATATCTGTGCTGTACTGGAGCTGTACTTTGTGTATATGTGCTGTACTAAAGCTGTACTGTGTATATCTGTGCTGTACTGGAGCTGTACTTTGTGTATATGTGCTGTACTAGAGCTGTACTGTGTGTATCTGTGCTGTACTAAAGCTGTACTGTGTGTATATCTCTGCTGTACTAGAGCTGTACTGTGTGTATCTGTGCTGTACTAGAGCTGTACTGTGTATCTGTGCTGTACTGTGTGTATCTGTGCTGTACTAGAGCTGTACTGTTTGTATCTGTACTGTACTGGAGCTGTACTGTGTGTATCTGTACTGTACTAGAGCTGTACTGTGTGTATCTGTGCTGTACTAGAGCTGTACTGTTTGTATCTGTGCTGTACTAGAGCTGTACTGTTTGTATCTCTGCTGTACTAGAGCTGTACTGTGTGTATCTGTGCTGTACTAGAGCTGCACTGTGTATATCTGTGCTGTACTCGAGCTGTACTGTGTATCTCTGCTGTTCTGTGTGTATCTGCTGTACTAGAGCTGTACTGTGTGTATCTGTGCTGTCTTAGAGCTGTACTGTGAGTATCTGTGCTGTACTAGAGCTGTACTGTGTGTATCTGTGCTGTACTAGAGCTGTACTGTTTGTATCTCTGCTGTACTAGAGCTGTACTGTGTGTATCTGTGCTGTACTAGAGCTGTACTGTGTGTATCTGTGCTGTACTAGAGCTGTACTGTGTGTATCTGTGCTGTACTGGATCTGTACTGTGTGTTTCTGTGCTGTATTAGATCTGTACTGTGTGTATCTGCTGTATTAGATCTGTACTGTGTATATCTGTGCTGTACTAGAGCTGTACTGTGTGTATCTGTGCTGTACTAAAGCTGTACTGTGTGTATCTGTGCTGTACTAGAGCTGTACCGTGTGTATCTATGCTCTGCTAGAGCTGTACTGCGCGTACCTGTGCTGTACAAAAGCTGTACTCTATCTGTGCTGTACTGGAGCTATACTGTATGTATCTGTACTGTGCTAGAGCTGTACTGTGTGTATCTGTGCTGTACTGGAGCTGTACTGTTTGTATCTATGCTGTACTAGAGTTGTACTGTGTGTATCTGTGCTGTACTGTGTGTATCTGTGCTGTACTAGAGCTGTACTGTTTGTATCTGTACTGTGCTAGAGCTGTACTGTGTGTATCTGTGCTGTACTGGAGCTGTACTGTTTGTATCTATGCTGCACTAGAGTTGTACTGTGTGTATCTGTGCTGTACTAGATCTGTACTGTGTGTATCTGTGCTGTACTAGAGTTGTACTGTGTGTATCTGTGCTGTACTAGATCTGTACTGTGTGTATCGGTGCTGTACTAGAGCTGTACTGTGTGTATCTGTGCTGTACTAGAGCTGTACTGTGTGTATCTGTGCTGTACTAGAGCTGTACTGTGTGTATCTGTGCTGTACTAGAGCTGTACTGTGTGTATCTGTGCTGTACTAGATCTCTCCTGTGTGTATCGGTGCTGTACTAGAGCTGTACTGTGTGTATCTGTGCTGTACTAGATCTGTACTGTGTGTCTCTGTGCTGTACTAGAGCTGTACTGTGTGTCTCTGTGCTGTACAGGAGCTTTACTGTGTGTATCTGTGCTGTGCTAGAGCTGTACTGTGTGTATCTGTGCTGTACAAAAGCTGTACTGTGTGTATCTGTGCTGTACTAGAGCTGTACTTTGTGTATATGTGCTGTACTAGAGCTGTACTGTGTGTATATGTGCTGTACTAAAGCTGTACTGTGTGTATCTGTGCTGTACTAGAGCTGTACTTTGTGTATCTGTGATGTACTAGAGCTGTACTGTGTGTATATGTGCTGTACTAGAGCTGTACTGTGTGTGTCTCTGCTGTACTAAAGCTGTACTGTGTATAGCTGTGCTGTACTGGAGCTGTACTGTGTGAATCTATGCTGTACTGGAGCTGTACTGTTTGTATCTGTACTGTACTAGAGCTGTACTGTGTGTATCTGTGCTGTACTAGAGCTGTACTGTTTGTATCTATGCTGTACTAGAGCTGTACTGTGTGTATCTGTGCTGTACTGTGTGTATCTGTGCTGTACCAGAGCTGTACTGTTTGTATCTGTACTGTACTAGAGCTGTACTGTGTGTATCTGTGCTGTACTAGAGCTGTACTGTTTGCATCTGTGCTGTACTAGAGCTGTACTGTGTGTATCTGTGCCATACTAGAGCTGCACTGTGTGTATCTCTGCTGAACTGGAGCTGTACTGTGTGTATCTGTGCCATACTAGAGCTGTACTGTGTGTATCTGTGCTGTACTGTGTGTATCTGTGCTGTACTAGAGCTGTACTGTGTGTATCTGTACTGTACTAGAGCTGTACTGTGTGTATCTGTGCAGTACTGGAGCAGTACTGTAAGTATCTGTGCCATACTAGAGCTGCACTGTGTGTATCTGTGCAGTACTAAAGCTGTACTGTGTGTATCTGTGCTGTACTGTGTGTATCTGCTGTACTGGAGCTGTACTGTGTGTATCTGTGCTGTACTAAATCTGTACTGTGTGTATCTCTGCTGTACTAGAGCTGTACTGTGTGTATCTGTGCTGTACTAGAGCTGTACTGTATGTATCTGTGCTGTACTAAATCTGTACAGTGTGTATCTGTGCTGTACTAGAGCTGTACTGTGTGTATCTCTGCTGTACTGGAGCTGTACTGTGTGTATCTCTGCTGTACTAGAGCTGTACTGTGTGTATATGTGCTGTCCTAGAGCTGTACTGTGTGTATCTCTGCTGTACTAGAGCTGTACTGTGTGTAGCTGTGCTGGACTGGAGCTGTACTGCACGTATCTGTGCTGTACTGCAGCTGTGATATGTGTATCTGCACTGCACTGGAGCTGTACTGTGTGTATCTGTGCTGTACTAGATCTGTATTGTGTGTATCTGTGCTTTGCTAGATCTGTACTGCGCCTATCTGTGCTGTACTGTGTGTATCTATGCTGTACTAGATCTGTACTGTGTGTATCTGTGCTGTACTAGATCTGTATTGTGTGTATCTGTGCTGTACTAGATCTGTACTGTGTGTATCTGTGCTGTACTAGAGCTGTACTGTGTGTATCTGTGCTGTACTAGATCTGTACTGTGTGTATCTGTGCTGTACTAGAGCTGTACTGTGTGTATCTGTGCTGTACTAGATCTGTACTGTGTGTATCTGTGCTGTACTAGAGCGGTACTGTGTGTATCTGTGCTGTACAGGAGCTGTACTGTGTGTATCTGTGCTGTACTAGAGCTGTACTGTGTGTATCTGTGCTGCACAAAAGCTGTACTCTGATCTGTGCTGTACTAGAGCTGTACTGTATGTATCTGTGCTGTGCTAGAGCTGTACTGTGTGTATCTGTGCTGTACTAGAGTTGTACTGTGTGTATCTTTGCTGTACTAGAGCTGTACTGTATGTATCTGTGCTGTACTAGATCTGTACTGTGTGTATCTGTGCTGTACTAAAGCTGTACTGTGTGTATCTGTGCTGTACTGGAGCAGTACTGTGTTTATCTGTGCTGTACTGGAGCAGTACTGTGTGTATCTGTGCTGTACTAGAGCTGTACTGTGTCTATCTGTGCTGTACTAGAGCTGTACTGTGTATATCTGTGCTGTACTGGAGCTGTACTGTGTGTATCTGTGCTGTACTAGAGCTGTACTGTGTGTATCTGTGCTGTACTAGAGCTGTACTGTGTGTATCTGTGCTGTACTAGAGCTGTACTGTTTGCATCTGTGCTGTACTAGAGCTGTACTGTGTGTATCTCTGCTGTACTAGAGCTGTACTGTGTGTAGCTGTGCTGGACTGGAGCTGTACTGCACGTATCTGTGCTGTACTGCAGCTGTGATGTGTGTATCTGCGCTGTACTAGAGCTGTACTGTGTGTATCTGTGCTGTACTAGAGCTGTACTGTTTGCATCTGTGCTGTACTAGAGCTGTACGGTGTGTATCTCTGCTGTACTAGAGCTGTACTGTGTGTAGCTGTGCTGGACTGGAGCTGTACTGCACGTATCTGTGCTGTACTGCAGCTGTGATGTGTGTATCTTTGCTGTACTAGATCTGTATTGTGTGTATCTGTGCTTTGCTAGATCTGTACTGCGCCTATCTGTGCTGTACTGTGTGTATCTGTGCTGTACTAGATCTGTACTGTGTGTATCTGCGCTGTACTAGATCTGTACTGTGTGTATCTGTGCTGTACTAGAGCTGTACTGTGTGTATATGTGCTGTACTAGATCTGTACTGTGTGTATCTGTGCTGTACTAGAGCTGTACTGTGTGTATCTGTGCTGTACTAGATCTGTACTGTGTGTATCTGTGCTGTACTAGAGCGGTACTGTGTGTATCTGTGCTGTACAGGAGCTGTACTGTGTGTATCTGTGCTGTACTAGAGCTGTACTGTGTGTATCTGTGCTGTACAAAAGCTGTACTCTGTATCTGTGCTGTACTACAGCTGTACTGTATGTATCTGTGCTGTGCTAGAGCTGTACTGTGTGTATCTGTGCTGTACTAGAGTTGTACTGTGTGTATCTTTGCTGTACTAGAGCTGTACTGTGTGTATCTGTGCTGTACAGGAGCTTTACTGTGTGTTTCTCTGCTGTACTAGAGGTGTACTGTGTGTATCTGTGCTGTACTAAAGCTGTACTGTGTATATCTGTACTGTACTGGAGCTGTACTTTGTGTATATGTGCTGTACTAGAGCTATACTGTGTGTATCTGTGCTGTACTGTATGTATCTGTGCTGTACTAGATCTGTACTGTGTGTATCTGTGCTGTACTGGAGCAGTACTGTGTTTATCTGTGCTGTACTGGAGCAGTACTGTGTGTATCTGTGCTGTACTAGAGCTGTACTGTGTCTATCTGTGCTGTACTAGAGCTGTACTGTGTATATCTGTGCTGTACTGGAGCTGTACTGTGTGTATCTGTGCTGTACTAGAGCTGTACTGTGTGTATCTGTGCTGTACTAGAGCTGTACTGTGTGTATCTGTGCTGTACTAGAGCTGTACTGTTTGCATCTGTGCTGTACTAGAGCTGTACTGTGTGTATCTCTGCTGTACTAGAGCTGTACTGTGTGTAGCTGTGCTGGACTGGAGCTGTACTGCACGTATCTGTGCTGTACTGCAGCTGTGATGTGTGTATCTGCGCTGCACTGGAGCTGTACTGTGTGTATCTTTGCTGTACTAGATCTGTATTGTGTGTATCTGTGCTTTGCTAGATCTGTACTGCACCTATCTGTGCTGTACTGTGTGTATCTGTGCTGTACTAGAGCTGTACTGTGTATATCTGTGCTGTACTAGATCTGTACTGTGTGTATCTGTGCTGTACTAGATCTGTACTGTGTGTATCTGTGCTGTACTAGAGCTGTACTGTGTGTATATGTGCTGTACTAGATCTGTACTGTGTGTATCTGTGCTGTACTAGATCTGTACTGTGTGTATCTGTGCTGTACAGGAGCTGTACTGTGTGTATCTGTGCTGTACTAGAGCTGTACTGTATGTATCTGTGCTGTGCTAGAGCTGTACTGTGTGTTTCTGTGCTGTACTAGAGCTGTACTGTGTGTATCTGTGCTGTACTAGAGCTGTACTGTGTGTATCTGTGCTGTACTAGAGCTGTACTGTGTGTATCTGTGCTGTACTAAAGCTGTACTGTGTATATGTGTGCTGTACTGGAGCTGTACTGTGTGTATCTGTGATGTACTAGAGCTGTACTGTGTATAGCTGTGCTGTACTGGAGCTGTACTGTGTGTATCTGTGCTGTACTAAAGCTGTACTGTGTATAGCTGTGCTGTACTGGAGCTGTACTGTGTGTATCTTTGCTGAACTGGAGCTGTACTGTTTGTATCTATGCTGTACTAGAGCTGTACTGTGTATCTGTGCTGTACTGTGTGTATCTGTGCTGTACTACAGCCGTACTGTTTGTATCTGTACTGTACTAGAGTTGTACTGTGTGTATCTGTGCTGTACTAGAGCTGTACTGTGTATATCTGTGCTGTACTGGAGCTGTACTTTGTGTATATGTGCTGTACTAGAGCTGTACTGTGTGTATCTGTGCTGTACTAAAGCTGTACTGTGTGTATCTGTGCTGTACTAGAGCTGTACTGTGTGTATCTGTGCTGTACCGTGTGTATCTGTGCTGTACTAGAGCTGTACTGTGTGTATCTGTGCTGTACTAGAGCTGTACTGTGTGTATCTGTGCTGTACTAGATCTGTACTGTGTGTATCGGTGCTGTACTGTGTGTCTCTGTGCTGTACTAGAGCTGTACTGTGTGTCTCTGTGCTGTACAGGAGCTTTACTGTGTGTATCTGTGCTGTACTAGAGCTGTACTGCGCATATCTGTGCTGTACAAAAGCTGTACTCTGTATCTGTGCTGTACAGGAGCTTTACTGTGTGTATCTGTGCTGTACTAGAGCTGTACTGTGTGTATCTGTGCTGTACTAAAGCTGTACTGTGTGTATCTGTGCTGTACTAGAGCTGTACTGTGTGTATATGTGCTGTACTAAAGCTGTACTGTGTATATGTCTGCTGTACTGGAGCTGTACTTTGTGTATCTGTGATGTACTAGAGCTGTACTGTGTGTATATGTGCTGTACTAGAGCTGTACTGTGTGTGTCTGTGCTGTACTAAAGCTGTACTGTGTATAGCTGTGCTGTACTGGAGCTGTACTGTGTGAATCTATGCTGTACTGGAGCTGTACTGTTTGTATCTATGCTGTACTAGAGCTGTACTGTGTATCTGTGCTGTACTAGAGCTGTACTGTTTGTATCGGTACTGTACTAGAGCTGTACTGTGTGTATCTGTGCTGTACTAGAGCTGTACTGTTTGCATCTGTGCTGTACTAGAGCTGTACTGTGTGTATCTGTGCTGTACTAGAGCGGTACTGTGTGTATCTGTGCTGTACTAGAGCTGTACTGTGTGTATCTGTGCTGTACTAGAGCTGTACTTTGTGTATATGTGCTGTACTAGAGCTCTACCATGTGTATCTGTGCTGTACTAGAGCTGTACTGTGTATCTGTGCTGTACTGTGTGTATCTGTGCTATACCAGAGCTGTACTGTTTGTATCTGTACTGTACTAGAGCTGTACTGTGTGTATCTGTGCTGTACTAGAGCTGTACTGTGTGTATCTGTGCTGTACTAGAGCTGTACTGTTTGCATCTGTGCTGTACTAGAGCTGTACTGTGTGTATCTCTGCTGTACTAGAGCTGTACTGTGTGTAGCTGTGCTGGACTGGAGCTGTACTGCACGTATCTGTGCTGTACTGCAGCTGTGATGTGTGTATCTGCGCTGCACTGGAGCTGTACTGTGTGTATCTTTGCTGTACTAGATCTGTATTGTGTGTATCTGTGCTTTGCTAGATCTGTACTGCACCTATCTGTGCTGTACTGTGTGTATCTGTGCTGTACTAGAGCTGTACTGTGTGTATCTGTGCTGTACTAGATCTGTACTGTGTGTATCTGTGCTGTACTAGATCTGTACTGTGTGTATCTGTGCTGTACTAGAGCTGTACTGTGTGTATCTGTGCTGTACTAGAGCTGTACTGTATGTATCTGTGCTGTGCTAGAGCTGTACTGTGTGTTTCTGTGCTGTACTAGAGCTGTACTGTGTGTATCTGTGCTGTACTAGAGCTGTACTGTGTGTATCTGTGCTGTACTAGAGCTGTACTGTGTGTATGTGTGCTGTACTAAAGCTGTACTGTGTATATGTGTGCTGTACTGGAGCAGTACTGTGTGTATCTGTGATGTACTAGAGCTGTACTGTGTATAGCTGTGCTGTACTGGAGCTGTACTGTGTGTATCTGTGCTGTACTAAAGCTGTACTGTGTATAGCTGTGCTGTACTGGAGCTGTACTGTGTGTATCTTTGCTGAACTGGAGCTGTACTGTTTGTATCTATGCTGTACTAGAGCTGTACTGTGTATCTGTGCTGTACTGTATGTATCTGTGCTGTACTACAGCCGTACTGTTTGTATCTGTACTGTACTAGAGTTGTACTGTGTGTATCTGTGCTGTACTAGAGCTGTACTGTGTATATCTGTGCTGTACTGGAGCTGTACTTTGTGTATATGTGCTGTACTAGAGCTGTACTGTGTGTATCTGTGCTGTACTAAAGCTGTACTGTGTGTATCTGTGCTGTACTAGAGCTGTACTGTGTGTATCTGTGCTGTACCGTGTGTATCTGTGCTGTACTAGAGCTGTACTGTGTGTATCTGTGCTGTACTAGAGCTGTACTGTGTGTATCTGTGCTGTACTAGATCTGTACTGTGTGTATCGGTGCTGTACTGTGTGTCTCTGTGCTGTACTAGAGCTGTACTGTGTGTCTCTGTGCTGTACAGGAGCTTTACTGTGTGTATCTGTGCTGTACTAGAGCTGTACTGCGCATATCTGTGCTGTACAAAAGCTGTACTCTGTATCTGTGCTGTACAGGAGCTTTACTGTGTGTATCTGTGCTGTACTAGAGCTGTACTGTGTGTATCTGTGCTGTACTAAAGCTGTACTGTGTGTATCTGTGCTGTACTAGAGCTGTACTGTGTGTATATGTGCTGTACCAGAGCTGTACTGTGTGTGTCTGTGCTGTACTAAAGCTGTACTGTGTATAGCTGTGCTGTACTGGAGCTGTACTGTGTGAATCTATGCTGTACTGGAGCTGTACTGTTTGTATCTATGCTGTACTAGAGCTGTACTGTGTATCTGTGCTGTACTAGAGCTGTACTGTTTGTATCGGTACTGTACTAGAGCTGTACTGTGTGTATCTGTGCTGTACTAGAGCTGTACTGTTTGCATCTGTGCTGTACTAGAGCTGTACTGTGTGTATCTGTGCTGTACTAGAGCGGTATTGTGTGTATCTGTGCTGTACTAGAGCTGTACTGTGTGTATCTGTGCTGTACTAGAGCTGTACTTTGTGTATATGTGCTGTACTAGAGCTCTACCATGTGTATCTGTGCTGTACTAGAGCTGTACTGTGTATCTGTGCTGTACTGTGTGTATCTGTGCTGTACCAGAGCTGTACTGTTTGTATCTGTACTGTACTAGAGCTGTACTGTGTGTATCTGTGCTGTACTAGAGCTGTACTGTTTGTATCTGTGCTGTACTAGAGCTGTACTGTTTGTATCTGTGCTGTACTAGAGCTGTACTGTGTGTATCTGTGCTGTACTGGAGCTGTACTGTGTGTATCTGTGCTGTACTAGAGCTGTACTTTGTGTATCTGTGCTGTACTGGAGCTGTACTGTGTGTATCTGTGCTGTACCGTGTGTATGTGTGCTGTCCTAGAGCTGTACTGTGTGTATTGGTGCTGTACTGTGTGTCTCTTTGCTGTACACGAGCTGTACAGTGTGTCTCTTTGCTGTACAGGAGCTCTACTGCGCATATCTGTGCTGTACAAAAGCTGTACTCTGTATCTGTGCTGTACTAGAGTTGTACTGTGTGTATCTTTGCTGTACTAGAGCTGTACAGTGTGTATCTGTGCTGTACTAGAGCTGTACTGTGTGTATCTGTGCTGTACTAAAGCTGTACTGTGTATATCTGTGCTGTACTGGAGCTGTACTTTGTGTATATGTGCTGTACTAAAGCTGTACTGTGTGTATATCTCTGCTGTACTAGAGCTGTACTGTGTGTATCTGTGCTGTACTAGAGCTGTACTGTGTATCTGTGCTGTACTGTGTGTATCTGTGCTGTACTAGAGCTGTACTGTTTGTATCTGTACTGTACTGGAGCTGTACTGTGTGTATCTGTACTGTACTAGAGCTGTACTGTGTGTATCTGTGCTGTACTAGAGCTGTACTGTTTGTATCTGTGCTGTACTAGAGCTGTACTGTGTATATATCACTGCTGTACTAGAGCTGTACTGTGTGTATCTGTGCTGTACTAGAGCTGCACTGTGTATATCTGTGCTGTACTCGAGCTGTACTGTGTATCTCTGCTGTTCTGTGTGTATCTGCTGTACTAGAGCTGTACTGTGTGTATCTGTGCTGTCTTAGAGCTGTACTGTGAGTATCTGTGCTGTACTAGAGCTGTACTGTGTGTATCTGTGCTGTACTAGAGCTGTACTGTGTATCTCTGCTGTATTGTGTGTATCTGTGCTGTACTAGAGCTGTACTGTTTGTATCTGTGCTGTACTAGAGCTGTACTGTGTGTATATGTGCTGTACTAAAGCTGTACTGTGTGTATCTGTGCTGTACTAGAGCTGTACTTTGTGTATCTGTGATGTACTAGAGCTGTACTGTGTGTATATGTGCTGTACTAGAGCTGTACTGTGTGTGTCTCTGCTGTACTAAAGCTGTACTGTGTATAGCTGTGCTGTACTGGAGCTGTACTGTGTGAATCTATGCTGTACTGGAGCTGTACTGTTTGTATCTGTACTGTACTAGAGCTGTACTGTGTGTATCTGTGCTGTACTAGAGCTGTACTGTTTGTATCTATGCTGTACTAGAGCTGTACTGTGTGTATCTGTGCTGTACTGTGTGTATCTGTGCTGTACCAGAGCTGTACTGTTTGTATCTGTACTGTACTAGAGCTGTACTGTGTGTATCTGTGCTGTACTAGAGCTGTACTGTTTGCATCTGTGCTGTACTAGAGCTGTACTGTGTGTATCTGTGCTGTACTAGAGCTGTACTGTGTGTATCTGTGCCATACTAGAGCTGCACTGTGTGTATCTGTGCTGAACTGGAGCTGTACTGTGTGTATCTGTGCCATACTAGAGCTGTACTGTGTGTATCTGTGCTGTACTGTGTGTATCTGTGCTGTACTAGAGCTGTACTGTGTGTATCTGTACTGTACTAGAGCTGTACTGTGTGTATCTGTGCAGTACTGGAGCAGTACTGTAAGTATCTGTGCCATACTAGAGCTGCACTGTGTGTATCTGTGCAGTACTAAAGCTGTACTGTGTGTATCTGTGCTGTACTGTGTGTATCTGCTGTACTGGAGCTGTACTGTGTGTATCTGTGCTGTACTAAATCTGTACTGTGTGTATCTCTGCTGTACTAGAGCTGTACTGTGTGTATCTGTGCTGTACTAGAGCTGTACTGTATGTATCTGTGCTGTACTAAATCTGTACAGTGTGTATCTGTGCTGTACTAGAGCTGTACTGTGTGTATCTCTGCTGTACTGGAGCTGTACTGTGTGTATCTCTGCTGTACTAGAGCTGTACTGTGTGTATATGTGCTGTACTAGAGCTGTACTGTGTGTATCTCTGCTGTACTAGAGCTGTACTGTGTGTAGCTGTGCTGGACTGGAGCTGTACTGCACGTATCTGTGCAGTACTGCAGCTGTGATATGTGTATCTGCACTGCACTGGAGCTGTACTGTGTGTATCTGTGCTGTACTAGATCTGTATTGTGTGTATCTGTGCTTTGCTAGATCTGTACTGCGCCTATCTGTGCTGTACTGTGTGTATCTATGCTGTACTAGATCTGTACTGTGTGTATCTGTGCTGTACTAGATCTGTATTGTGTGTATCTGTGCTGTACTAGATCTGTACTGTGTGTATCTGTGCTGTACTAGAGCTGTACTGTGTGTATCTGTGCTGTACTAGATCTGTACTGTGTGTATCTGTGCTGTACTAGAGCTGTACTGTGTGTATCTGTGCTGTACTAGATCTGTACTGTGTGTATCTGTGCTGTACTAGAGCGGTACTGTGTGTATCTGTGCTGTACAGGAGCTGTACTGTGTGTATCTGTGCTGTACTAGAGCTGTACTGTGTGTATCTGTGCTGCAAAAAAGCTGTACTCTGTATCTGTGCTGTACTAGAGCTGTACTGTATGTATCTGTGCTGTGCTAGAGCTGTACTGTGTGTATCTGTGCTGTACTAGAGTTGTACTGTGTGTATCTTTGCTGTACTAGAGCTGTACTGTATGTATCTGTGCTGTACTAGATCTGTACTGTGTGTATCTGTGCTGTACTAAAGCTGTACTGTGTGTATCTGTGCTGTACTGGAGCAGTACTGTGTTTATCTGTGCTGTACTGGAGCAGTACTGTGTGTATCTGTGCTGTACTAGAGCTGTACTGTGTCTATCTATGCTGTACTAGAGCTGTACTGTGTGTATCTGTGCTGTACTAGAGCTGTACTGTTTGCATCTGTGCTGTACTAGAGCTGTACTGTGTGTATCTCTGCTGTACTAGAGCTGTACTGTGTGTAGCTGTGCTGGACTGGAGCTGTACTGCACGTATCTGTGCTGTACTGCAGCTGTGATGTGTGTATCTGCGCTGCACTGGAGCTGTACTGTGTGTATCTTTGCTGTACTAGATCTGTATTGTGTGTATCTGTGCTTTGCTAGATCTGTACTGCGCCTATCTGTGCTGTACTGTGTGTATCTGTGCTGTACTAGATCTGTACTGTGTGTATCTGTGCTGTACTAGATCTGTATTGTGTGTATCTGTGCTGTACTAGATCTGTACTGTGTGTATCTGTGCTGTACTAGAGCTGTACTGTGTGTATATGTGCTGTACTAGATCTGTACTGTGTGTATCTGTGCTGTACTAGAGCTGTACTGTGTGTATCTGTGCTGTACTAGATCTGTACTGTGTGTATCTGTGCTGTACTAGAGCGGTACTGTCTGTATCTGTGCTGTACAGGAGCTGTACTGTGTGTATCTGTGCTGTACTAGAGCTGTACTGTGTGTATCTGTGCTGTACAAAAGCTGTACTCTGTATCTGTGCTGTACTACAGCTGTACTGTATGTATCTGTGCTGTGCTAGAGCTGTACTGTGTGTATCTGTGCTGTACTAGAGTTGTACTGTGTGTATCTTTGCTGTACTAGAGCTGTACTGTGTGTATCTGTGCTGTACAGGAGCTTTACTGTGTGTTTCTGTGCTGTACTAGAGGTGTACTGTGTGTATCTGTGCTGTACTAAAGCTGTACTGTGTATATCTGTACTGTACTGGAGCTGTACTTTGTGTATATGTGCTGTACTAGAGCTATACTGTGTGTATCTGTGCTGTACTGTATGTATCTGTGCTGTACTAGATCTGTACTGTGTGTATCTGTGCTGTACTGGAGCAGTACTGTGTTTATCTGTGCTGTACTGGAGCAGTACTGTGTGTATCTGTGCTGTACTAGAGCTGTACTGTGTCTATCTGTGCTGTACTAGAGCTGTACTGTGTATATCTGTGCTGTACTGGAGCTGTACTGTGTGTATCTGTGCTGTACTAGAGCTGTACTGTGTGTATCTGTGCTGTACTAGAGCTGTACTGTGTGTATCTGTGCTGTACTAGAGCTGTACTGTTTGCATCTGTGCTGTACTAGAGCTGTACTCTGTGTATCTCTGCTGTACTAGAGCTGTACTGTGTGTAGCTGTGCTGGACTGGAGCTGTACTGCTCGTATCTGTGCTGTACTGCAGCTGTGATGTGTGTATCTGCGCTGCACTGGAGCTGTACTGTGTGTATCTTTGCTGTACTAGATCTGTATTGTGTGTATCTGTGCTTTGCTAGATCTGTACTGCACCTATCTGTGCTGTACTGTGTGTATCTGTGCTGTACTAGAACTGTACTGTGTGTATCTGTGCTGTACTAGATCTGTACTGTGTGTATCTGTGCTGTACTAGATCTGTACTGTGTGTATCTGTGCTGTACTAGAGCTGTACTGTGTGTATATGTGCTGTACTAGATCTGTACTGTGTGTATCTGTGCTGTACTAGATCTGTACTGTGTGTATCTGTGCTGTACTAGAGCGGTACTGTGTGTATCTGTGCTGTACAGGAGCTGTACTGTGTGTATCTGTGCTGTACTAGAGCTGTACTGTATGTATCTGTGCTGTGCTAGAGCTGTACTGTGTGTCTTTGCTGTACTAGAGCTGTACTGTGTGTATCTGTGCTGTACAGGAGCTTTACTGTGTGTTTCTGTGCTGTACTAGAGGTGTACTGTGTGTATCTGTGCTGTACTAAAGCTGGACTGTGTATATGTGTGCTGTACTGGAGCTGTACTGTGTGTATCTGTGATGTACTAGAGCTGTACTGTGTATAGCTGTGCTGTACTGGAGCTGTACTGTGTGTATCTGTGCTGTACTAAAGCTGTACTGTGTATAGCTGTGCTGTACTGGAGCTGTACTGTGTGTATCTTTGCTGAACTGGAGCTGTACTGTTTGTATCTATGCTGTACTAGAGCTGTACTGTGTATCTGTGCTGTACTGTGTGTATCTGTGCTGTACTACAGCCGTACTGTTTGTATCTGTACTGTACTAGAGTTGTACTGTGTGTATCTGTGCTGTACTAGAGCTGTACTGTGTATATCTGTGCTGTACTGGAGCTGTACTTTGTGTATATGTGCTGTACTAGAGCTGTACTGTGTGTATCTGTGCTGTACTAGAGCTGTACTGTGTATATCTGTGCTGTACTGTGTGTCTCTGTGCTGTACTAGAGCTGTACTGTGTGTCTCTGTGCTGTACAGGAGCTTTACTGTGTGTATCTGTGCTGTACTAGAGCTGTACTGCGCATATCTGTGCTGTACAAAAGCTGTACTCTGTATCTGTGCTGTACAGGAGCTTTACTGTGTGTATCTGTGCTGTACTAGAGCTGTACTGTGTGTATCTGTGCTGTACTAAAGCTGTACTGTGTGTATCTGGGCTGTACTAGAGCTGTACTGTGTGTATATGTGCTGTACTAAAGCTGTACTGTGTATATGTCTGCTGTACTGGAGCTGTACTTTGTGTATCTGTGATGTACTAGAGCTGTACTGTGTGTATATGTGCTGTACCAGAGCTGTACTGTGTGTGTCTGTGCTGTACTAAAGCTGTACTGTGTATAGCTGTGCTGTACTGGAGCTGTACTGTGTGAATCTATGCTGTACTGGAGCTGTACTGTTTGTATCTATGCTGTACTAGAGCTGTACTGTGTATCTGTGCTGTACTAGAGCTGTACTGTTTGTATCGGTACTGTACTAGAGCTGTACTGTGTGTATCTGTGCTGTACTAGAGCTGTACTGTTTGCATCTGTGCTGTACTAGAGCTGTACTGTGTGTATCTGTGCTGTACTAGAGCGGTACTGTGTGTATCTGTGCTGTACTAGAGCTGTACTTTGTGTATATGTGCTGTACTAGAGCTCTACCATGTGTATCTGTGCTGTACTAGAGCTGTACTGTGTATCTGTGCTGTACTGTGTGTATCTGTGCTGTACCAGAGCTGTACTGTTTGTATCTGTACTGTACTAGAGCTGTACTGTGTGTATCTGTGCTGTACTAGAGCTGTACTGTTTGTATCTGTGCTGTACTAGAGCTGTACTGTTTGTATCTGTGCTGTACTAGAGCTGTACTGTGTGTATCTGTGCTGTACTGGAGCTGTACTGTGTGTATCTGTGCTGTACTAGAGCTGTACTTTGTGTATCTGTGCTGTACTGGAGCTGTACTGTGTGTATCTGTGCTGTACCGTGTGTATGTGTGCTGTCCTAGAGCTGTACTGTGTGTATTGGTGCTGTACTGTGTGTCTCTTTGCTGTACACGAGCTGTACAGTGTGTCTCTTTGCTGTACAGGAGCTCTACTGCGCATATCTGTGCTGTACAAAAGCTGTACTCTGTATCTGTGCTGTACTAGAGTTGTACTGTGTGTATCTTTGCTGTACTAGAGCTGTACAGTGTGTATCTGTGCTGTACTAGAGCTGTACTGTGTATATCTGTGCTGTACTGGAGCTGTACTTTGTGTATATGTGCTGTACTAAAGCTGTACTGTGTATATCTGTGCTGTACTGGAGCTGTACTTTGTGTATATGTGCTGTACTAGAGCTGTACTGTGTGTATCTGTGCTGTACTAAAGCTGTACTGTGTGTATATCTCTGCTGTACTAGAGCTGTACTGTGTGTATCTGTGCTGTACTAGAGCTGTACTGTGTATCTGTGCTGTACTGTGTGTATCTGTGCTGTACTAGAGCTGTACTGTTTGTATCTGTACTGTACTGGAGCTGTACTGTGTGTATCTGTACTGTACTAGAGCTGTACTGTGTGTATCTGTGCTGTACTAGAGCTGTACTGTTTGTATCTGTGCTGTACTAGAGCTGTACTGTTTGTATCTCTGCTGTACTAGAGCTGTACTGTGTGTATCTGTGCTGTACTAGAGCTGCACTGTGTATATCTGTGCTGTACTCGAGCTGTACTGTGTATCTCTGCTGTTCTGTGTGTATCTGCTGTACTAGAGCTGTACTGTGTGTATCTGTGCTGTCTTAGAGCTGTACTGTGAGTATCTGTGCTGTACTAGAGCTGTACTGTGTGTATCTGTGCTGTACTAGAGCTGTACTGTTTGTATCTCTGCTGTACTAGAGCTGTACTGTGTGTATCTGTGCTGTACTAGAGCTGTACTGTGTGTATCTGTGCTGTACTAGAGCTGTACTGTGTGTATCTGTGCTGTACTGGATCTGTACTGTGTGTTTCTGTGCTGTATTAGATCTGTACTGTGTGTATCTGCTGTATTAGATCTGTACTGTGTATATCTGTGCTGTACTAGAGCTGTACTGTGTGTATCTGTGCTGTACTAAAGCTGTACTGTGTGTATCTGTGCTGTACTAGAGCTGTACCGTGTGTATCTATGCTCTGCTAGAGCTGTACTGCGCGTACCTGTGCTGTACAAAAGCTGTACTCTATCTGTGCTGTACTGGAGCTATACTGTATGTATCTGTGCTGTGTTAGAGCTGTACTGTGTGTATCTGTGCTGTACTGGAGCTGTACTGTGTGTATCTGTGCTTTGTTAGAGCTGTACTGTGTGTATCTGTGCTGTACTGTGTGTATCTGTCCTGTACTAGAGCTGTATTGTGTGTATCTGTCCTGTACTGGAGCTGTACTGTATGTATCTGTGCTGTACCAGAGCTGTACTGTATGTATCTGTGCTGTACTAGAGCTGTACTGTGTGTATCTGTGCTGTACTATATCTATACGATTCTTCATGCTTCTCCAAGTTCTTCACGCTGACCTTATCGCTAACTGTAACCTTTATTCTGGTCACTCAGCCCAAATCAAACCCTAACCCCACTCCTCCCTGGAACCCAAACTCTCACCTTTGGATCGAAGGCCTTCTTAAAGATTTCGCAGAGTTTCCTGGCGAACGTCTCTGATTTGCCAGTTTCTGTGGCGTAAAGAATTGTCACCTTTACCCGCTTGGCCATAGCTCGGGACATCAGCGACGCCGAAAACTTCACCGCACTGCAATACAACAGGAGAAGAACTGTGACCGCAACAACAACCGACAGCTCCTTCCAGACTCTCCGAAAAGACTGCAACCGAGAAACTATATCCCAGGCCAGCCGTAAGCCACACTCCTCCCACCAGGCGTTTCACTCTCTATCCAGCCTCACACTTCCAATCAGTTCTTACGTTGCGAGTTGCTTGAATCGAATTGTGCGTCGTTTCATTGGGAAACCCTCATTTCCTTTCCATACGTGAGTTTTCCACGGATCTGGCTGGAAGATTAAAAATAAATTTGTGAGCTTTTAGTCTCATTTCACATTCGAGAATTTCAGCGCAGTACTTGGAGGCCATTCAACCCATCGTACCTGCACCATCGCCGGGATAATTGCCAGTGATGGTGCCAGGTCTCGTGCCGGGCCAGGGCCAGTGCTGGGACCAGTGCGCTGGCCGGTGCTGGGGCCAGTGTCGAGTCCACTGCCGCTGCCAATGCCAGTGCCGGGGACAGGACCTCGGGCCAAGCTCAGTGCCTGTGCTGGTGCCACTGATGAGGCCAGTGCTAGCCATGGGGCTAGTGCTGAGGTCAGTGCTGGGGCCAGTGCTAGCTTCATAACTGAGCTCTCTACTCCAATCCCATTTATATCAATCACAGCTCCCTCAATCCGTGTATCTGTAACCCTCGATCCGTGTACCTGTAACCCTCGATCCGTGTACCTGTAACCCTCAATCCGTGTACCTGTAACCCTAGATCCGTGTACCTGTAACCCTCGATCCGTGTACATGTAACCCTCGATCCGTGAACCTGTAACCCTCGATCCGTGTACATGTAACCCTCGATCCGTGTGCCTGTAACCCTCGATCCGTGTGCCTGTAACCCTCGATCCGTGTGCCTGTAATCCTCAATCCGTGTACCTGTAACCCTCGATATGTGTACCTGTAACCCTCGATCTGTGTAACTCGTGTTTAGGGATGGCTGGGGGAGATGGGGAGAAGCTATTTAAGTCAGGTTGGGGAGATGGGGGTAGGTCTTTAGGTAGGGTTGGGGAGTTGGGGAGAAGGTCTTTAGGTAGGGTTGGTGAGATAGGAGAAGGTCTTTAGGTCGGGTTGGGGAGATGAGGAGAATGTCTTTAGGTAGGGTTGGGGAGATGGGTAGAATGTATTTTGGTAGGTTTGGGGGATACGGCGAAAAGGTCTTTCGGTAGGCTTGGGGAGATGGGGGGAGGGGCTTCAGGTAGGGTTGGTAAATGGAGGAAGTTCTTTCGGTAGGTTTGGGGAGATGAGGGATGGTCTTTAGGTAGGTTTGGGGGAGATGGGGAGAAGCCCTTTAGGTAGGGTAGGGGAAGATGGGGGTAGGTCTTTAGCTCGGGTTGGTAAATGGAGGAAGTTCTTTCGGTAGGTTTGGGGAGATGAGGGATGGTCTTTAGGTAGGTTTGGGGGAGATGGGGAGAAGCCCTTTAGGTAGGGTAGGGGAAGATGGGGGTAGGTCTTTAGCTCGGGTTGGTAAATGGAGGAAGTTCTTTCGGTAGGTTTGGGGAGATGAGGGATGGTCTTTAGGTAGGTTTGGGGGAGATGGGGAGAAGCCCTTTAGGTAGGGTTGGGGAAGATGGGGGTAGGTCTTTAGCTGCGGTTGGCGAGTTGGGGAGAAGGTTTTTAGGTAGGGTTGGGGAGAATGTCTTTAGGTAGGGTTGGGGAGATGGGGGGACGGGCTTTAGGTAGGTTTGGGGAGTTGGGGAGAATTTCTTTATTTAGGGTCGGGGGATATGAGGAGAATGTCTTTAGGTAGGTTTGGGGAGATGCGGAGAATGTCTTTAGGTAATATTGGGGGTGATTGGGAGAAGGCCTTTAGGTAGGGTTGGGGGAGATGGCAAAAAGTTCTTTAGGTAGGGTTGGGGAGATGCGGGTAGGTCTTTAGCTAGGGTTGGGAAAATGAGGGAAGGTCTTTAGGTAGGGTTGGGGGAGATGTGGAGAAGGTTTTTAGGTAGGGTTGGGGAGAAGGTCTTTAGGGAGGGTTGGGGAGATAGGAGAAGGTCTTTAGGTAGGGTTGGGGAGAAGGGCTTTAGGTAGGGGTGGTGAGTTGGGGAGAAGGGCTTTAGGTAGGGTTGGGGAATATGGGGGTAGGTCTTTAGCTAGGGTTGGGGAGTTGGGGAGAGGGTAGACATAGGTAGAAAGAGAGATGAGGTCCTGCAACTAGAATTTAGGGAGCTAGGTAGCAGATTAAAAAGCAGGACCTCAAAGGTTGTAATCTCTGGATTACTCCCGGTGCCACGTGCTAGTGAGTATAGGAATAGGAGGATAGAGCAGATGAATGCGTGGCTAAAGAGTTGGTGCAGGAGGGAGGGCTTTAGTTTCCTGGATCACTGGGTCTGCTTCTGGGGAAGGTGGGACCTGTACAAGTCGGACGGGTTGCACCTGAACCGGAACGGGACCAACATCCTTGCGGGGTGGTTTGCTAGTACTGTTGGGGGAAGGGGGGGGGGTGGTTAAAACTAACTTGACAGGGGGATGGGATATGGAGTGGAGCTATAGTAGGGGGTGATGCACAGCCAAATATAGAGGAAAAAACAACTCAGCCTGGAAGGCAGAGCAAATATGTAACGGCACAAGGGAGTATGGCAAGGCTGGATGGCATTTATTTTAATGCAAGGAGTCTTGCGAGTAAGGCAGATGAATTGAAGGTGTTGATGAACACATGGGAGTATGATATTGTTGCTATCACAGAGATATGGTTGAGGGAGGGGCAGGACTGGCAGCTCAATATTCCGAGGTATAGAATCTTCAGGCAAGACAGAGGGGGGTGTAAAAGAGGAGGGGGTGTCACAATATTAATCAAGGAGTCAATTACTGCTGTAAGGAGGGATGATATCTTAGCAGGTTCCTCTAATGAGGCCATATGGGTAGAACTTACAAACAAAAAGGGGGCAAGCACTTTGCTGGGAGTGTACTATAGGCCCCCAAACAGTCAGGGGGAGATAGAGGAACAGATATGTAGGCAAATCTCAGAGAAGTGTAGAAATAATAGGGTAATAATAGTAGGGGATTTCAACTTCCCCAATATTAATTGGGATAGTCAGAGTGTGAAAGGCTTAGAGGGTACGGAATTCTTAAAATGCATCCAGGAGAGCTTTTTGAGCCAGCATGTAGAAAGTCCTACAAGAGAGGGGACCTAATTCTAGGGAATGTAGCCGGGAAAGTGGTAGGAGTATCAGTAGGAGAGCATTTTGGTGACAGTGACCATAATTCGGTGAGATTTAAGGTAGTCATGGAAAAGGACAAAGATGGACTGGAAATAAAGGTTCTAAATTGGGGGAAGGCCCATTTTAATATGATAAGGCAGGATCTGGCCAAAGTGGATTGGGATAAGCTACTCGTAGGAAAATCCACATCAGAGCAGTGGGAGTCTTTCAGAAAGGAAATAGAGACAGTACAACACCAACATGTTCCCGTAAAGGTCAAGGGTGGGACCAACAAGCCCAGGGAACCCTGGATGTCAAGGGATATATAAGAATGGATTCGCAAAAAAAGGGAGGCTTTTGGCAGATACAAAGGACTAAAAACAGTGGAAGCCCTAGAGGAGTATAGAAAGTGCAGGGGGGTACTTACAAAAGAAATTAGGAGAGCGAAGAGGGGGCATGAAAAAACCCTGGCGGGCAAAATAAAGGAAAATCCAAAGGTGTTTTATAAGTATATTAAGGGCAAGAGGATAACCAGGGAAACAGTAAGGCCCATTAGGGACCAAAGTGGCAATCTGTGTGTAGAGCCGGAAGATGTGGGTGAGGTTTTAAATGAATATTTTGCATCTGTGTTCACTAGGGAGGACGATGTAGGCATAGAAATCAGGCAGGGGGATTGTGATATACTTAAACAAATTAGTATTGAGTGGGAGGAGGTACTAGCGGTTTTAGCGGGCTTAAAAGTGGATAAATCCCCAGGCCCAGATGAGATGTATCCCAGGCTGCTGTGTGAGGCAAGGGAGGAGATTGCAGGGGCTCTGACACAAATTTTCAGAACCTCTCTGGCCACAGGGGAGGTGCCAGAGGACTGGAGGACAGCTAACATAGTACCATTATTCAAGAAGGGTAGTAGGGATAAACCAGGGAATTACAGGCCAGTGAGCCTAACATCAGTGGTAGGGAAATAATTGGAAAAAATTCTGAGGGACAGAATTAGTCTCCACTTGGAGAGGCAAAAATTAATCAAAAATAGTCAGCATGGCTTTGTCAGGGGAGATCATGTCTAACCAATTTGATTGAATTTTTCGAGGGGGTGACTAGGTGTGTGGATGAGGGTAGTGCAGTTGATGTAGTCTACATGGATTTCAGTAAGGCTTTTGACAAAGTCCCGCATGGGAGACTGGTCAAGAAGGTAAGAGCCCATGGGATCCAGGGCAATTTGGCACATTGGATCCAAAATTGGCTTAGTGGCAGGAGGCAGAGGGTGATGGTCGAAGGTTGTTTTTGTGACTGGAAGCCTGTGTCCAGTAGTGTACCGCAGGGATCGGTGCTGGGTCCTTTGCTGTTTGTAGTATATATTAATGATTTAGATATGAATGTAGGAGGTATGATCAGTAAGTTGGAAGATGACACAAAAATTGGTGGAGTGGTAAATAGCGAAGAGGGAAGCCTCAGGCTACAGGACGATATAGACAGGTTGGTCAGATGGGCAGAACAGTGGCAAATGGAATTTAACACTGAAAAGTGTGAGGTGGTGCATTTTGGGAGGACTAACAAGGCAAGGGAATACACAATGAATGGTAGGATCCTAGGAAGGACAGAGGATCAGAGGGACCTTGGTGTACATGTACATAGATCCCTGAAGGCAGCAGGACAGGTAGATGAGGTGGTTAAAAAGGCATATGGGATACTTGCCTTCATTAGCCGAGGCATAGAATATAAGAGCAGGGAGGTTATGATGGAGCTGTACAAAACGCTAGTTAGGCCACAGCTGGAATATTGTGTGCAGTTCTGGTCGCCACACTATAGGAAGGATGCGCTTCAGCTATGAAGAGAGTCTGGACAGGCTGGGGTTGTTTTCCTTAGAGCAGAGAAGACTGAGGGGGAACCTGATTGAGGTGTACAAAATTATGAGGGGCATAGATAGGGTAGATAGAAAGGAACGTTTCCCCTTAATAGAGGGGTCAATAACATGGGGGCATAGTTTCAAGGTGAGGGGCAGGAGGTTTAGAGGGGATTTGAGGAAAAACTTTTTCACCCAGAGGGTGGTTGGAATCTGGAACTCACTGTCTGAAAGGGTGGTAGAAGCATTTAGATGAGCACTTGAAACGCCATAGCATACAAGGCTACGGACCAAGTGCTGGAAAATGGGATTAGAATAGACAGGGCTTGATGGCTGGCATGGACACGATGGGCTGAAGGGCCTCTTTCTGTGCTGTATAACTCTATGACTCTGTGACTCTATAGGGTCTTAAGGTAGGGTTGGGGAGTTGGGGAGAAGGGCTTTAGGTAGGCTTGGGGAGTAGATCTTTAGGTAGGGCTGGGGCAGATGAGGAGAATGTATTTAGGTAGGTTTGGGGGAGATGGAGGGGAAGGGCTTTCGGTAGGGTTGGGGAAGATGGGGGTAGGTCTTTAGCTAGGGTTGGGGAGATGGGGAGAATGTCTTTAGGTAGGTTTGGGGAGATGGTGAGAAGGCCTTTAGGTAGGGATGGGGAGAATGTCTTTAGGTAGGGATGGTGAGAAGGCCTTTAGGTAGGGATGGGGAGAATGTCTTTAGGTAGGGATGGGGAGAATGTCTTTAGGTAGGGATGGGGAGAATGTCTTTAGGTAGGGATGGGGAGAATGTCTTTAGGTAGGGTTGGGGAGAATGTCTTTAGGTAGGGTTGGGGAGAATGTCTTTAGGTAGGGTTGGGGAGAATGTCTTTAGGTAGGGATGGGGAGAATGTCTTTAGGTAGGGTTCGGGGCGATGAGGAGAATGTCTTTCGGTAGTAACAACAGAAAACGCTGGAAAAACTCAGCAGGCCAGGCAGCTTCCGTGGAGAGAGAAAGAGAGTTAACGTTTCAGGTCGCTGACCTTTCATCAGAACTGGGAAAAAGCAGGAAATGGGACAGATTTTAAAGCGGGTTTAGGGGCGGGGAAATGGGGGAGGGGATGAAAGAACAAAAGGGAAGGTCAGTGGTAGGATCGAAAGCAGGAGAGATTAAGAGACATTGACAGACATTAAGAGATATTCAAGGAAAGAGGAGATGGTAATGGGACAGGTTGAGGAACAAAGGATGGCTCTAGATGAAGTGTGAAATGCGCTGGCAGAATGAAGGACAGCTGCCATGTGGGAGGGAAGAAAAAAAGGCCAAACAAGAAGTGTGGATAAATATATATATATATATGTGATAGGGGCCGAGGTTATGATCTGAAATTGTTGAACTCCATGTTGAGTCCAGAGGGCTGTAGAGTTCCTAATCGAAAGATGAGGTGCTGTTCCTCGAGCTTACACTGAGCTTTCGTGGAACAAAGCAAGAGGCCGAGGACGGTGAGGTCAGAGTGGGAGTGGAGCGGAGAATTAAAGTGACAGGCCACCGGGAGCTCGGGGTCCCCCTTACGGACTGAACGGAGGTGTTACGCAAAGCGGTCACCCAATCTGCGTTTGGTCTCCCCAGTGTAGAGGAGACCACATCGTGAGCAGTGAATACAGTATACTAAATTGCAAGAAGTACAAGTAAATCGCTGTTTCACCTGGAAGGGGTGTTTGGGGCCCTGGACAGTGGGAAGGGGGGAGGTATAAGGGTATGTGTTGCATCTCCTGCGCTTGCACGGGAATGTGCCGGGCGAAGGGGAAGGGATGCTGGGGGTAGTAGAGGAGTGGACTACGGTGTCGCGGAGGGAGCGGTCCCTACACAATGCTGAAAGGGGGGGTGAGGGGAAGATGCATTTGGTGTGGGATCATGCTGGAGGTGGCGGAAATGGCGGAGGATGATCCGTTGAATGTGGAGACTGGTGGGATGAAAGGTGAGGACAAGAGGAACTCTATCGTGGTTCCGGGAGGGAGGGGCAGGGGTGAGGGCAGAAGTGCGGGAGATAGAACGGACACGGTTGAGGGCCGTGTCAACCACCGTAGGGGGGAATCCTCAGTTGAGGAAAAAGGAAGACATGTCGGAAGCACTGGTATGGAATGTGACATCTTCAGAGCAGATGCGGCGGAGACGGAGAAACTGGGAGAATGGAATAGAGTCCTTACAGGAGGCGGGGTGGGAGGAAGTGTAGTCCAGGTAGCTATGGGAGTCAGTGGGCTTGTAGTGAATGTTAGTCAATAACCTATCCCCAGAGATGGAGGCGGAAAAGTCGAGGAAGGGAAGGGAAGAGTCGGAGATGGACCATGTGAAGGTGAGGGAAGGGTGGAAATTGGAAGCAAAGTGAATGAAATTTTCCAGTTCAGGGCGAGAGCAGGAGACGGCACCGATACAGTCATCAATGTACTGGAAAAAGAGGTGAGGGAGGGGAGATGGGGTGAATGTCTTTCGGCAGGGTTGGGGAGTTGGGGAGAATGTCTTTATTTAGAGTTTGGGGAGATGGGGAGAATGTCTTTAGGTAGGGTTGGGGAGATGGGGAGAATGTCTTTATTTAGGGTTTGGGGAGATGAGGAGAATGTCTTTAGGCAGGGTTGGGGAGATGGTGAGAAGGCCTTTAGGTAGGGTTGGGGAGATGGAGAGAATGTCTGTAGGTAGGGTTGGAGAGTTGGGGAGAAGGATTTAAGCTAGTATTGTGGGAGATTGTTGGAATGTCTATAAGTAGGGTTAGGAGAGATGGGGAGAAGGTGTTTAGGTAGGGATGTGGGATATGGGGAGAAGATCTTTAGGTAGGGTTGGGGGAGATGACGAAAAGGTCTTCAGGTAGGGTTGGGGAGATGGGGGGAGGGCTTTCGGTAGGGTTGGGGAAGATGAGGGCAGGTCTTTAGCTAGGGTTGGGGAGATGGAAAGAATGTATTTATTTAGGGTTGGGGGAGATGAGGAGAATGTCTTTAGGTAGGTTTGGGGAGATGGGGGAAAGGTCTTTAGGTAGGGTTGGGGGGATGGGCTTTAGGTAGGTTTGGGGAAGATGGGGTATGTCTTTAGCTAGGGTTGGGGATTTGGGGAGAAGGTCTTTAGGTAGGGTTGGGGACGATGGGGGTAGGTCTTTATCTAGGGTTGGTGAGTTGGGAAGATGGTCTTTAGGTAGGGTTCGGGATTTGGGGAGAAGGGCTTTAGGTAGGGTTGGGGAGAAGGGCTTTAGGTGGGGTTGGGGGAGATAAGGGCAGGTCTTTAGGTAGGTTTGGGGGAGATGTGGAGAAGGCCTTTAGGTAGGGTTGGGGAGATGGGGAGAATGTCTTTAGGTAGGTTTGGGGAGAAGGTCTTTATTTCGGGTTGGGGAGATGAGCAGAATGTCTTTAGGCAGGGATGGGGAGATGGGGAGAAGGCCTTTTCGGTAGGGTCGGGGAGATGGGGAGAATGTCTTTATTTAGGGTTGGGGAGATGGAGAGAATGTCTTTAGGTAAGGTTGGAGGTTGATTGGGAGAAGGTCTTTAGGTAGGGTTGGGGAGTTGGGGAGAAGTATTTAAGGTAGTTTTGTGGGAGATTGAAGGAATGTCTGTAGGTAGGGTTAGGAAAGATGGGGAGAAGGTCTTTAGGTAGGGTTGGGGAGATGGGGCAATGGATTTAGGTAGGGTTGGGGAGATGGGGAGAAGGTCTTTAGGTAGGGTTGGGGAGATGAGGGCAATGGCTTTAGGTAGGGTTGGGGAGATTTGGGTAGATCTTTAGCTAGGGTTGGGGAAATGGGGAGAATGTCATTCAGCAGGGTTGGGGAGTTGGGGAGAATGTCTTTATTTAGAGTTTAAGGAGATGAGGAGAATGTCTTTAGGTAGGTTTGGGGAGAAGGGGTGGTTGTCTTTAGGTAAGGTTGGGTGATTGGGAAAAGGTCTTTAGGTAAACTTGGGGAGATGGGGGATTGTCTTTCAGTAGGGTTGGGGAGTTGGGGAGAAGGTCTTTAGGTAGGTTTAGGGAGATGGGGAGAATGTCTTTTGGTATGGTTGGGGGTGATTGGGAGAAGGCCTTCAGGTAGGGTTGGTGAAATGGGGAGAAGGATTTAAGGTAGTTTTGTGGGAGGTTGGAGGAATGTCTATAGGTAGGGTTGTGGGCGATGGCGAAAATGTCTTTAGGTAGGGTTGGGGAGATGGGGGGGAAGGGCTTTAGGTAGTGTTGGGGAGATGGGGGAAGGGCTTTAGGTAGGGTTGGGGAAGATGGGGGAAGTTCTTTAGCTAGGGTTGGGAAATCGGGGAAGTTCTTTAGCTAGGTTTGGGGAGATGAGGGAAGATCTTTAGTTGGGTTTGGGGAGATGAGGATAACGTCTTTAGACAGGGTTGGGGGAGATGGGAGAAGGTCTTTAGTTAGGGTTGGGGCGATGAGGAGAATGTCTTTAGGCAGGGTTGGGGGAGATAGGGGAAGATCTTTAAGTTGGGTTGAGGAAGATGTGGGAAGGCCTGTAGATATTGTTGGTGCAGATGTGGAGAAGGTCTTTAGGTAGGGTTGGTGAGATGGTCTTTATGTAGGGTTGGGGAGGTCGGGGGAAGGACTTTAGGTCGGATTGGGAGAGATGGGGACGCCCTTTAGGTAGGGTTGGAGAGATGGGTATAAGGTCTTTAGGTAGGATCTGGGAAAATGGGGAGAAGGTCTTTAGGTAGGATCTGGGAAAATGGGGAGAAGGTCTTTAGGTAGGGTTGAGAGCGGTGGGGATAAGGTCTTTATGTAGAGTTGGGAGAGATGGGGCAAGTTCTTTTGGTAGGGTTGGGGAGATGGGGGAAATGTCTTTATGTAGTGTTGGGGGAGATGTTGAGAAAGTCTTTAAGTAGAGTTGGGGAGATGGGGAGATGGGGAGAATCTTTAGGTAGGTTTTGGGAGATGGGAGAAGGTCTTTAGGTAGGGTTGGCGAGATGTGGCGAACATCTTTAGGTAGGTTATGGGGAGATGGGGGAAGGTCTTTAGGGAAGTTTGGGGAGATAGTGAGATGGTCTTTATGTAGGTTTGGGGAGATCGGGGAAGGTCTTTTGGTTGGGTTGGGGGAGATGAGGGGAAGCTTTTTAGGTATGGTTGGTGCAGATGTGGAGAAGGTCTTTAGGTAAGGTTGGGGAGATGGTGAGATGGTCTTTATGTAGGGTTGGGAGAGATCGGGGGAAGGTCTTTAGGTAGGGTTGGTGAGATGGGAAGAAGGTCTTTAGGTAGGTTTGGGGAGATGGGTGAAGGTCTTTAGGTAGGTTTGGGGAGATGTGGTACAGGTCTTTAGGTAGGTATGGGGAGAAGGTCTTAGGTAGGGTTGGGGGAGATGGGGAGATGGTCTTTATGTAGGGTTGGGGGAGATGGGGAGAAGTTCCTTAGATAGGCTTGGATAAGATGGGGCGAAGGCCTTTAGGTAGGGTTGGGGTGATGGGGGAAGGTCTTAGGTAGGGTTGGGGTGATGGGCGAAGGCCTTTAGGTAGGGTTGGTGATGGGGGAAGGTCTTTAGGTAGGGTTGGGGTGATGGGGGAAGGTCTTTAGGTAGGGTTGGGGAGGTGGGGAGAAGGTCTTTAGGTAGGGTTGGTGATGATGGGGAGAATCTCTTTAGGTAGGGTTGGGGAGATGGGGAGAAGGTCTTTAGGTAGGGTTGAGGGCGACGGGTTGAAAGCCTTTTGGTACGGTTGGGGGAGATGGCAAGAATGTCTTAAGGTACGGTTGGAGAGATGGGGAAAAGTTATTTCGGTAGGGTTGGGGAGATGGGGTGACGGATTCTCGGTAGCGTTGGGGAGATGGGACGACGGTCTTTAGGTAGGGTTGGGGGAGCTAGGGAAGAAGGATTTTAGGTAGGGTTGGAGTGATGTGGGAAGCTCTTTAGGTAGGGTTGGGGGAGATGGGGAGAGACACTTTAGGTAGGGTTGGGGTGATGGGGGAATGTTGCTTAGGTAGGGATGGGGAGTTGGGGAGAGGTTCTTTCATTGGGTTGCAGCAAATGGTGAGAAGGTCTTTAGGCAGGGTTGGGAAAATGGTGGAAGTTCTTTAGGTAGGTTTTTGGGAGATGAGGGAAGATCTTTAGCTAGGGTTGAGGGAGACGAGGAGAACGTCTTTAGGTAGGGTTGGGGAGATGGGGAGAAGGTCTTTAGGTAGGGTTGGGGAGATGGAGAGAAGGTCTTTAGGTAGGGTTGGGGGAGATGGAGAGAAGGTCTTTAGGTAGGGTTGGGGAGATGGGGAGAATCTCTTCAGGTAGGGTTGGGGAGATGGGGAGAATCTCTTCAGGTATGGTTGGGGAGATGGGGAGAAGGTCTTTAGGTAGGGTTGGGGAGATGGAGAGAAGGTCTTTAGGTAGGGTTGGGGAGATGGAGAGAAGGTCTTTAGGTAGGGTTGGGGAGATGGGGAGAATCTCTTCAGGTATGGTTGGGGAGATGGGGAGAAGGTCTTTAGGTAGGGTTGGTGGAGATAGGGAGAATGTCATTATGTAGGGCTGAGGAGATGGTGAGATGGTCTTTAGGTCGGGTTGTGGCAGATGGGGGGATGCTCTTTAGGTATGGATGCAGAGATATTGAGAAGGTCTTTAGGTGGGGTTGGTGGAGATGTGGAGAAGGTCTTTTGGTAGGGTTGTGGAGATGGGTGGAATCTCTTCAGGTAGGGTTGGGGAGATGGGAAGAAGTTCTTTAGGTAGGGTTAGGGGAGATGGGGAGGAGGTCTTTAATTAGGGTTTTGGTAGATGGGGAATAGGTCTTTAGGCAGAGTTGGGGAGATGGGGAGAAGGTTTTTAGGTACGGTTTGGGGAAATTGGGAGAAGGTCTTTCGGTCTTTACGCTGGGTTGGGGAGATGGAGCATGGTCTTTTGGCAATGTTGGTGATATGGGGGTAAGGTCTTTAGGTATGGTTGGGGAGATTGGGAGAAGGTCTTTAGGTATGGTTGGGGAGGTGGGGAGAAGGTCTTTAGGTATGGTTGGGGAGATTGGGAGAAGGTCTTTAGGTATGGTTGGGGAGGTGGGGGGAAGCTCTTTAGGTGGGGTTGGGGAGATGGGGAGAAGGTCTTTTGGTAGGGTTGTGAGAGATGGGGGCAAGTCTTTAGGTAGTGTTGGGGGATGGGGGAATTTCTTTAGATAGTGTTGGTGGACATGTGGAGAAGGTCTTTAGATGGGATTGGGGGATGTGGGAAGGTCTTTAGGTAAGTTTGTTGGAGATATGGAGATGGTGTTAGGTAGGGTTGGGGAGATGGGGAGATGGTCTTTAGTTCGGGTTGGGAGAGATTGGGGAATGTCTTTAGGTATGGTTGGTGAGATGGGAGAAGTTCTTTAGATAGGCTTGGTGGAGATGTGGAGATGGTCTTTAGGCAGGGTTGAGGGAGATGGGCGGAATCTCTTCAGGTAGGGATGGGGAGAAGATCTTTAGGTAGGGTTGGGTGAGATGGGGAGAAGGTCTTCGATTAGGGTTTTGGTAGATGGGGAGTAGGTCTTCCAGCAGAGTTGGGGAGATGGGGAGAAGGTTTTTAGGTACGGTTGGGGGGATTAGGAGAAGGTCTTTAGGTCTTTACGCTGGGTTGGGGACATGGGGCATGGTCTTTTGGCAGATTCTGAAATGGTCCCAGCGGATTGGAAGGTCGCAAATGTAACACCACTATTCAAGAAAGGAGGGAGAGAAAAAACAGGGAACTACAGGCAAGTTAGCCTGATTTCAGTTGTCGGGAAAATGCTCGAATTCACTGTTGAGGAAGTGGTATCAAGTCACTTAGAAAATCATAACATGATTAGGCAGAGTCAACATGGTTTTATGAAAAGGAAATCGTGTTTGACAAATTAATGACAGTTCTTTGAGGCTGTAACTAGCAGGGTAGATAAAGGGCAACCAGTGGATGTAGTATATTTGGATTTCCAAACGGCATTCTATAAGGTGCCACATAAAAGATTATTACACAAGATTAGAGCTCATGGTGTTGGGGGTAATATAGTAGCATGGATAGAGGATTGGTTAAATGACAGAAAACAGAGAGTAGGGATAAACGGATCTTTTTCAGGTTGGCAGGCTGTAATGAGTAGGGTGCTGCAAGGATCAGTGTTGGGGCCTCAGCTATTTACAATCTATATTAATGACCTAGATGAAGGGACCGAGTGTAATGTACTTTTGACAAAGTCCCACATGGGAGACTGGTCAAGAAGGTAAGAGCCCATGGGATCCAGGGCAATTTGGCACATTGGATCCAAAATTGGCTTAGTGGCAGGAGGCAGAGGGTGATGGTCGAAGGCTGTTTTTGTGACTGGAAGCCTGTGTCCAGTGGTGTACCGCAGGGATCGGTGCTGGGTCCCTTGCTGTTTGTAGTGTACATTAATGATTTAGATATGAATGTAGGAGGTATGATCAGTAAGTTAGCAGATGACACGGAAATTGGTGGAGTGGTAAATAGCGAGGAGGGAAGCCTCAGGCTACAGGACGATATAGATGGGTTGGTCAGATGGGCAGAACAGTGGCAAATGGAATTTAACCCTGAAAAATGTGAGGTGATGCATTTTGGGAGGACTAACAAGGCAAGGGAATACACAATGAATGGTAGGACCCTAGGAAGGACAGAGGATCAGAGGGACCTTGGTGTGCATGTACATAGATCCCTGAAGGCAGCAGGACAGGTAGATAAGGTGGTTAAAAAGGCATATGGGATACTTGCCTTCATTAGCTGAGGCATAGAATATAAGAGCAGGGAGGTTATGATGGAGCTGTACAAAATTCTAGTTAGGCCACAGCTGGAATACTGTGTGCAGTTCTGGTCGCCACACTATAGGAGGGATGTGATTGCATTGGAGAGGGTGCAGAGGAGATTCACCAGGATGTTACCTGGGCTGGAGCGGTTCAGCTATGAAGAGAGACTGGACATGCTGGGGTTGTTTTCCTTAGAGCAGAGAAGGCTGAGAGGGGACCTGATTGAGGTGTACAAAATTATGAGGGGTATAGATAGGGTAGATAGAAAGGAACTTTTCCCCTTAGTAGAGGGATCAATAAACAGGGGGCATAGTTTCAAGATAAGGGGTAGAAGGTTTAATGGGGATTTGAGGAAAAACTTTTTCACCCAGAGGGTGGTTGGAATCTGGAACTCACTGCCTGAAAGGGTGGTAGAGGCAGGAACCCTCACAACATTCAAGAAGCATTTAGATGAGCACTTGAAACGACATAGCATACAAGGGTACGGACCAAGTGCTGGAAAATGGGATTAGAATAGACAGGGCTTGATGGCTGGCACAGACACGATGGGCCGAAGGGCCTCTTTCTGTGCTGTATAACTCTATGACTCTATGACCCTAATGTATCCAAGTTTGCTGATGATACAAAGCTAGGTGGGACAGTAAGCTGTGAGAAGAACACAAAGAGTCTGCAAAGGGATATAGATAGACTAAGTGAGTGGGCAGTAAGGTGGCAGATGGAGTATAATGTAGGGAAATGTGAGGTTATTCACTTTGGTAGGAAGATTAGAGAAACAGAATATTTTTAAATGGTGAGAAACTTTCAAATGTTGGTGTTCAGAGTGATTTGGGTGTCCTCGTGCAAGAAACACAGAAAGCTAGCATGCAGGTACAGCAAGCAACAAGGAAGGCAAATGGCTGTTGGCCTTTATTGCAAGGGGGTTGGAGTATCAGAGTAAGGAAGTCTTGCTACAATTGTACAGGGTCTTGCTGAGACCACACCTGGAGTACTGTGCACAGTTTTGGTCTCCTTATCTAAGGAAGGATATACTTGCCTTGGAGACAGTGCGACGAATTCAGTAGATTGATTCCTGGGATGAGATGGCTGTCCTATGATGAGAGATTGTGTAGAATGGGCCTATACTCACTGGAGTTTAGAGGAATGTGTGGTGATCTCATTGAAACATACAAGATTCTGAAGGGGATTGACAGGGTTAATGCTGAGAGGTTGTTTCTCCTGGCTGGAGTGTCTAGAACTAGGGGGCATAGTCTCAGAATAAGGGGTAGGCCATTAAGAGTGAGATGAGGAGGAATTTCTTCACTCAGAGGGTTGTGAATCTCTGGAATTCTCTGCCCCAGAGGGCTGTGAATGCTAAGTCTTTGAGTATATTCAAGACTGAGATAGATAGATTTTTGGACTCTAGGGGAATCAAGGGATATGGAGATCGGGCAGGAAAGTGGAGTTGTGGTCGATGATCAGCCTTGATCTTATTGAATGGCAGAGCAGGCTCGAGGGGCCGTATGGCCTACACCTGCTGTTATTTCTTATGTTCTTATGTTTTTATAATAAAGGATCAATCACACTAATAAGCATAGTCTACAGACCACCTAATAGTGGAAGGGAGGTGGAGGAAGAAATATACAGACAAATTAGGGAAATTAGTAAAAAACATAGACTAATAATCATGGGAGATTTCAACTATACCGATATTAATTGGACAGAAGAGGTAGGTAAAGGGGATAAGGGAATGGAGTTCCTACAATGTGCACAGGACTCCTTTCTGACCCAATATGTTAAAAGCCCAAAAAGGGAGGATTCTATATTGGATCAAGTATTGGGGAATGAACCAGAGCAGATAAGAGAAGGAAAGGTAGGGGAACATATAGGCAATAGTGACCATAATATAATACGCTTTAAGATGATAATTGAGAAGGACATAAGTATGACGAAACCAGGTTAATAGATTGGAGAAAAGCTGATTTTGAGGGGCTGAGTATAGAACTTGGGGGGAAAAATGGGCAACAATATTGGCAATCAACAATGTACAACAGCAATGGGAAACATTTAAAATGGTGTTCAACAGTGTGCAGGAAAAATATATTCCACTAAAAGGAAAGAACAAACTGAACAATAATGAGATTCCATGGATGAATAAAGCCATAAGGGAACAATTGAGGGTAAGGAAAGAGGCATACATTAAGTATACAGACAGCAGGGGAGTGCATGATAAGAGAGAATACGAAAAGATTAGGAGAGAAGTCAGAAAAACAATTAGGGAGACAAAGAGGAACTATGAAATTAAATTATCAAGGAACATAAAACAAAATAGTAAAATATTTTATAGGCACATCAATAAAAAAGGAAGGTTGGGATGGGAATAGGGCCATAAAGGGATAGTCAGGATAATACCACAGGCAACGCGAGAGAGATGGCAGAAATATTAAATAATTATTTTGCTTCAGTATTTACCAGGGAGATAGAACAGGTGGACATGACATTGGATGATGAGATTAGTAAAGAGATAAGTGCATTTAAAATTAAAAAGTGATATATTAAATAAATTAATCAAACACAAACCGATTAAAACCCCCGATCTGGATGGATTGCATCCACGCATTGTAAAAGAATCTAGGGAAGAGATAGTAGAGGCATTACTACGCATATTTAATAATTCGTTGGAAAAAGGTATAGTGGCAGAGAACTGGCAGATAGCTAACATAATACCTATATTTAAGAAGGGGGATAGTACATGTCCAGGGAATTATAGAAAAGCCAGCTTAACATCTGTGGTAGGAAAAATAATAGAATCCCTACTAAAGGAGTAAATAGAAGAACAACTAGAAACCAAAAATATAATAATGAATAGTCAACATGGAATTCAAAAGGGAAAGTCTTGCTTGATCAAACTTACTGAATTTTTTGAAGAGGTAACAGAGAGAGTAGACAATGGTAATGCAGTAGATGTAATTTATCTGGATTTTCAAAAGGCCTTCGATAAGGTACCCCATAATAGACTGATGAACAAGGTCAGAGAATGCGGAGTCAGGGGACAAGTATCAGAATGGATTGCTGGCTGGATTCAGGACAGAAAGCAGAGAGTCGGAGCAAAGGGTAGCAATTTTCAGTGACAGAAGGTGGGTAGTGGTGTTCCACAAGGATCAGTGCTGTGACCACTGCTGTTCACAATTTACATTAACGATTTAGACTTTGGAATCAAAAATACAATTTCTAAATTTGCGGATGACACCAAATTTGGGGGTGGGGGATAGTCAATACTGAGGAGGTCTGCAACAAGTTACAGGAGTTAATTAATAAACTTGCAGAATGGGCATATAATGCCAGCGAGTTGAGGAACAGGGAGAGAGTGCAGATAAACACGTGGCTGCAGGGATGGTGTAGGGGGGAGGGTTTCAGTTATGTGGATAATTGGAGTGCATTCTGGGGAAGGTGGGACCTGTACAAACAGGACGGTTTGCACCTGAACCAGAGGGGCACCAATATCCTGGGAGGGAAATTTGCTACAGCTCTTCGGGGGGGTTTAAACTAATTTGTCAGGGGGATGGGAAAAAGGGCTGTAGTCCAGGAGCCAGTGGTGAGTGTAGGGAGGTACTGAGGAGGGTATCAAGGTCGCTGGAATGTACCGGCAGACAGGAAGGTGGCTTGAAGTGTGTCTACTTTAATGCAAGGAGCATCCGGAATAAGGTAGGAGAACTGGGAGCGTGGATTGGTACTTGGGACTACGATGTGGTGGCCATTACGGAGACATGGTTAGAACAGGGACAGGAATGGTTGTTGGAAGTTCCGGGGTATAGATGTTTCAGTAAGAGTAGGGAAGGTGGTAAGAAAGGTGGAGGAGTAGCATTGTTAATCAAGGATAGTTTAACAGCGGCAGAAAGGCAGTTCGAGGGGGATCTGCCGTCTGAGGTAATATGGGCTGAAGTTAGAAATAGGAAAGGAGCGGTCACGTTGTTAGGAGTTTTCTACAGGCCCCCAAATAGTAATAGAGATGTGGAGGAAGAAATTGCAAAGCAGATTATGAATAGGTGTGGAGGTCACAGAGTAGTTGTCATGGGTGACTTCAACTTTCCAAATATTGATTGGAACCTTTATAGGTCAAACAGTTCGGATGGGATAGTTTTTGCACAGTGTGTGCAGGAGGGTTTCCTGACACAATATGTGGATAGGCCGACAAGAGGTGGGGCCACATTGGATTTGGTACTGGGTAATGAACCGGGCCAAGTGTTTGATTTGTATGTGGGAGAGCACTTTGGAGATAGCGACCACAATTCGGTGACTTTCACTATTGCAATGGAGAGGGATAGGGCCATACGGCAGGGCAGGGTTTATAATTGGGGGAGGGGTAATTATGATGCGATTAGGCAAGAATTAAGGAGCATAAGATGGGAACAGAAACTATCAGGGAAAGGCACAAACGAAAAGTGGAGCTTTTTCATGGAGCAATTACTGCGTGTCCTTGATAGGTATGTCCCTGTCAGGCAGGGAGGAAATGGCCGAGTGAGAGAACCATGGTTCACAAAAGAGGTTGAATGTCTAGTCAAGAGGAAAAAGGAAGCGTATGTAAGGATGAGAAAACAAGGTTCAGTTGGGTCGATTGAGGGGTACAAGGTAGCAAGGAATGAGCTAAAAAAAGAGCTTAGGAGAGCTAGGAGGGGGCATGAGAAGTCCTTGGCGGGTCGGATCAAGAAAAACCCCAAGGCTTTTTACTCTTATGTGAGAAATAAAAGAATGACCAGGGTGAGGGTAGGGCCGGTCAAGGACAGTAGTGGGAACTTGTGCATGGAGTCAGAAGAGATAGGAGAGGTGATGAATGAATACTTTTCGTCAGTGTTCACCGAGGAGAGGGGCCATGTTTTTGAGGATGAGAGTGTGATAAAGGTGGATAGGCTGGAGGAGGTAGATGTTCTGAGGGAAGATGTTTTAGCAATTTTGAAGAACCTGAGGGTCGATAAGTCCCCTGGGCCAGATGGGATATATCCTAGGATTCTTTGGGAGGCAAGGGAGGAGATTGCAGAGCCTTTGGCTTTGATCTTTGGGTCCTCACTGTCCACGGGGATGGTGCCAGAGGACTGCAGAGTGGCGAATGTTGTTCCTCTCTTCAAGAAAGGAAATAGGAATGACCCTGGTAATTATAGGCCGGTTAGTCTCACTTCGGTGGTTGGTAAGATAATGGAAAAGGTCCTGAGGGATAGGATTTATGACCATTTGGAAAGAGGCAACTTAATCAGGGATAGTCAACACGGATTCGTGAAGGGTAGATCTTGCCTAACAAATTTGATTGAATTCTTTGAGGAGGTAACTAAGTGTGTAGATGAAGGTAGAGCAGTTGATGTCGTATACATGGATTTTAGTAAGGCGTTTGATAAGGTTCCCCATGGTCGGCTCATGAAGAAAGTAAGGAGTTGTGGGATAGAGGGAAATTTGGCCGATTGGATAAGTAACTGGCTATCTCATAGAAGGCAGAGGGTGGTGGTGGATGGAAAATTTTCGGACTGGAGACCAGTTACCAGCGGTGTGCCACAGGGGTCGGTGCTGGGTCCTCTGCTGTTTGTGATTTTTATCAATGACTTGGAGGAGGGGACTGAAGGGTGGATCAGTAAATTTGCTGATGACACCAAGATTGGTGGAGTAGTGGATGAGGTAGAGGGCTGTTGTAAGCTGCAAAGAGACATTGATAGGATGCAGAGCTGGGCCGAAAAATGGCAGATGGAATTTAACCCTGATAAGTGCGAGGTGATTCATTTTGGCAGGGCAAATTTGAATAAGGATTACAGGGTCAATGGCAGGGTTCTGAGGAACGTGGAGGAACTGAGGGATCTGGGGGTTCATATCCACAGATCTCTGAAGGTTGCCACTCAAGTGGATAGAGCAGTAAAGAAGGCCTATAGTGTGTTAGCGTTTATTAACAAGGGGTTTGAGTTTAAGAACCGTGAGGTTATGCTGCAACTGTACAGGACCTTGGTGAGACCACATTTGGAATAGTGTGTGCAGTTCTGGTCACCTCACTATAGGAAGGACGTGGAAGCATTGGAAAGAGTGCAAAGGAGATTTACCAGGATGCTGCCTGGTTTGGGGGGGAGGTCTTATGAGGAAAGATTGAGGGAGTTAGGGCTTTTCTCTTTAGAGCGGAGGAGGATGAGAGGCGACTTAATAGAGGTTTATAAGATGATGAGGAGGATAGATAGAGTGGATATTCAGAGACTATTTCCTCGGGTAGAGGCAGCTGTTACAAGGGGGCATAACTATAAGGTGCATGGGGGGAGATATAGAAGGGATGTCCGAGGTAGATTCTTTACTCAGAGAGTGGTTGGGGTGTGGAATGGACTGCCTGCTGTGATAGTGGAGTCGGACACTTTAGGAACTTTCAAGCGGTTATTGGATAAGCACATGGAGCACACCAGAATGATAGGGAGTGGGATAGCTTGATCTTGGTTTTGGACAATGCTCGGCACAACATCGAGGGCTGAAGGGCCTGTACTGTGCTGTACTGTTCTATAATTGGCAAATGAAGTTCAACATAGATAAATGTGAGGTATTACATTTTGGTAGGAAGAATAGGGAGGTCACTTATCATTTGGAGGGTGCGAGTCTAGGTGGGGTAGAGGAACAAAGGGATCTAGGAGTACAAATACACAAATCACTAAAAGTTGCGACACAGGTTAGCAAGGCCATAAAAAAGCAAACCAAGCACTAGGGTTTATTTCTAGAGGTATAGAATTGAAAAGTAGGGAAGTTATGCTAAACCTGTATCATACCTTGGTTAGACCACACTTAGAGTATTGTGTACAGTTCTAGTCGCCATATTATAAACAGGATATAGAGGCACTGGAGAGGGTGGAGAAAAGATTTACAAGGATGATACCAGATATGCGAGGGTATACATGTCAGGAAAGGATGAACAGGCTGGGTCTCTTTTCTCTTGAAAAAAGGCTGAGGGGTGACCTGATAGAGTGCAAGCCTAGCTTTTCATGCTCAAGTGTTTGGAGTGGGACTCTGAACCTTCTGACTCATAGTACTCTTAACTGAGCCACTGGCTCACAGGGGATCCCAGCCATGCCCACTGGCCCACAGGGGGCACCTGGTCCCTCCCACTGACCCGCAAGGCGAGATGAACAGAAGGGCTTTAGGTAGGGTTGGGGAGATGGGGAGAAGGTCTTTAGGTAGGGTTGGGGAGATGGGGGGGGAAGGTCTTTAGGTAGGGTTGGGAGAGATGAAGAGAAGGTATTTAGGTAGGGTTGGGGGAGATGAGGAGAAGGTCTTTAGGGAGGGTTTGGGAGATGGGGAGAAGTTATATAGGTAGGGCTGGGGGAGAAGGTCTTTAGGTGGGGTTGGGGAGATGGGGGGAAGGTCTTCAGTTGGGGTTTAGGGAGATTGTTCAAAAGATCTTACGTAGGGTTGGGGGAGATGGGAGAAGGTCTTTAGGTAGGGTTGGGGGAGATGGGGAATAGATCTTTAGGTAGGGTTGGGGTAGATGAGGAGAAGGTCTTTAGGGAGAGTTTCGAGATGGGCAGAAGGTCTTTAGGGAGAGTTGGGGGAGATTGTTGGTAAGTTTTTAGGTCGGGTTGGGGAGAGGGGGAGAAGGTCTTTAGGTGGGGTTGGGGGAGATTGTTCGAAAGATCTTTAGGTCGGGTTCGGGGAGATGGGGAGAAGCTCTTTAGATGAGTGTGTATTTTGAAACATTACCTGGTAGGAGAATGCTGGGGACAGGTTGTAGTTGAGGAATTCCTGGTGGAATGTCGGAGTTAGGCTTCCCGATAATGGAGGCACAACCCAAACCCAGTCTGTGGGACACCCACCACGGATGCGGTACTCATTCTCCAAATGCTTCATGAAGGACTCGGTGCTAGTGTGGTGGTCGACAATTGTCACTTTAGCAAGCTGAAAACACAAGAGTTTAACATTCCCCATTACAGTGTGAGGCCAATGCAGCAAGCTCCCTCTTAGGAGGGAGGCCAGACATAATGGAACTAGTGTGCTGGTAAATCACCAGACCACCATGGACTGGACAACTGAGGGCCCTCCCGGTCAGTGGGAAGGGCAGGAGCCACCCAGGGGTCAGTGGGAGGGGCCAGGAGCCCCTCGGAGTCAGTGGGAGGGGCCAGAATCCCATATGGGTCAGTGGGAGGGGCCAGGATCCCCTATGGGTCAGTGGGAGGGGCCAGAATCGCCTATGGGACAGTGGAAGGGGCCAGGATCCCCTATGAGTCAGTGGGAGGGGCCAGGATCCCCTATGGGACAGTGGGAGGGGCCAGAATCACCTATGGGTGAGTGGGAGGGGCCAGGATTCCCCATGGGTCAGTGGGAGGGGCGTGGATCCCCTATGGGTAAGTGGAAGGGGCCAGGAGCCCCTATGGGTCAGGGGGAGGGTCCAGGATCCCCCATGGGTCAGTGGGAGGGGCCAGGATCCCCTGTGGGTCCGTGGGAGGGGCCAGGAACCCTTATGGGTCAGTGGGAGGGGCCAGGATTGCCTATGGGTCAGTGGGAGGGGCTAGGATCGCCTATGGGTCACTGGGAGGGGCCAGGATCCCCTATGGGTCCGTGGGAGGGGCCAGGATCACCTATGGGTCAGTCGGAGGGGCCAGGATCCCTTGTGGTTCAGTGGGAGGGGCCAGGACTCCCTATGGGTCAGTGGGAGGGGCCAGGACTCCCTATGGGTCAGTAGGAGGGGCCAGGATCCCCTATCGGACAGTGGGATGGGCCAGGATCCCCTATGCGTCAGTGGGAGCGGTCATGAGTCCCAGCGGGTCAGGGGAAGGGGCCAGGAGCACCCAGGGGTCAGTGGGAGGGGCCAGGATCCCCTGCAGTTCAGTGGGAGGGGCCAGGATTCCCTATGGGTCAGTGGGAGGGGCCAGGACTCCCTATGGGTCAGTAGGAGGGGCCAGGATCCCCTATCGGACAGTGGGATGGGCCAGGATCCCCTATGCGTCAGTCGGAGCGGTCATGAGTCCCAGCTGGTCAGGGGGAGGGACCAGGAGCACCCAGGGGTCAGTGGGAGGAGCCAGGATCCCCTATGGGTCAGAGGGAGCGGTCAGGATCTCCTATGGGTCAGTGGGAGGGGCCAGAAACCCCTATGGGTCAGTAGGAGGGGCCAGGAGCCCCTATGGGTCAGTGGGAGGGGCCAGGTTCCCCTATGCATCAGAGGGAGGTGCCAGGATCCCCAACTGACAGTGGGATGGGCCAGGGTCCCCTATGGATCAGTGGGAGGGGCCAGGATCCCCTATGGGTCAGTGGGAGGGGCCAGGATCACCTATGGGTCAGTGGGAGGGGCCAGGATCACCTATGGGTCAGTGGGAGGGGCCAGGATCACCTATGGGTCAATGGGAGGGGCCAGGATCACCTGTGGGTCAGTGGGAGCGGTCATGATTCCCAACGGGTCAGGGGAAGGGGCCAGGAGCACCCAGGGGTCAGTGGGAGGGGCCAGGGTCCCCTATGGGTCAGAGGGTGGGGCCAGGATCCCCTATGGGTCAGAGAGAGGGGCTATGAGTCCCAGCGGGTCAGGGGGAGGGGCCAGGAGCACCCAGGGGTCAGTGGGAGGGGCCAGGATCCCCTATGGGTCAGAGGGTGGGGCCAGGAGCCCCCATGGGTCAGTGGGAGGGGCCAGGAGCCCCCATGGGTCAGTGGGAGGGGCCAGGATCCCCTATGGGTCAGTGGGAGGGCCCAGGATCCCCTATGGGTCAGTGGAAGGGGCCAGGAGCCCCTATGGGTCAGGGGGAGGGGCCAGGATCCCCTATGGGTCACTGGGAGGGGCCCGGAGTCCCAGCGGTTCAGTGGGAGGGGCCAGGATCCCCTATGGGTCAGTGGAAGGGGCCAGGAGCCCCTATGGGTCAGGGGGAGGGGCCAGGATCCCCTATGGGTCAGTATAAGAACATAAGAACATAAGAAATAGGAGCAGGAGTAGGCCAATCGGCCCCTCGAGCCTGCTCCGCCATTCAATAAGATCATGGCTGATCTGATCCTAACCGCCAATCTACTATCTATCACAGAACCATCTCCTGCATCTAACAGAATTGCACACACGAAATAGGAGCAGAATCAGGCTACACAGTCCCTGGGCCCGCTCCACTACCCACAGGGCCATGACCGATCCAAACCTAGACTCATGTCCAAATTCCTGCCCGCTCCCCGTAACCCTTAATGCCCTTTACTTCTAGGAAACTGTCTATTTCTGTTTTAAATTTAATTAATGTTGTAGCTTCTACAGCTTTTTGTGGCAGCATATTCCATGGACCTACCACCCTCTGAGTGAAGTAGTTCCTCCTCATCTCAGTTTTGAAAGAGCAGCCCCTTATTCTAAGACTATGTCCCCTAGTTCTCGTCTCACCCGTCATCGGGAACATCCTCCCCGCATCCACCCGATCCAACCCCTTCACAATCTTATATGTTTCAATAAGATCGCCTCTCATTCTTCTGAACTCCAATGAGTAGAGTCCCAATCTACCCAACCTCTCCTCATATGACCACCCCCTCATCCCGGGATTAACCGAGTGAACCTTTTTTGCACTGCCTCGAGAGCAAGGATGTCTTTCCTTAAGTAAGGACACCAAAACTGTATGCAGTATTCCAGGTGCGGTCTCACCAATACCTTGTACAACTGAAGCAATACCTCCCTATTTTTATATTCTATCCCCCTAGCAATGAAAGCCAACATTCCATTTGCCTTCTTAATCACTTGCTGCACCTGCATACTAACCTTTTGAGTTTCGTGCACCAGGACCCCCAGATCCCTTTGCACTTCAGTACTCTCCAGTTTCTTGCCATTAAGATAATAAATTGCTCTAGGATTTTTCCTGCCAAAGTGCATCACCTCACACTTTCCAGTGTTGTATTCCATCTGCCAAATCTCTGCCCACTTACTTAGCCTGTCTATGTCCCCTTGCAGGTTATTTATGTCCTCCTCACTCACTACTTTCCCTCCCATCTTTGTATCATCTGCAAATTTTGATATGTTACACTTGGTCCCTTCCTCCAAATCGTTAATATAGATTGTGAAGAGTTGGGGACCCAGCACTGACCCCTGTGGAACACCACTAGTTACTGATTGCCAGTCTGAGAATGAACCATTTATCCCAACTCTTTGCTTTCTGTTAGATAGCCAATCCTCTATCCATGCCAGAATATTACCCCCAATCCCGTGATTTTTTACCTTAAGCAATAATCTTTTGTGTGGCACCTTGTCAAATGCCTTTTGGAAGTCTAAATACACTACGTCCACTGGTTCCCCTTTATCCACTCTATATGTTACTTCCTCAAAGAACTCCAGCAAATTTGTCAAACATGACTTCCCCTTCGTAAAACCATGCTGACTTTGTCCTATTAAATTATGATTATCCAAATGTCCTGTTACTGTTTCCTTAATAATGGACTCCAAAATTTTACCTACCACAGATGTTAGGCTAACCGGTCTATAGTTACCAGCCTTCTGTCTACTGCCCTTTTTAAATAAGGGTGTTACATTAGCAGTTTTCCAGTCTGCCGGGACCTTAGCGACTGCTTCTCACTTTGTTTTGATTGGTTGGCTGGCAGACAGCCCATACATTTTCATAGGATTCTCGTGGCTGGTGGTCCAATCACTGAGCTCTGCGAAGTCCCCCCGCCCCAACAGTCTGACAGTTTCTCACTCCAGCCTTACTGGGAGAGGCAGCCAATTTACAGCCAGGTCCCCGAGGGTGAAAGGTCAGTCACTGACCCACTGCCAAACCCTAGTCCACCATCAGAGAGTGGAGCTCTTCATCCTCTCTGTCTGTCCCCTTGTCCCAGGGGTGAAAGATCCAATCCTGATTCTACCTGGAAGCTGTGAAGAACAGCAACAGTAATTTCGACAGCAGCCTTGTCCTTCCACAGCGATGAGATCTTCTGGGTCTCCAAACCCATCCTCTCCGCAACTTCCTAGCAAAGAGATAAAGAGGACAGGTGAATAAAAGAGGTTATTAAACAAAATTAGGACTCATGAGAGTGGGGATAATGTATTAGCATGTATTGAGGATTGGTTAACGGACAGAAAACAGAGAGTAGGAATATACGGGTCATTTTCAGGTTGGCAGGCTGTAACTAGTGGGGTACCACAAGGATCAGTGTTTCGGCCTCAGCTATTCACAATCTGCATCAATGATTTGGATGAAGGGACCGAATGTAATATATCCAAGTTTGCTGATGACACAATGCTGGCTGGGAATGTAAGTTGTGAGGAGGATGCAAAGAGGCTCCAAGGGGATATAGACAAGCTAAGTGAATGGGCAAGAACATGGCAAATGGAATATAATGTGGAGAAATGTGAAGTTATCCATTTTGGTAGGAAAAATAGAAAAGCAGAGTATTTTTTAAATGGTGAGGATTGGGAAATGTTGGTGTTCAGAGGGACCTGGGTGTCCTTGTACAAGAATCACTGAAAGTTAACATGCAGGGACAGCAAGCAATCAGGAAAACAAATGGTATGTTGGCCTTTATTACAAGAGGATTTGAGTATAAGGGTAAAGTTGTCTTACTGCAATTATATAAGGCTCTGGTGAGACCTCACCTGGAGTATTGTGTACAGTGTTGGTGTCCTTACCTAAGGAAGGATATACTTGTCACAGAGGGAGTGCAAGGAAGGTTCACCAGACTGGTTCTAGGAATGGAAGGATTGTCATATGAGGGAAGGTTGAGTAGACTGGGCCTATATTCTCTGGATGTTTGAGGAATGAGGGGAACATACAACATTCTTACAGGGCTTGACAGGGTAGATGCAGGGAGGATGTTTCCCCTGGCTGGGGAGTCTAGAACCAGGGGTCATAGTCTTAGAATAAGGGGTCGGCCTTTTAGGACTGAGATGAGGAGAATTTTCTGCACTCAGAGGGTGGTGAATCTTTGTAATTCACTACGCCAGAGGACTGTGGAGGCTCAGTCGTTGAGTATATTCAAGACAGAGATCGATTGATTTTTGAATATTAAGGGAATCAAGGGATATGGGGATAGTTCAGGAAAGTGGAGATGAGGTAGAAGGTCAGCCATGATCTTATTGAACAGGGGAGCAGATACAAGGGGCCGAATTGCCTACTCCTGGTCTTATTTCTTATGTTCTTATGTTCATATGTACAAGGTGTAATCGGGAGATATGGAGAGTGAAGGGTGAGATATGGAGAGTGAAGGGTGGGATATGGAGAGTGAAGGTGGGATATGGAGAGTGAAGGGTGGGATATGGAGAGTGAAGGGTGAGATATGGAGAGTGAAGGGTGGGATATGGAGAGTGAAGGGTGGGATATGGAGAGTGAAGGGTGGGATATGGAGAGTGAAGTGTGAGATATGGAGAGTGGTTGGTTAGATATGGAGAGTGAAGGGCCGGATATGGAGAGTGAAGGGTGAGATATGGAGAGTGAAGGGTGGGATATGGAGAGTGAAGGGTGGGATATGGAGAGTGAAGGGTGGGATATGGAGAGTGAAGGGTGGGATATGGAGAGTGAAGGGTGGGATATGGAGAGTGAAGGGTGGGATATGGAGAGTGAAGGGTGAGATATGGAGAGTGAAGTGTGAGATATGGAGAGTGGTTGGTTAGATATGGAGAGTGAAGGGCTGGATATGGAGAGTGAAGGGTGGGATATGGAGAGTGAAGGGTGGGATATGGAGAGTGAAGGGTGGGATATGGAGAGTGAAGGGTGGGATATGGAGAGTGAAGGGTGAGATATGGAGAGTGAAGTGTGAGATATGGAGAGTGGTTGGTTAGATATGGAGAGTGAAGGGCCGGATATGGAGAGTGAAGGGTGAGATATGGAGAGTGAAGGGTGAGATATGGAGAGTGAAGGGTGAGATATGGAGAGTGAAGGGTGAGATATGGAGAGTGAAGGGTGAGATATGGAGAGTGAAGGGTGAGATATGGAGAGTGAAGGGTGAGATATGGAGAGTGAAGGGTGAGATATGGAGAGTGAAGGGTGAGATATGGAGAGTGAAGGGTGAGATATGGAGAATGAAGAGTGAGATATGGTGCGACAGTGAATTATATTTGTGGAGATGGTGATTGGGTGGGATTGGGGGATTTGGAGTGTACGTGGGATATGACTGGGGATATAAGAACATAAGAAATAGGAGCAGGAATAGGCCACTTGGCCCCTCGAGCCTGCTCCGCCATTAATTAGATCATGGCTGATCTTGGGCTCAAAGCCACTTCCCAGCCCGCTCTCCATAACTCTTCACTCCCTTATCTTGCAAAAATGTGTCTATCTCCAACTATGGTGAGTTGGGGGTTTATGGATGGGAAGATGTTGATTGGGAGTTATGGACAGTGTGTTGGATTTTGTAAATGGTGAGTGTGTGGTATTGTGGGATACGGTGAGTTGGTGGGATTGGGTAATATGGAGAGTGGTTGGGATTGGGGATACAGTGAGTGGTTGGGATTGGGGATACGGTGAGTGGTTGGGATTAGGGGATACAGTGGGTGGGTTTGGGGTATATGGAGAGTGGGTGGGATTGGGGGATACATTGAATGGTGGGATTGGGGATATGCAGAGTGGGTGGGATATGGTTGGGGATATGGTGTGTGTGTAAGATTGTGAGATTTGGAGATTGTATGGGATGAGGGGTTACGGTGAATGGATGGGATTGGGGGATACGGTGAGTGGGTGGGATTGGGGGGTATGACAAGTATGTGGGATCAGAGGAAATAATGAGTGGGGACAATTTCTTCCTCACAAGGGTGCAACTTGTTGGGCCTGTTGCCCTTTGGATCAAATCCTGCAGCTTCCAGTCAGCCCTGAATGGATGGGTGAGTAAGGATCTTTGCAATGTCCGAACCTGACTCTCTGGTAATGAAAGGCGGAATCCCTACCTGTAGCAGGTCATACCGTGCCGAGTCACAGTAATTCCTCACACCAATCTCAGTGCCCATATACCAACCATTGAAGGGCGAGGCTGGGAACTCCAAACCTCCAATTTCAAGCACCATGTTCGCAACGGCCGGGAGTGTGTACCATTTTAGATTGAGGTCAGAGAACCATTCGAACCTGGTGAGAGAGTGATAGTGAAGGTGAAGAGTCGAACAACAGTTAACAGGCCTGAATCACATCTACACTGGGCCTACACAAGCCTTAGGTATAAAGTATACCTACACTAGGCCTGTACCAGGCCTACACAAAGCTCCGGCCTAAAGTACAACTACGCTGGGCCTACACAAGCCTCAGGCCTAAAGTACACCTAAACTGGGCCTGCACAAGCCTCAGGCCTAAAGTAAACATACACCAGACGTAGATGCAAGACAAGCCTAAACTACACCGACACCAGGCCGACACAAGCCTCAGGCCTAAAGTAGACCTACCCAGGGCCGACACAAGCCTCAGGCCTAACGTACACCTACACCAGGCCTACACAAGCCTCAGGCCTAAAGTAGACCTACATGGGTCCTACACGCAACTCAGGCATAAAGTACACCTATAGCAGGCCTACATGCACCTTGGTCCTTAAGTACACCTACACAAGGCCTACACAAGCCTCAGGGCTAAAGTAGACCTACCCAGGGCCGACACAAGCCTCAGGCCTAAAGTAGACCTACACGGGTCCTCCACGCAACTCAGGCATAAAGTACACCTATAGCAGGCCTACATGCACCTCGGTCCTTAAGTACACCTACACAAGGCCTACACAAGCCTCAGGGCTAAAGTACACCTATACTAGGTCTTCACGCACCTAAGGCTTAAATTACACCCACACTGGGCATACAAAAGCTTCAGGCCGAAAGTACATCAACACTGGGCCTACACAAGAGTCAGGCCTGAAGTACACCTACACCAGGCTGACACACACCTCAAGCCAAAATTACATTTAAATGGGAATGCATGCAACTGAGGCCTAAAGTACACATACAGCGGGCCTACACGCACCTCAGTCCTTAATTACACCTAAACAAGGCCAACACAAGCCTGAGGTCTAAGCTACACCTACACCAGGCCTACATGCACCTCAGTCCTAAGCTATACCTTCACCAGGCCTACACACACTTAAGGCATAAAGTAAATGCACACCAGGCTGACACAAACCTCAAGCCAAAAGTACACCTACACCAGGCCTACACAAGCCTCAGGCCTAAAGTACACCTACACCAGGCCTACACAAGCCTCATTCCAAAACTACACACACACTAGGCCCACATGCACTTCAGGCGTAAAGTACACTTACACTGGGTTTACGCACCTCATGCATAAAGTGCACATACACCAGGCTAACACAATCCTATGGCTTAATGTACACCTACACCAGGCCTACGCAAGCCACAGGCCAAAAGTACACCTATACCAGGCCTACACAAGCCTCAGGCCTAAAGTACTGCTATACCAAGCCTACACAAGCCGAAAGCCTAAAGTACACCTACACCAGGCTGACACATGCCTCAGGCCTAAAGTACATTCAGCCTACACCTGGCTTCAGGTCTGAATCACATCTGTAGTGGGTCTACACCACTCTAGGCACCAATCGCAACTGCTCCTATCCTACAACAACCTCTAAGATTAAACGGCAGTTAGTATAGGCTGAGGTGCATATCAGCTTTGAGGCCTGAATCATACCTCCACTCAGCTGACCTCAGCCCCTGTGCGAGTCTCGACATCAGACGCCAGTCTCACCAATGCTGGGCCGGCTCCATCCTACAGGCCTCATTTCCATCTGCTCCAGGCAGATCCCCGGTCCTAGCAGTGGAGGCTCTGTCTGCAGCCCTGAGGCTCGGAGCAGCAGGCACTGAGGCCTACTGGGCAATTCAAATGGGCAGTGCAATGGGAAATGCTCTCAATCCTGACTTACTGTGGGTGTTGTATGGAGACCTCCAGGATCAGTTCTGGTGGGATTTCAAAGAGCTCAGGGTCCTCGCCGTTGGCCTGTAACACTAAGGGCAGCACTGTGAATCGGCTTCTCTCGGGCTTCCAGCCCAGCTGCAGGCAAAGCTGGAGACAGACCATATAATAGGGGGAGGTGAGAAAAGAAGCAAAGTTCCTGAGGTACAGTAGAAAGCAGCTCACCCAAGGCCCTGCTGCAGTTCAGACCTGAGCAGCCCCAGATCTTACTTACCACTAGGTCTCTGACTGGCTTGGCACCCAGGCCCTGCTGCACTCGGGATTACATCTTTCCTGCTGTCATTTGTTGCAATACATATTGACAATGAAATTAATCAGCAGGTAGAAAACAAGGGCTTAATCAAGGACAGTGCGCATATTTTTGTTTAAAGGATGCTGGTGTCTGACAAATTTAAAATCCCTGGGACCTGCTCTAGGCCTCATTCCCAATTACTCTGGGACTACTTCTAGGCCCCATTCCCACTCACTCTGGGACATACTTTTGGCCCCATTCCCACTCACTCTGGGACCTGCTCTAGGCCCCATTCCCACTCACTCTGGGACCTGCTCTAGGCCCCATTCCCACTCACTCTGGGACCTGCTCTAGGCCCCATTCCCACTCACTCTGGGACCTGCTCTGGACCCCATTCCCACTCACTCTGGGACCTGCTCTAGGCCCCATTCCCACTCACACTTGGACCTGCTCTGGGCCCCATTCCCACTCACTCTGGGACCTGCTCTAGGCCCCATTCCCATCACTCTTGGACCTGCTCTGGACCCCATTCCCACTCACTCGTGGACCTGCTCTAGGCCCCAGTCCCACTCACACTTGGAGCTGCTCTGGGCCCCATTCCCACTCACTCTGGGACCTGCTCTAGGCCCCATTCCCACTCACTCTTGGACCTGCTCTAGGCCCCATTCCCACTCACTCGTTGACCTAGCTCTAGGCCCCAGTCCCACTCACTCTGGGACCTGCTCTAGGCCCCATTCCCACTCATCTGGGACCTGCTCTAGGCCCATTCCCACTCACTCTTGGACCTGCTCTAGGGCTCCATTCCCACTCACTCTGGGACCTGCTCTAGGCCCCATTCCCACTCACTCTGGGACCTGCTCTGGGCCCCATTCCCACTAATTCTGGGACCTGCTCTAGGCCCCAGTCCCACTCACTCGTTGACCTGCTCTAGGCCCCAGTCCCACTCACTCTGGGACCTGCTCTAGGCCCCATTCCCACTCACCCTGTGACCTGCTCTAGGCCCCATTCCCACTCACTCTGTGACCTGCTCTAGGCCCCATTCACACTCACACTGTGACCTGCTCTAGGCCCCATTCCCACTCACTCTGGGACCTGCTCTGGGCCCCATTCCCACTCATTCTGGGACCTGCTCTAGGCCCCATTCCCACTCACTCTGGGACCTGCTCTGGGCTCCATTCCCACTCATTCTGGGACCTGCTCCAGGCCCCATTCCCACTCACTCTGGGACCAGCTCTAGGCCCCATTCCCACTCACTCTGGGACCTGCTCTGGGCCCCATTCTCTCTCACTCTGGGACCTGCTCTGGGCCCCATTCTCTCTCACTCTAGGACCTACTGTAGCGGACTGTACAGAGCGTGATTACAATGGAGTGTACTTAAACAGAGTGTTTTATCTGGGGATTTGGAAAGATTGGGAATTTGGAGAAAAGTGGAAGGAGTTGCTGTTTTTTGCCTACACTACGTGTTGTGCTTTGTGTTACAGTTAGATTTTTAATTTCAGTACCCATAACTTAATTGAGATCAAGTAAGTAGTCAAGTAACTACACTGTAAACTAAGTTACCTTATTACAAATTTAATTAACTTTAATTAAATAAAACGAGGTCATATCAGGATGACCGTGCAGGTGGTGTGCCACAACTGCAGCATGTGGGAGTTTGTGGAGAGCATTGTGATCCTGGACAAACCACGTTTGCAGTAAGTGCCTGCATCTTGAGGAACTTCAGCTCAGAGTTTTTGAGCTGGTTTCTGAGGTGCAGACATTGTGGGGCATCAGGGATAATGAGTAATAACAATAAAAAGCGCTGGAAAAACTCAGCAGGCCAGGCAGCATCCGTGGAGAGAGAAACAGAGTTAAAGTTTCAGGTCGAAGACCTATAATGAGTAACCTGGACATTTTGATCCAGGAGGTAGTAACACCCTTAGGTTAGGTAGTGGTAAAGGTCTGGTTAGTGCTCGGGGACAGGAGGGTGTGACTGCATCTCAGGCAGGTAAGGGCACCCCAGGTGCAGTGCTGGAGGAGCCTTAACCTTTGCCCTTGTCCAGTAGGTATGAAGTTCTTGCTGCCTGTGTGGATGAGGGAAAAGCGTGCAGCATGGATGAGCAAGCTGACCATGGCACCATGGTGCAGGAGGCCATACGAGTAGGGGGAGTGAACGGGAATGTATTTGTGGTAGGGGACAGTATAGTCAGGCGCTAGATACTGTTCTCTGTAGCCGTGACCAAGAGTTCCAAAGGTTGTGTTGCCTGCCCGGTGCCAGGGTTAAAGACATCTCCTCGCGGCTGGAGGAGAACTTGGAGTGGGAGGGGGAGGATCCAGTTGTCGTGGTCCACGTAGGAACCAACGACATAGGTAGAACTAGGAATGAGGAACTGCTGAGGGAGTTTGAGGAGATAGGATCCAAATTAAAAAGCAGAACCTCAAAGGTAATAATCTCTGGATTGTTACCTGAACCATGCACCAATTGACATCGGGACAACCATATTAGAGGTTTAAATGCGTGGCTCAGGTGTGGGAGGAAGGGTTTTCAGTTCATGGGGCACTGGCACCAGTACTGGGGAAAGAGGGAGCTGTTCCATTGGGACGGGCTCCACTTAAACCAGGGACCAGTGTCCTGGTGAACTGATTAACTACAGCAGTAGAAAGGGCTTAAAACTAATGAAGAGGCGTGGGAAGGATCCAGGAAAGAGTAAATTTAAAAGCAGTGAGAGAAATGTCAAGACTCTAGAGCAGAGTAGAGTTTAGGGTACAAATAAGCAGAGTGGGTGAGGAAGGGACAGAGGTAGTAATAAAGGTAATAAGACATCAATGACTAAGGTGACATCAAGGAAAAATAGAAATAAGTTCATGCTAAAGGCACTATATCTGAATGCGCGAAGTATTCACAACAAAATAGATTCATTAATAGCGCAGTTAGAAATTAATAGTTTTGATCTAATAGCCATTACGGAGACGTGGTTGCAAAGTGGCCAAGGTTGGAAACTAAATATTCCAGGGTACTTAACTTTTAGAAGAGATAGGCAAAATGGAAAAGGAGGAGGAGTAGCCCTGATAATAAAGAATAGTACAAAGACAGTAGAGAGAAAGGATCTTAGTTCCGGAAATCAAGAAGTAGAATCAGTTTGAGTGGAGCTAAGAATCAGCAAGGGGCAGAAAACATTGGTGGGAGTTGTTTATAGGCCCCCAAACCGTAATTGTAATGGATGGCAGGGTAGAAATGAGGAAATTAGAGCAGCATGTAACAAGGGTAATACATTAATCATGTGGTACTTTAATCTACATATAGACTGGACAAATTAAATTTGCATTAATAGTGTGGAGGACGAATTCATGGAATGTATGCAAGATAGATTTCTAGATCAGTATGTTGAGGAACCAACTAGGGAACAGGCTATTTTACATCTAGTATTGTGCAACGAGAAAGGGTTAATTAATAACCCTGTAGTAAAGGGGCCTTTAGGGAAGAGTGACCATAATATAATAGAATTTTATATTGAGTTTGAAAGTGATTCAGTTCAATCCGAAACTAGAGTCTTAAATCTAAACAAAGCAAGCTACGTAGGTATAAGGGGCGAGTTGGATAAGGTAGATTGGGAAACTAAATTAAAAGGTATGACGGTAGAGAAGCAGTGGATAGCATTTAAAGAATTAATACATAATTTACAACAAATATTAATTCCTCCAAGGCAAAAAAAAACCACAGGAAAAGTGGTTCAACCGTGGCTAACAAGAGAAATTAAAGATAGTATTAGATCAAAGGAAGAGGCTTATAATGTTGCCAAAAAGAATAGTTAGCCTGAGGATTGTAACGGGGAAAAATTCAGCTGCTTGCGCCTCCCGTTAGCGCCTTAAGAGGGCGCTAATGGGGCGTAAAGCAGCTAACGCCCGGGCGCAGCGCCGCCCATGCCTCCCGAAAAATTTAGTGGGAGGTTAGCGGCGGCGGCAGCCGGTAGCGCCCTGTGGCGCTGCGCCGCCGGCGATGATGTCATCGCCGTGCGCAGCACCCCGCTCGCGCCCCGGCCGTGATCTTCAGTCGCGCCCCCTGATTTACCGCCAGACGCTATGTCCGACGGGTTCAGGGAGGCGTACGTGCGGCCGGGGCGGCGATATTTAAAGCGGAGGTGGCAGGCGGCCATTTTTGTTGCTGGCCGCCTGCCAGCACCTGCCCCCGGCCCCTGTGAAGCCCCCCCACCGTGAAGTGCCGGCTGCGCTCCAAGAGCCCGGCACTTCTCTTGAGTGCCGGGCTCTTTTGCCGGCACTCCCGATCCCTGGGGGCCCAGCTGGGCCCCGGTTCGCGCTGCGCAGGGTCCCTCCCCTTTAAGAAGGGGAGGAAGGCCTGCAATACCGCGGCGCGACGTGCCGCAGCGCGTGGCGCTGCGGCACGTAGCGCCAGGATATTCACTCGCAGCGCCCCAAGAGGGATGCGGGCTGCTTCCAGTTGCGCCCCGCTTCCCTCTTGGGGCGCAACCACTGAAGTTCCGGCGCGGGGCCGCTAATTTTTTCGGGGCGCTAAAAGTCGCGCCCCGGCGAGGTTAGCGCCCCAAATGGGGCGCGACTCAATTTTTACCCCTAAGGATTTTAGAATTCAGCAAAGGAGGACCAAGAAATTGATAAATAAAGGGAAAATGGAATGAGAGTAAACTAGCGAGAGGCATAAAAACAGATTGTAAAAGCTTCTATAGGTATGTAAAAAGGAAAAGATTAGCAAAAGTAAATGTGGGTCCCTTACAGGCTAACACAGGAGAAATTATAATGGGGAATAAGCAAATGGCAGAGAAACTAAACAAATACTTTGTGTCTGTCTTCACAGAAGAAGATGCAAAAAACTTCCTGGAGATAGTGGAGAACCAAGGCTCCAGTGAGAATGAGGAACTGAAAGAAATTAGTATTAGTAAAAAAATAGTACTGGAGAAATTAATGGGACTGAAAGCCGATAAATCCCCTGGACCTGATCGTCTACATCCTACGCACTGGTTGTCATTTTCCAAAATTTCACAGATTCTTATACGGTTCCCGAGGATTGGAGTGTAGCAAATGTAACCCCACTATTTAAGAAAGGAGGGAGAGAGAAAACGGGGAACTACAGAGCAGTTAGCCTGACATCAGTAGCAGGGAAAATGCTAAAATCTATTATTAAGGATGTGGTATCAGGGCACTTAGAAAATAATAATAGGATTGGGCAGAGTCAACACGGATTTATTAAAGGAAAATTGTGTTTGACGAATCTGTTAGAGTTTTTTGAGGTTCTAACTAGCAGAATAGTGGATGTGGTGTATTTGGATTTTCAGAAGGCATTCGATAAGGTGCCACATAAGAGGTTATTAAACAAAATTAGGGCTCATGGGATTGGGGGTAATAAGAACATAAGAAATAGGAGCAGGAATAGGCCACTTGGCCCCTCGAGCCTGCTCCGCCATTCAATAAGATCATGGCTGATCTTGGGCTCAAAGCCACTTCCCCGCCCGCTACCCATAACCCTTCACTCCCTTATCTTGCAAAAATCTGTCTATCTCCACTTTAAATGTATTTAATGACCCAGCCTCCACAGCTCTCTGGGGCAGAGAATTCCACAGATTCACGACCCTCTGAGAGAAGAAGTTCCTCCTCATCTCAGTTCTAAAAAGGCGACCCTTTATTCTGAGACTGTGCCCCCGCGTTCTAGATTTCCCCACGAGGGGAAACATCCTTTCTGCATCTAACTTGTCGAGCCCCCTCAGTATCTTATATGTTTCAATAAGATCACCTCTCATTCTTTTAAATTCCAATGAGTATAGGCCCAGCCTGCTCAACCTTTCTTCATAAGTCAACCCCCTCATCTCTGGAATTAACCTAGTGAATCGTCTCTGAACTGCCTCCAATGCAAGTATATCCTTCCTTAAGTAAGGAGACCAAAACTGTACGCAGTACTCGAGGTGTGGTCTCACCAATACCCTGTACAGTTGTAGCAGGACTTCCCTGCTTTTATACTTCAACTCCTTTGAAATAAAGGCTAACATTCCATTTGCCTTTTTGATTACTAGCTGCACCAGCATGCTAACTTTTTGTGTTTCATGCACAAGGACCCCCAGGTCCCTCTGAACTGTAGTATTTTGTAATCTCTCTCCATTTAAATAATAATTTGCTTTTTTATTTTTCTTGCCAAAGTGTATAACCTCGCACTTTCCCACATTATACGCCATCTGCCAAATGTTTGCCCACTCACTTAGCCTGTCTATATCCCTTTGCAGGTTCTTTGAGTCCTCTGCCCAACTTGCTTTCCCACCCATCTTTGTATCATCCGCAAACTTGGCTACATTACACTTGGTCCCTTCATCCAAGCCATTAATGTAGATTGTAAATAGTTGAGGCTCGAGCACCGATCCCTGTGGCACCCCACTAGTTAACTTTTGCCAACCGGAAAATGACCCATTTATCCCGACTCTCTGCTTTCTGTTAGTAAGCCAATTCTCTATCCATGCTAATATATTACCCCCAATTCCGTGAGCTCTTATCTTATGCAGTAACCTTTAATGTGGCACCTTATCGAATGCCTTCTGGAAATCCAAATACACCACATCCACTGGTTCACCTTTGTCAACCCTACTTGTTACCTCCTCAAAGAACTCCAGCAAATGTGTTAAACATGATTTCCCTTTCAAAAAACCATGCTGACTCTGCTTGACTATATTATGATTTTCCAAATGCCCTGCTACTGCATCCTGAATGAAGGACTCCAGCATTTTCCCAACGACAGATATTAGGCTAACTGGTCTATAGTTTCCTGCTTTCTGTCTCCCTCCTTTCTTAAATAGGGGTGTAACATTTGCGGTTTCCAATCCGCTGGGACCTCTCCAGAGTCCAGGGAATTTTGGTATATTGCAACCAATGTATCCACTATCTCTGCAGCCACTTATTTTAAGACCCTGGGATGCAGGACATCTGGTCCAGGGGACTTGTCATCTTTTAGTCCCATTATTTTACCAAGTACTATTTCCTTAGTGATAGTGATTGTCTTTAGTTCCCCCCTCCCTGTGGCCCCTTGATTATCCATTATTGGGATGTTGTTAGTGTCTTCTACCGTGAAGACAGATACAAAATATTTGTTCAGAGTCTCTGCCATTTCCCCGTTCCCCATTATTAATTCCCCAGTCTCATCCTCCAAGGGACCAACGTTTACTTTAGCTACCCTCTTCCTTTTTATATATCTGTAGAAGCTCTTACTATCTGTTTTAATGTTTCTTGCCAGTTTACTCTCATAATACATCTTCTCTCTCTTTATTATTTTTTTAGTCATCCTTTGCTGTTTTTTAAAAATTTCCCAATCCTCTGGTCTCCCACCAATCTTGGCAACATTTTCAATTTGATACCATCCTTTACTTCCTTAGTTAGCCACGGATGGTGCTCCTTTCTCTTAAAATCTTTCTCACTGGAATATATTTTTGTTGAGAGTTGTGAAATATCTCCTTAAATGTCAGCACTGCATTTCAACTGTCTTACCCTTTAATTTATTTTTCCAGTCCACTTTAGCCAGTTCTGCCCTCATGCCATTGTAATTACCTTTGTTTAAGATCAGGACACTGGTTTGAGATACAACTTTCTCACCCTCCAACTGAATTTGAAATTCAACCACTCTTTCCTAGAGGATCCTTTACTATGAGATCATTTATTAATTCTGTCTCATTACACAGTACCAGATCCAAGACAGCCTGCTCCCTGGTCGGTTCCATTACATACTGTTCTAGGAAACCATCCCGGATGCACTCTATGAACTTCTCCTCAAGGCTACCATGGCCAATTTGATTTGTCCAATCAATATGGATATTAAAATCACCCATGATTATTACCGTACCTTTTTTACAGGCCTCCATTATTTGTTGATTTATACTCTGTCCAACAGTATTGCTACTGTTCGGGGGCCTGTAGACTACGCCCACCAGAGACTTTTTCCCTTTATTAATTTTTATCTCCACCCAAACCGATTCTACATCTTGATCTTCTGAGCCAATATCACTTCTCGCCACTGCACTGATCCCATCCTTTACCAACAAAGCCACCACACCTGCCTTTCCTTTCTGTCTATCCTTCCGAATTGTCAAATAACCTGGAATATTCAGTTCCCAGCCCTGATCACCTGGCAATCACTAATATATTAGCACGGATTGAGGATTGGTTAATGGACAGAAAACAGAGAGTAGGAATAAACGGGTCATTTTCGGGTTGGCAGGCTGTAACTAGTGTGGTACCGCAAGGATCAGTGCTTGGGCCTCAGCTATTCACAATCTACATCAATGATTTGGATGAGGGGACCGAATGTAATTTATCCAAGTTTGCTGATGATGCAAAGCTGGGTGGGAATGTAAGCTGTGAGCAGCATGCAAAGAGGCTTCAAGGGGATATAGACAAGGTAAGTGAGTGGGCAAAAACATGGCAAATGGAATATAATGGCCCAAAAATTTGTGTTGATACGCGAGAGTACGCACTGTGTACTCTCGCGTATTCTGTCTCCAATTGCCGGTTTTCTGCATGCACTGCGCATGCGCTGAAAACCGGCACTTGGTGAATGGAAAAGGGGGCGGTTCCTAGGTGAACTGCGTGCGCGCTACAGGCTGCGCACATGCAGTGCACTTCGTGGTTTCAACGCGCAGGTAAGTATGGAAGATTTTACACATAAAAAAAGGAGGAGTAAGACCCACTTTTAACAAGGTAAGTAGTGAATTAAGTATTATTTTGAATTTTTTTTAACAGGTATATCTTTTTTAGAGACTTTAAAGACAGGTAAGTTTATTTTTATAACTTTTTAAAAGATTTTGGGGGGGAAATTCAGTTGGTTGCGCCTCCTGTTAGCGCCTTAAGAGGGCGCTAATGGGGCGCAAAGCATCTAGCGCCCAGGCGCGGTGAAGTTTGCGCCGCTCACAAAATTAACTAGACATTTTGCGGCGGCGCTAAACACTATCGCCACGATCTCCTGCGCCGGCAGATCGTGACGTCAGTCGAGTGCGCAACGCCCCGGTATCGCCCCAGAGCGGATATTGAGTGGCACCCCCTGCCTTACTGCCTGACGCTAGCAACGACAGGTTGAGGGGAGCATTCTGCAGTCATGAAGGGAAAGGGGGAGCGCTATTTAAAGGTGACCGCTTCCTGCCTTTTATTGTTGGTGCCATTTTTGAACTACGCATTCTAAGAGAGAAAGAGAGAGACTTCTGGAGAGATTCAACGTTGTGTGAAGGAGTTTTAGGTACTGAGCAGCACTTTGCAGGTTCATTTTGATTTACCATTCCTTGTATCACTTTAGAAGAGACTGTGGGGGCTGCACTCTGAGCTCTTTGCCTGGTACTATCCATTGTTCGTTCCAGCAGATTTGATGTGCAGGTCTCTCCAGGCCGAGATTCAAGGCTGCAATGTGCAGGATGTGGATGGAAAGCAAGATTAACCATCCCCTTTAAGAACTGGCCCGTGCCATTGTGTGTGTGTTCCATTGCTGACTGACATCACATGAGCTTCGCCAGCGCTCTGAGGTAGCGCCTCGCTCCTCGGCCTTTGCGCCTTAAGACAGGTGTGGAGCGCCTGATTTGGCGCTCCAATCACCTCCAAGGGCGATAAAAGTCAAGTTTGCAGTCGGTGGCGATAATTAGCGCCAGGCGCTAACCTTTGCGCCTGGCCGATAATTGCGCCCCAAATGGGGCGATACTGAATTTCTCCCCCCTTAAATTTTTTCAAAAATTTAATTTTTTATTTAAAATGGTTAATTTATTTAACTATACTTATTTTATTAATGTGATGGGTTTTTTTTAATTTAATTGAGGTTTAGCTGTTCTTTTGGGGGGCTATAGTATTCATAGCTTTCACAGCACTTATGTGAAAGTTATGAATGGAAGATGGTGTGCTGCCATTGGCTATAACTGAGTCACGTGATCCCACAGCTCGCACGAATTAACTACGCCTGTGGGATACGAAAGCCCAGCACAGCAGCTGTCCAGAACATCAAGTTCGTGCGAGCTGGAACTGAAAAAGCCAACGCGCAGTGAGAGATCGCGGGGAAGCCTTACCCTCGCATGAAGGCTTCCTCACGAATTTTTGGGCCATTATGGAGAAATGTGAAGTTATCCAATTTGGTGGGAAAGATAGCAAAGCAGAGTATTTTCTAAATGGTGAGAGATTGGGAAATGTTGGTGTTCAGAGGGACCTGGGTGTCCTTGTACACGAATCACTGAAAGCTAACATGCAGGTACAGCAAGCAATTAGGAAAGCTAATGGTATGTTGGCCTTTATTACAAGAGGATTTGAGTATAACAGTAAAGACATCTTACTGCAATTATATAGGGCCCTGGTGAGACCACACCTGGAGTATTGTGTACAGTTTTGGTCTCCGTACCTAAGGAAGGATATACTTGCCTTAGAGGGAGTGCAACGAAGGTTCACCAGACTGATTCCTGGGATGGGGGGATTGTCCTATGAGGAGAGATTGAGTAGACTAGGCCTATATTCTCTAGAGATTAGAAGAATGAGAGGTGATCTCATTGAAACATACAAAATTCTTACGGGGCTTGACAGGGTAGATGCAGGGAGGATGTTTCACCTGGCTGGGGAGTCTAGAACCAGGGGTCACTTTCTCTGAATAAGGGGTCAGACATTTAGGACTGAGATGAGGAGAAATTTCTTCACTCAGAGGGTGGTGAATCTTTGGAATTCTCTACCCCAGAGAACTGTGGAGGCTCAGTCATTGAGTATATTCAAGACAGAGATTGATAGATTTTTGGATATTAAGGGAGTCAAGGAAAGTGGAGTTTATGTAAAAGATCAGCCGTGATCGTATTGAATGGCAGAGCAAGCTCGAGGTGCCAAATTGCCGACTCCTGCTCTTATTTATTATGTTCTAACGTTTTAGACCCCATTCCCACTCACTCTGGGGCCTGTTTTATGCCCAATTCCCACTCACTCTGTGACCTGCTCTAGGCACCATTCCCACTCACACTTGGACCTGCTCCAGGGCCCATTCCCACTCACACTTGGACCTGCTCCAGGGCCCATTCCCACTCACACTTGGACCTGCTCCAGGGCCCATTCCCACTCACACTTGGACCTGCTCCAGGGCCCATTCCCACTCACACTTGGACCTGCTCCAGGGCCCATTCCCACTCACACTTGGACCTGCTCCAGGCCCCATTCCCACTCACACTTGGACCTGCTCCAGGCCCCATTCCCACTCACATTGGACCTGCTCTGGGCCCCATTCCCACTCACTCTGTGACCTGCTCCAGGCCCCATTCCCACTCACTCTGGGACCTGCTCTAGGGCCCATTCTCACTAACTCTAGGACCTGCTCTGGGCCCCATTCTCACTCACTCTAGGACCTACTCTAAGCCCAATGCCCACTCACTCTAGGACCTGCTCTAGGGCCCATTCTCACTAACTCTGGGACCTGCTCTAGGCCCCATTCCCACTCACTGTGTGACCTGCTCCAGGCCCCATTCCCACTCACTCTGTGACCTGCTCTAGGCCCCATTCCCACTCACTTTGGACCTGCTCTAGGCCCCATTCCCACTCACTCTGGGACTTGCTCTAGACCCCATTCCCACTCACTCTGTGACCTGCTCTAGGCCCCATTCCCACTCACTTTGGACCTACTCTCAACCCCATTCCCACTCCCTCTGTGACCTGCTCTAGGCCCCATTCCCACTCACTCTGTGACCTGCTCTAGGCCCCATTCCCACTCACTCTGTGACCTGCTCTAGGCCCCATTCACACTCACTCTGTGACCTGCTCTAGGCCCCATTCCCACTCAGTCTGGGAGCTGCTCTGGGACGCATTCCCACTCACTCTAGGACCTGCTCTTGGCCCCATTCCCACTCACTCTGAGACCTGCTCTAGGTCCCATTCCCACTCACTCTGAGACCTGCTCTAGGCCCCATTTCCACTCACTCCGAGAACTGCTCTAGGCCCCATTCCCACTCACTCTAGGACCTACTCTGGGCCCCATTCTCACTCACTCTAGGACCTACTCTAAGCCCGATGCCCACTCACTCTAGGACCTGCTCTAGGGCCCATTCCCACTCACTCTAGGACCTACTCTAGATCCGATGCCCACTTACTCTGAGAAATGCTCTGGGCTCCATTCCCATGTGCACTACACTCTGAATAACCCATCATTCGAAGCACATTTGAAGCATTTTAGAAATTTATGTGCCAATCGGCTTTGGAATCAAAGGGCCGGGAACCGCAGGAAGTGATCTTTATCAAAGGCCAATACCTCAGTGAATTCGACATTAGCACGATCTCCCAGGATTGTGCCATCTTCCTGAGTGAACCCCGCATACCGAACGTATTGACTGTTCCACACACGGAAATCACTCTTCGCCTCTGACCTCTGAGGGAAGATGGTAATGGCAGATCTACAAGAGAGATTAAAATACAGACTGCATCAGCAAATGGCAAGGAGAGCCTGGAGGGAGCTGTGTATTGGACCTGCCCCGGGAGTGCTCGATGCTGACACTGGGTATAAAGTGGGGGTACACTGTCAGGGTATGTAGAGGGAGCTGTGTATTGTACCTGTCCAGGGAGCGCTCGATGCTGACACTGGGTATAAAGTGGGGGTACACTGTCAGGGTAGTGTAGAGGGAGCTCTGTATTGTACCTGCCCCAAGAGTGCTCAATGCTGACACTGTGTATAAAGTGGGGGTACACTGTCAGGGTAATGTAGAGGGAGCTGTGTATTGTACCTGCCCTGGTAGCGCTCGATGCTGAAACTGGCTATAAAGTGGGGGTACACTGTCAGGGTAGTGTAGAGGGAGCTCTGTATTGTACCTGCCCTGGGAGAGCTCGATGTTGACACTGGGTATAAAGTGAAGATACACTGTCAGGGTAGTGTAGAGGGAGCTCTGTATTGTACCTGTCCTGGGAGTGCTTGATGCTGACACTGGGTATAAAGTGGGGGTACACTGTCAGGGTGTAGAGGGAGCTCTGTATTGTACCTGCCCTGGGGGTGATCGATGCTGACATTGGGTATAAAGTTGGGGCACACTGTCAGTGTAATGTAGAAGGAGCTCTGTATTGTACCTGCCCTGGGAGTGCTCAATGCTGACACTGGGTATATTGTGGGGGTACACTGTCATGGTAGTGTATAGGGAGCTCTGTAGTGTACCTGCCCCGGGAGCGCTCAATGCTGACACTGGGTATAAAGTTGGGTACACTGTCAGAGTAATGTAGAGGGAGCTCTGTATTGTACCTGCCCTGGGAGTGCTCAATGCTGACACTGGGTATAAAGTGGGGTACACTGTCAGGGTAATGTAGAGGGAGCTCTGTATTGTACCTGCCCTGGGAGTGCTCAATGCTGACACTGGGTATAAAGTGGGGGTACACTGTTAGGGTAATGTAGAGGGAGCTTTCTATTGTACCTGCCCTGGGAATGCTCGATGCTGACACTGGGTATAAAGTGGGGGTACACTGTCAGGGTAATGTAGAGGGAGCTTTGTATTGTACCTGCCCTGGGAGTGTTCGATGCTGACACTGGGTATAAAGTGGGGGTACACTGTCAGGGTAATGTAGAGGGAGCTCTGTATTGTATCTGGGAGCGCTCGATGTTGAAACTGGGTAATGAAGAGGGAGCTCTCTCGTTACCTGATATTCCCCTTGTTGGTTGCATACTTGATGTGATTACAGATGTGGTTGAACATCTCCTCGGCTGTACTGCAGTCCCGAGCATCAAAGCACTGTCAACACAGAATAAAAACCATTAGAAACCTGAGTAACAATGAGAGTGAGATATAGAGAAACAGAGAAAGAAAGACAGAGAGAGTGAGAATCAGAGAGAGATAGAGAGAGAGGTAAAGACAGAGAGAGAGAAAAAAAAGAGACAGAGGGGCATAGAGAGAGACAGAGAAACAGAGAGGGAGTCAGAGAGAGAGAGAGAGACAGAGAGAGAAAGACAGAGTGAGACAAAGAGAGAGACAGAGACAGAGGCAGAGAGTCATAGAGAGAGAGAGGGAGTTAGACAGAGAGAGATAGAAAGAGATAAAGACAGAGCGAGAGAATAAAAGAGACAGAGAGACATAGAGAGAGAGACAGAGAAACAGAGAGACAGACAGACAGGCAGAGAGGCATACAGAGAGAAAGAGAGACAGAATCATAGAGGGAGAGAGAGCGAGACAGAGAGAGAGAGAGAGACATAGAGAGAGAGAGAGAGAGAGACATAGAGAGAGAGAGAGAGAGAGACAGCGATTCAGAGAGGGAGACAGAGAGAGAAAGACAGAGAGAGAGAGAGACAAAGAGAGAGAGAGTCATAGAGAGAGAGGAAGAGAGAGAGAGAGAGAGAGAAACAGAGCTAGAGAGACAGAGAGAGAAAAGAGAGACAGAAAGGGAGTCAGAGAGACAGAGAAAGAAAGAGAGACATATAAGATTACATTGGATATACGGCACAGAAATAGGCCATTCGGCCCAACCAGTCCATGTCGGTGTTTATGCTCCACTCGAGCCTCCTCCCGTCTTTCCCCATCTAACTCTATCAGCATAACCCTCTATTCCCTTCTCCCTCATATGCTTATCTAAACGCCTCTTAAATGCATCAATACTATTCGCTTAATTCCCTATTGGATTTCTTGGTGACTATCTGATATTGATACAGGTATTAGTTAGTTAGTTAGTTAGTTAGTTAGTTAGTTCTTTCTTTCTTTCTCCTTTTTATAACATGGCGACCACAATTATACACAGTGAGAGAGAGAGAGAGAGAGAAGGAAAGGCAGACAGAGAGAGAGAGAGCGAAAGAGAGAGACAGGGAGAGAGACAGCGAGTGAGGAAGACAGAGAGAGAGGGAGACAGAGATAAGAGGGAGAAACAGGGAAAGGGAGACAATGTGAGAGATAAAGAGAGGCGGGGAGGGAGATTCAGATACACTGAGAAAGAGGGAGACAGAGAGAGAGAGATACAGAGAGAGGGCGAGGGAGAGAGAGACAGAGAGAGGGAGACAGAGAGAGAGAGAGAGAGATACGGAGAGAGGGAGACAGAGAGAGAGAGAGAGAGATACGGAGAGAGGGAGACAGAGAGGTAAGTATTATTTAAGGTCAGAGAGAGAAACGACAAAATTATAGACCTGTTATTCTACCATCTGTTGTGGGAATGTTATAGGAATCTATATTTAAGGACAGAGTGACTGAGCACTTAGAGAAATATGAGCTGATTAGAGAGAGCCAACATGGATTTGTAAAGGGTAGGTCATGTCTAATAAACCTGAATGATATTTTGGAGGAAGTAACTGAAGTAGTAGGCCAGCATACGTCTGTGGATGTAGTTTATATGGACTTCCAAAAGGATTTGTATAAGGTTCCACATAAGAGACTGTTAGTGGCAGTTAAAGCTCAGGGAATTGAAGGCAAATTATGAAAATGGTTAGGAGATTGGTTAGGGGGGAGAAGACAGAGAGTAGGGATAATGGGTATGTACTCGAATTGGAAGGATGTGACTAGTGGTGTCCCACATGGATCTGTGCTGTGGCCTCAACTATTCACTTTATTTATTAATAACTTAGATAACACAATAGAGAGCCATATATCCAAGTTTGCCAAAGACACAATGGTGGCATAATATGTATTGTAGACGGGAGCAGAAAATTACAAAGAGACTTTGATAGATTAAGCGAGTGGGTAAAATTTGTGCCAGATGGATTTCAACGCAGGTAAGTGAGAGGTCATTCATTTTGGACCAAAATCGATACAACCAAGTATTAGTTAAATGGTGAAAAGCCAGGAACAGTGGAAGTCCAAAGCGATTTAGGAGTCCATGTACACAGATCACTTAAATGCACTGGTCAGGTACAAAAAATAATCAAAAAGCCTAATAGAATGTTAGCCTTTATATCTAGAGGGATAGAATATGGAGGGGAGGATGTTTTGCTACAGCTATACAAAGCCCTGGTTAGACCACATCTGGAGTACTGTGTACCACAACTTAGAAAGGATAGACTGGCCTTGGAAGGAGTGCAGCACAGATTCACCAGAGTGTTACTAGGGCTCCAAGGGTTAGATGATGAGGAGAGATTACATTAACTAGGCTTCTGTTCCCTGGAACATAGAAGGTTAAGGGGTGAGTTGCATAGAATTACATAGAATATACAGTACAGAAACAGTCCATTCGGCCCAAACAATCCATGCCAGCATGTGAAGGAATAGCCATATTCAGAAAAATACACCATCCTATGAATGAATTCTGACTTTATTAAACATGACAAACTGGGCTTGGAAATCTGAAAGCCTCAAAATCAGAAGCTGTAAACAGAATGCAGGCTTTTGAGATAAGATAAGTTGTTGACACTGAAACAATAGCCCTATTGAAGCAGAGGGTTAGAGCTTCCAGAAAGTCTGAAGCCTTGGAAAAAAGACAATGGTATAACCCTGTTAAAGTGTCTGAAACCAACACTTTGAAATGAATCACATAAATTAAAGAAACATGTGCCTTTGTAAAAATGACATCAAGTAAAAGGAACACCTGCCGTCAAATCGTTTTTATGTTAAACTTAGAACACGGAGACAGGAGTCTGTGGTACAGCCAGTTGAGGTGGCTAGGGTGACAATGGTGTACCCGGTTGAAGTGTATTTTAATTTACATGTTGCAAAAGATACAAACAGAAGACTTTCATAAATATGACATCAATAGATGCAACAGCCATCACATTATTTTTGTGTTGAACTTGGAACACCTAGGAGACACGAAGTCTGCTTACAACCAGCTAAGGTGACTTAAGAATTGAATAGAAGACTTTCGTAAGAATGGCATCAAATAGATACATCTGTTACAACCGTTTTTTATGATAAACTTGAAACACCTAAAGGAGAGACACGAGTCTGAAAGTTACAAGCTGAACTAACTGTAAGAATAAAAGGGGTCAACAGAAAAATGACTAGAGATAATTAGCTTACATCAGCAGAAAACTTCAAAGGATATACCACTGAGAAAGAGTATAAATATAGAACTTTCAAATAGGAAGACAGAATTCGCTGGAAGGGGCAAAGCGATTCTCAGACTTCAGAGGCAAGCTCTGTAAGTTTTCAACTCTAAGTCTTGGGGATCAAGGTACTTGTATTTGATTTTGGTGGATATTCTGGAATAAGACTAACTAAGAAATGTAAAAATGTAACAAAGTTAAGATTTGAGAATAAGGATCTCTGATGATAAGAATTGTAAGCTTTTTGTATTGTTAAAGTTGCGATTGAATCACCAGTTGTAAACTACATGTCGGTTCTTTAATAAATCTATATATTTTTTTTAGAATTGTCTCAAATAGTACTTCTGTATCAAACTCGTGAACTCAATCTCTGTGCACTCTTTGGTGAGGAGTTGCAGAATTCTGGAGGAGTTTTCCGGACCCTCATAATATCCGGAAGGTTACAGTCTAGCTAAACTTATTAAAAGTGCTATCTGGAGGACGGTAACATCTTCAGGTCATTCCTTTCCTTTAGGGAGAGATAGTCTGGACCTTTAGACCCAATTAAGCGTCTTGAGGATCCGGCTACCTCTAACTTTAGTTGAAGGTGAACGTCTGGGGAATACGCCTGATCTGGGGTAGCCCGAAAGGGGCGAGGACTAGTAATAATCCTTTCAAGCATTTATACTCCACTCGAGCCTCCTCCTGTCTAACTCTATCAACATAACCCTCTATTCCCTTCTCCCTCATATGCTTGTCTAGCCTCCCCTTAAATGCATCTATACTATTCACCTCAACCATTCCCTGTGGTAGCGAGTTCCACATTCTCACCACTCTCTGGGTAAAGAAGTTTTTTCTGAATTCCCTATTTGATTTCTAGGTGACTATATTATGTTGATGGCCTCTAGTTTTACTCTTACCTACAAGTGGAAACATTCTCTCTGTGTCTACTCTTTCAAAACCTTTCATAATTTTCAAGAACTCTATTAGGTCACTCCTCAGCCTTATCTTTTTAAGCGAAAAGAGGCCTGTTCATTCTTTACTGATAGGTAGAACCTCGCAGTTTTGGTATCATTCTTGTAAAGCTTTTTGCTCCCTCTCCAGTGCCATATCCTTTCATAATCTGGTGACCAGAACTGTACACAGTGCTCTAAGTGTGGTCTAACCAAGGTTCAATACAAGTTTAGCATAACTTCATGACTTTTTAATTCAATCCCTCTAGAAATTAACCCCAATGCTTGGTTTGCATTTTTTATGATCTTATTAACCTGCGTCACTACTTTTAGTGACTTGTGCATTTGAACTCCGAGATCCCTTTGTTCCTCTACCCCATTTAGATCCTTACTTTCCAAGTAATATGTGCCCTCCCCATTTTTCTTAACAAAATGTAATACCTCACATTTATCTGTCTTGAAATTAATTTGCCAATTATATGCCCATTCTGAAAGTTTATTAATGCATTCTTGTAATTTGATGTAGTCCTTCTCAGTGTTGACTATCCCTCCCAATTTGGTGTCATCCACAAATTTAGAAATTGTGTTTTTGATTCCAAAGTCTAAATCATTAATATAAATTGTGAACAACAGTGGTCCAAGCACTGGTCCTTGTTCCGACCCCACTGCCCACCTTCTGCCACTCTGAATAGCTACCCTTTACCCATACTCTCTGCTTTCTGTCTTGCAGCCAGCTAGCTATCCATTCTGCTACTTGTCCCCTGACTCCACATGCTCTGACCTTATTTATTAGTCTATTATGTGGTACCTTATCGAAGGCCTTTTGGAAATCTAGATATATTATATCTACCACTTTACCCTTGTCTATTCTCTCTGTTAGCTCTTCAAAAAATTCAATGGGGTTGGTCAAGCAAGACTTTCCCTTTTGAAATCCATGCTGACTATTCCTTATGATATTTTTGGCTTCCAGATGTCCTTCTATTTTCTCCTTTAGTAGGGATTCCATTATTTTTCCTATCACTGATGTTAAGCTGACTGTTCTATCTCCCTTCTTAAATATAGGTATTACGTTAGCTATCCGCCAGTCCTCTGGCACTACACTTTTTTCTAACATGTTATTAAAAAGGTATAATAGCGCCTCTGCTATCTCTTCCCTAGATTCTTTTAAAATGCGTGGATGTAATCCGTCTGGACCAGGGGTTCCTTGACTTTGATTCGTTTATTTAATATTTCTCTTTCTATTTTAAATGCATTTATACCATTTCTGATCTCATCTTCCGATGTCATGTCCACTTGATCTATCTCCCAGGTAAATATTGAAGCAAAATAATTATTGACTGTTTCTGCCATTTCGTTATCGCTGCCTGTGAATTTATCCTGACCGTCCCTTAGTGGCCCTATTCCCATCCCGACTTTCCTTTTCTATTTATGTGCCTGCAGGATATTTTACTATTTTGTTTTATGTTCCTTGATAATTTCATTTCATAGTTCCTCTTTGCCTCCCTAGTTTGTTTTTAACTTGTCTCCTAATCTCTTTGTATTCTTCCTTGTCATGCTCTCCCATGCTGTCCATGTACTTAGTGTATGCCTCTTTCCTTACCCTCAAATTTTCCCTTATGTCTTTATTCATCCATGGTGTCTCATTAGTGTTTAGTTTGTTCTTGTTTATTAGCAGAATATATTTTTTCCTGGACTCTGTTGAACACCGTTTTAAATGTTTCCCATTGCTGTTCTACATCATTGTTTGCCAATATTGTTGTCCATTTTATTTTCCCAAGTTCTAGTCTCAGCCCCTCAAATTCAGTTTGTCTCCAATCTATTATCCTAGTCTTTGTCATGCATATATCCTTCTCAATTATTATCTTAAACCGCATTACATTATGTTCACCATTGCCTAGATGTTCCCCTATATTTACTTCTCTTATCTGCTCTGGTTCATTCTCCATTACTAGATGCAGTAGGGTTTCTTACATACTGGGTTAGAAAGGAGACCTGTACACATTCACAGAATCATAGAATCAGAGAATGGTTACAGCATGGAAGAACATAAGAACATAAGCAATAGGAGCAGGAATAGGCCACTTGGCCCCTTGAGCCTGCTCCGCCATTCAATAAGATCATGGCTGATCTTGGGCTCAAAGCCACTTCCCTGCCCGCTACCCATAACCCTTCACTCCCTTATCTTGCAAAAATCTGTCAATCTCCACCTTAAATGTATTTAATGACCCAGCCTGCACGGTTCTCTGGGGCAAAGAATGCCACAGATTTATGACCCTCTGAGAGAAGAAATTCCTCCTCATCTCAGTTCTAAAAGGGCGACCCTTTATTCTGAGACTGTGCCCCTGAGTTCTAGATTTCCCCATGAGGGGAAACATCCTCTCTGCATCTACCTTGTCGTGCCCCCTCAGTATCTTATATGTTTCAATAAGATCACCTCTCATTCTTCTATATTCCAATGAGTATAGGCCCAACCTGCTCGACCTTTCTTCATAAGTCAACCCCCACATCTCTGGAATTAACTGAGTGAATCATCTCTGAACTGCCTCCAATACAAGTATATCCTTCCTTAAATAAGGAGACCAAAACTGTATGCAGTACTCAAGGTGTAGTCTCACTAATACCCTGTACAGTTGTAGCAGGACTTCTCTGCTTTTATACTCCAAACCTCTTGCAATAAAGGACAACATTCCATTTGCTTTTCTGATTACTTGCTGTACCTGCATGCTAACTTTTTGTGTTTCATGCACAAGGACCCCCAGGTCCCTCTGAACTGTAGCATTTTGTAATCACTCCCCATTTAAATAATAGTTTGCTTTTTTATTTTTCCTGCCAAAATGGATAACCTCGCACTTTCCCACATTATACTCCATCTGCCAAATGTTTGCCCACTCACTTAGCCTGTCTATATCCCTTTGTAGATTCTTTGAGTCCTCTGCTCAACTTGCTTTCCCATCCATCTTTGTATCATCCGCAAACTTGGCTACATTACACTCGGTCCCTTCATCCAAGTCATTAATGTAGATTGTAAATAGTTGAGGCCCCAGCACCGATCCCTGTGGCACACCACTAGTTACCGTTTGCTAACCGGAAAATTACCCATTTATCCCGACTCTCTGCTTTCTGTTAGTTAGCCAATTATCTATCGAAGCTAATATATTACCCCCAATTCTGTGAGCTCTTATCTTATGCAGTAACCTTTTATGTGGCACCTTATCGAATGCCTTCTGGAAATCCAAATACACCACATCCACTGGCTCACCCTTGTCCACCCTGCTTGTTACATCCTCAAAGAACTCCAGCAAATCTGTTAAACATGATTTCCCTTTCATAAAACCATGCTGACTCTGCTTGACTGCATTATGATTTTCCAAATGCCCTGCTATTGCTTCCTTAATGAAGGACTCCAGCATTTTCCCAACGACAGATATTAGGCTAACTGGTCTATAGTTTCCTGCTTTCTGTCTCCCTCCTTTCTTAAATAGGGGTGTAACATTTGCGGTTTTCCAATCCGCTGGAACTTCTCCAGAGTCCAGGGAATGTTGGTATATTGCAACCAATGCATCCACTATCTCTGCAGCCACTTCTTTTAAGACCCTGGGATGCAGGCCATCTGGTCCAGGGGACTTGTCATCTTTTAGTCCCATTATTTTACCAAGTACTATTTCCTTAGTGATAGTGATTGTCTTTAGTTCCCCCCTCCCTGTGGCCCCTTGATTATCCATTATTGGGATGTTGTTAGTGTCTTCTACCGTGAAGACAGATACAAAATATTTGTTCAGAGTCTCTGCCATTTCCCCATTCCCCATTATTAATTCCCCAGTCTCATCCTCTAAAGGGACCAACGTTTACTTTAGCTACCCGCTTCCTTTTTATATACCTTTTGAAGTTCTTACTATCTGTTTTAATATTTCTTGCCAATTTACTCTCATAATTAATTTTCTCTCTCTTTATTATTTTTTTAGTCATCCTTTGCTGGTTTTTAAAAATTTCCCAATCCTCTGGTCTCCCACCAATCTTGGCAACATTGTATACCTTCGTTTTCAATTTGATACCATCCTTTACTTCCTTAGTTAGCCACGGATGGTGCTCCCTTCTCTTAAAATCTTTCTTTCTCACTGGAATATATTTTTGTTGAGAGTTATGAAATATCTCCTTAAATGTCGGCCACTGCATTTCAACTGTCTTACCATTTAATTTATTTTTCCAGTCCACTTTAGCCAGTTCTGCCCTCATGCCATTGTCATTGCCATTCGGCCCGTCGAGTCCATGCCATCTCTCAGCTAGTCGTACTCCCCTGCCCTGCAATTCTTTTCCTTCAGATACTTCTCCAACTCCGTTTTGAAAGATAAAATTGAGTCTGCCTCCACCATCCTTTCAGGCAGTGCATTCCAGATCCTAACCACTCGCTGCGTAAAATAGTTTTTCTTGCATCGCCTTTGGTTCTTTTGCCAATCACCTTAAATCTGTGTCCTCTGGTTCTCAACCCTTCTGCCAATGGGAACATTTTCCCTCTATCTACTCTGTCCAGACCCCTCTATCAAATCTCCTCTCAACCTTCTCTGCTCTAAGGAGAACAACCCCAGCTTCTCCAGTCTATCAGCATAACTGAAGTCCCTCATTCCTGGAATCATTCTTGTAAATCTTTTCTGCACCCTCTCGAAGGCCTTCACATCCTTCCTAAAGTGTGGTGCCCAGAATTGGACACAGTATTCCAGTTGGGGCCGAATCAGTGTTTTATACAGTCTCATCATAATTTCCAAACTTTTGTACTCTATGTCTCTATTTATGAAATTGAGAGGTCGCACAACACCAGGTTATAGTCCAACAGTTTTATTTTAAATCACAAGCTTTCGGAGTTACAACTCCTTCGTCGGGTGAAGTGAGGACGAAGGAGTTGTAACTCCGAAAGCTTGTGATTTAAAATAAAACTGTTGGACTATAACCTGGTGTTGTGCGACCTCTCAATTTTGTCCACCCCAGTCCAACACCGGCATCTCCGCATCATGACCTCTATTTATGAAGCCCAGGATCACATAAACCCTTTTAACCGCTTCCTTAACCTGCCCTGCCACCTTCAACGATTTATGCACACATACCTTTGCGGGAACTCCGTTCCTTGTCTGCTTGACCGACCGCTTCTGGCCAATTCATCTCGGGATAGTTGAGATCCCTCATGATTATTATTCCATGGACTAGAAATTCGGTGCATTTGCGCCTCTCGTTAACGCCCCCGGGGGCGCCAATGGGACGCAAATGACTTTTCGCTCGGGCGCGGTGCCGCTAACGACTCCCGCTAAATTCAGCAGGAGTTTAGCGGCGGCGGTAATGGGTAGCGCCCCGCACCGCTGCGCAGGCGATGACGATGTCATCACCGCGTCCAGCGCTCCAATTTCGCCCTGCCTGCAAATTTGGCCCGTGCCCCCTGAATCTGCGGCGAGCGATGACAGCGGGGGGGGGGGGGGGGGGGTGGGAACGGAGCGGCAGGACGCTGGCGGGGCGGTCAGTAAAGGGGAGATGGCGGGGAAAAAAAATACCTGCCGACTTGCTTGTCGCGGCCCGTTGCGTCTTTGAATGTGGGATCCGTGCCGCGACCTGGCCACCCGGCACTCCTGCTGGCACGGCACCCCGCTTCCCGGTGGTCCAGGTAGGGCTCAGCAGAGTTGTGTGCTTGGCACTCCCCTTTAATGAGGGGAGGAGCCCTTCCATGTGGCTGCGCTACCTGGCCCAGTGCGTAGCACTGCAGAACGCACCGCACCAATATTCGGGGTTGGCGCTCGAAGAAGGAAGTGAGCGCTTGAATTAACGCTCCACCTCCTTCTTGTGGCGCTAAAACTGAAGTTCGCCATCACCGGTGCATATTTCTTCCTCCACCTCCCTTCCACTATGAGGTGGTCTGTAGACTTCCCCTATTGGTGTGATTGATCCGATATTATCTTTTACCTCTGTCCAAATGGATTCTATTTCTGTCTTACTGATAGCTGCGTCACTTTTTTCTACTGCCATTATGCTATCTCTAATAAGTACAGTTACTCCACCTCCCCTCTATCTTTGCTAAATATGTGATACACTGTAAATGTCTAATTCCCAGTCCTGATTTGTCTGTAGCCATGTCTCAGTAGCAACGTTGATTGAGGTATTTAGGATTTTGAAAGGAATTGATATGGTAGATAGAGAGAAACTTTTTCCTCTGGTGTGGGAGTCTAGGACAAGGGGGCTTAACCTTAAATTCAGAGTAAGGCCATTCAGGAGAGAAGTTCAGAAACACTTCTTCACATAAAGGGTGATGGAGGTGTGGAACTCTCTCCCACAAAACGCAATATATGCTCGCTCAATTAATAGTTTTAATTCCGAGATCGATATTTTTGCTCGACAAGGATGCTGAGGGATATGGAGCCAAGGCAGGTGGATGGTTCGGATACAGATCAGCCAAGAGGATGTAAAGTAGACATGTTACCCGGTCCGGATGGGATGCATCCTTGGTTATTGAGGGAAGTAAGGGTGCAAAATGCAAAGGCTCAGGCCACAATCTTCCAATCCTCCTTGGATATGTGGGGTGGTGCCGAAGGAATGGAGGATTGCGAATATTACACCCCTGCTCAAAAAAGTGTTGAAACCCAGCAACTACAGGCCAGTCAGCCTAACGTCGGTGATGGGGACAATATTCTGGGAGAAAATTACTTGGCATTTGTAGAAGTGTGGACTAATAACTGAAAGTCAGCACAGATTTTTTTAAAGGCAAATAGTGTCAGTAACCAGAGGACACAGATTTAAGGTGATTGGCAACAGGGCCAGAGGCGACACGAGGAAGTTTCTTTTACCCAGCGAGTTGTTGTGATCTGGAATGCACTGCCTGAAAGACTGGTGGAAGCAGATTCAATAATAACTTTCAAAAGACAATTGGATAAATACTTGAAGGGAACAATTTACAGGGCTATGGGGAAAGAGCAGGGGAATGGAGCTAATTGGATAGTTCTTTCAAATGCTCAAGGGGCTGACTGGCAAGATTGAGAGAGAGAGAGAGTGGGAGACAGTGAGAGACAGTGAGGTCAACAGAGAGGCAGAGAGAAAGGAAAAGAGATCGAGAGAGTGAGAGAGAGAGACAGACAGAGTGAGAAAGAGTGAGAGACAGAGAGAGACAAAGAGACAGAGAAACAGTGTGACAGACAAAAACAGAGAGAGACAGAGTTAGAGACAGAGACAGAGGGAGAGAATGGTGAGAGGACTCCTTGCTCTGACCTGTAAGCGGGTCCACTGGATTCGGCCGACACAGCGCGCTGCATTCCGCCAGGCTTGCTTTGCTCCGAAGGTCAGCTCGTTCTGGGTGAGCTGGTAGGTGCCGGTCGTCTCCACCTCCATCACCACCTCTGCCAGGCGCTGGATGTGGGCTGGGGTCTGTGCCCTGTGAGAGGGGACAGGGGAGGGCAGCTCAGTCAATGCCCAACCCATCAGGGGGGGCCTGAAAATCCTCACGCCCTCACGCCAATTCTGCCAAAACTGCCAACACTGCACAAAACCAACACGCCACTCCCAAACCTTCCCCCACACTCCGCAAAACTCACCCCACTCAGTGAAGACACCAGCTTCTCCACCAAAACATACCATTGCTCCCCAATCCCTCCCCCAATCCAGCCCGCTAGCCAGACCCTGCATCCTCCCCCACTCCCCACACCACCCCCACACTCTCCCCCATCCCCATATCCACCACCCTCCCCCACTGCCCCCCACCCTCCCCATCCCCATATCCACCACCCTCCCCACACCCTCCCCCACTGCCCCCCACCCTCCCTCCCCACACCCTCCCCCATCCCCACACCCGCCTCCCCACACCCTCTTCCCACTCGCCACAGCCCCCCTCCCCCTCTCCCCACACCTCCCCCCTCTCCCCACACCCTGCACCCCTATCCCCGCCTCCCCACAACCTGTCTCCCCGAAGCCCCTCATACACTGGAGTCCCTCGTACACCGAATCCCCTCGCCCCGAACACCCTGAACCCCCTCGCCCCGAACCCCCTGAACCCCCTCGTACACCGACTCCTCTCGCCCCGAACCCCCTGAACCCCCTCGTACACCGAATCCTCTCGCCCCGAACCCCCTGAACCCCCTCGTACACCGAATCCTCTCGCCCCGAACCCCCTGAACCCCCTCGTACACTGAATCCCCTCGCCCCGAACACCCTGAACTCCCTCGTACACTGAATCCCCTCGCCCCGAACACCCTCGTACACTGAATCCCCTCGCCCCGAACACCCTGAACTCCCTCATACACCGAATCCCCTCGCCCCGAACACCCTCGTACACCGAATCCCCTCGCCCCGAACACCCTCGTACACTGAATCCCCTCGCCCCGAACACCCTGAACTCCCTCGTACACCGAATCCCCTCGCCCCGAACACCCTCGTACACCGAATCCCCTCGCCCCGAACACCCTCGTACACTGAATCCCCTCGCCCCGAACACCCTGAACTCCCTCGTACACCGAATCCCCTCGCCCCGAACACCCTCGTACACTGAATCCCCTCGCCCCGAACACCCTGAACTCCCTCGTACACTGAATCCCCTCGCCCCGAACACCCTGAACTCCCTCGTACACCGAATCCCCTCGCCCCGAACACCCTCGTACACTGAATCCCCTCGCCCTGAACACCCTGAACTCCCTCGTACACCGAATCCCCTCGCCCCGAACACCCTCGTACACTGAATCCCCTCGCCCCGAACACCCTGAACTCCCTCGTACACTGAATCCCCTCGCCCCGAACACCCTGAACTCCCTCGTACACCGAATCCCCTCGCCCCGAACCCCCTGAACCCCCTCGTACACCGAATCCCCTCGCCCCGAACACCCTCGTACACTGAATCCCCTCGCCCCGAACCCCCTGAACCCCCCTCGTACACTGAATCCCCTCGCCCCGAACCCCCTGAACCCCCTCGTACACCGAATCCCCTCGCCCTGAACCCCCTGAACCCCCTCGTACACTGAATCCCCTCGCCCCGAACACCCTGAACCCCCTCGTACACCGAATCCCCTGATCCCTCGGAACCCGAACCCACGAATACCCTCGTACCCTGACTCTTGAGCCCTGAACCCCAGGAACCCTGATCGCTGACCCGCTGGGTGACTGCACCTTTTCATGGCCGTGTAGTACAGGTTGAGGAAGTCTGTCGCTTGCAGCAGGAGTTGTTCCTTGGGCCGGGGACCATCTTCTGGTTTACATACGAGCTCCTTGGGGTACATGACGGAGCCCAGACACCTGGTCTCCGAGCACGGGACTTTCTGCAGAAAAGCAGAGGAGAACGGATGGTTGAACCAAACACGCTTACCATTCAATAATTTAAACAGCATCCCCGACCAACAATAACAGGCAGCAACAGAAAATTTTAACCTAATATCCCTCACCCTTCACCTTGTCCCTATATCACTCACCCTTCACCTTCTCCCAATATCCCTCACCCTTCACCTTGTCCCTATATCACTCACCCTTCACCTTCTCCCTATATCACTCACCCTTCACCTTGTCCCCATACCACTCAACCTTCACCTTCTCCCTATATCACTCACCCTTCACCTTCTCCCTATATCACTCACCCTTCACCCGCTCCCTATAGCACTCACCATTCACCTTCTCCCTATATCACTCACCCTTCACCTTGTCCCCATACCACTCAACCTTCACCTTCTCCCTATATCACTCACCCTTCACCTTCTCCCTATATCACTCACCCTTCACCTTCTCCCTATATCACTCACCCTTCACCTTGTCCCCATACCACTCAACCTTCACCTTCTCCCTATATCACTCACCCTTCACCTTCTCCCTATATCACTCACCCTTCACCTTCTCCCTATATCACTCACCCTTCACCTTCTCCCTATATCACTCACTCTTCACCTTCTCCCGAAATCACTCACCCTTCACCTTCTCCCTCTATCACTCACCCTTCACCTTCTCCCTATATCACTCACCCTTCACCCTCTCCCTATATCACTCACCCTTCACCTTCTCCCTATATCACTCACCCTTCACCTTCTCCCTATATCACTCACCCTTCACCTTCTCCCTATATCACTCACCCTTCACCTTCTCCCTATATCACTCACCCCTCACCCGCTCCCTATATCACTCACCCTTCACCCTCTCCCTATATCACTCACCCTTCACCCGCTCCCTATATTACTCACCCTTCACCCGCTCCCTATATCACTCACCCTTCACCTTCTCCCTATATCACTCACCCTTCACCCGCTCCCTATATCGCACACCCTTCACCTTCTCCCTATATCACACACCCTTCACCCGCTCCCTATATCACTCACCCTTCACCTTCTCCCTATATCACTCACCCTTCACCTTCTCCCTATATCACTCACCCTTCACCTTCTCCCTATATCACTCACCCTTCACCCGCTCCCTATATCACTCACCCTTCACCTTCTCCCTATATCACTCACCCTTCACCTTCTCCCTATATCACTCACCCTTCACCCGCTCCCTATATCACTCACCCTTCACCTTCTCCCTATATCACTGACCCTTCACCCGCTCCCTATATCACTCACCCTTCACCCTCTCCGTATATCACTCACCCTTCACCTTCTCCCTATATCACACACCCTTCACCCGCTCCCTATATCACTCACCCTTCACCTTCTCCCTATATCACTCACCCTTCACCCGCTCCCTATATCACTCACCCTTCACCTTCTCGCTATATCACTCACCCTTCACCTTCTCCCTATATCACTCACCCTTCTCCCGCTCCCTATATCACTCACTCTTCACCCGCTCCCGATATCACTCACCCTTCACCCGCTCCCTATATCACTCACCCTTCACCCGCTCCCTATATCCCTCACCCTTCACCTTCTCCCTATATCACTCACCCTTCATCTTCTCCCTATATCACTCACCCTTCACCTTCTCCCTTTATCACTCACCCTTCACCCGCTCCCTATATCACTCACCCTTCACCCGCTCCCTATATCACTCACCCTTCACCTTCTCCCTATATCACTCACCCTTCACCTTCTCCCTATATCACTCACCCTTCACCTTCTCCCTATATCACTCACCCTTCACCTTCTCCCTATATCACTCACCCTTCTCCTTCTCTCTATATCACTCACCCTTCACCCGCTCCCTATATCACTCACCCTTCACCCGCTCCCTATATCACTCACCCTTCACCCGCTCCCTATATCACTCACCCTTCACCTTCTCCCTATATCACTCACCCTTCACCTTCTCCCTATATCACTCACCCTTCACCTTCTCCCTATATCACTCACCCTTCACCTTCTCCCTATATCACTCACCATTCACCTTCTCCCTATATCACTCACCCTTCACCTTCTCCCTATATCACTCACCCTTCACCCGCTCCCTATATCACTCACCCTTCACCCGCTCCCTATATCACTCACCCTTCACCTTCTCCCTATATCACTCACCCTTCACCTTCTCCCTATATCACTCACCCTTCACCTTCTCCCTATATCACTCACCCTTCTCCATCTCCCTATATCACTCACCATTCACCTTCTCCATATATCACTCACCATTCACCTTCTCCCTATATCACTCACCCTTCACCTTCTCCCGATATCACTCACCTTTCACCTTCTCCCTATATCACTCACCCTTCACCTTCTCCCTATATCACTCACCATTCACCTTCTCCCTATATCACTCACCCTTCACCTTCTCCCGATATCACTCACCCTTCACCCACTCCCTATATCAGTCACCCTTCACCTTCTCCCTATATCACTCACCCTTCACACTCTCCCTCTATCACTCACCCTTCACCCTCTCCCTATATCAGTCACCCTTCACCTTCTCCCTATATCACTCACCCTTCACCCGCTCCCTATATCACTCACCTTTCACCCGCTCCCTATATCACTCACCCTTCACCCGCTCCCTATATCACTCACCCTTCACCTTCTCCCTATATCACTCACCCTTCACCCGCTCCCTATATCACTCACCTTTCACCCGCTCCCTATATCACTCACCCTTCACCCGCTCCCTATATCACTCACCCTTCACCCGCTCTCTATATCACTCACCCTTCACCCTCTCCCTATATCACTCACCCTTCACCTTCTCCCTATATCCCTCACCCTTCACCTTCTCCCTATATCACTCACCCTTCACCTTCTCCCTATATCCCTCACCATTCACCTTCTCCCTATATCCCTCACCCTTCACCTTCTCCCTATATCACTCGCCCTTCACCTTCTCCCTATATCACTCACCCTTCACCCACTCCCTATATCACTCACCCTTCACCTTCTCCCTATATCACTCACCCTTCACCTTCTCCCTATATCACTCCCCCTTCACCTTCTCCCTATATCACTCACCCTTCACCCGCTCCCTATATCACTCACCCTTCACCCGCTCCCTATATCACTCACCCTTCACCTTCTCCCTATATCACTCACCCTTCACCCTCTCCCTATATCACTCACCCTTCACCCGCTCCCTATATCACTCACCCTTCACCCGCTCCCTATATCACTCACCCTTCACCCGCTCCCTATATCACTCACCCTTCACCTTCTCCCTATATCACTCACCCTTCCACTTCTCCCTATATCACTCACCCTTCTCCCGCTCCCTATATCACTCACCCTTCACCTTCTCCCTATATCACTCACCCTTCACCTTCTCCCTATATCACTCACCCTTCACCCGCTCCCTATATCACTCACCTTTCACCCGCTCCCTATATCACTCACCCTTCACCCGCTCCCTATATCACTCACCTTTCACCCGCTCCCTATATCACTCACCCTTCACCTTCTCCCTATATCACTCGCCCTTCACCTTCTCCCTATATCACTCCCCCTTCACCCACTCCCTATATCACTCACCCTTCACCCGCTCCCTATATCACTCACCCTTCACCCGCTCCCTATATCACTCACCCTTCACCCACTCCCTATATCACTCACCCTTCACCCGCTCCCTATATCACTCACCCTTCACCTTCTCCCTATATCCCTCACCCTTCACCTTCTCCCTATATCCCTCACCCTTCACCTTCTCCCTATATCACTCGCCCTTCACCTTCTCCCTATATCACTCGCCCTTCACCTTCTCCCTATATCACTCACCCTTCACCCGCTCCCTATATCACTCACCCTTCACCTTCTCCCTATATCACTCACCCTTCACCTTCTCCCTATATCACTCACCCTTCACCCGCTCCCTATATCACTCACCCTTCACCCGCTCCCTATATCACTCACCCTTCACCCACTCCCTATATCACTGACCCTTCACCTTCTCCCTATATCACTCACCCTTCACCTTCTCCCTATATCACTCACCCTTCACCCGCTCCCTATATCACTCACCCTTCACCCGCTCCCTATATCACTCACCCTTCACCCACTCCCTATATCCCTCACCCTTCACCTTCTCCCTATATCCCTCACCCTTCACCTTCTCCCTATATCACTCGCCCTTCACCTTCTCCCTATATCACTCGCCCTTCACCTTCTCCCTATATCACTCACCCTTCACCTTCTCCCTACATCACTCGCCCTTCACCTTCTCCCTATATCACTCACCCTTCACCTTCTCCCTATATCACTCACCCATCACCCGCTCCCTATATCACTCACCCATCACCCGCTCCCTATATCACTCACCCTTCACCCGCTCCCTAGATCACTCACCCTTCACCCTCTCCCTATATCACTCACCCTTCACCCGCTCCCTGTATCACTCACCCTTCACCCGCTCCCTATATCACTCACCCTTCACCCGCTCCCTATATCACTCACCCTTCACCTTCTCCCTATATCACTCACCCTTCACCTTCTCCCTATATCACTCACCCTTCACCTTCTCCCTATATCACTCACCCTTCACCTTCTCCCCATATCACTCACCCTTCACCCGCTCCCTAGATGATCTGTGCAGACTTTAAACTGTTTCCCCAATGGTCTCCCTTACTCTAACCCCAGCCCCGGAAAGTTGGCTGCTGTCCTGATGTTGTCGGACCCAACCCTCCATTGAGTTCTGGGCCCCACTCACTGAATTTCTCAGAACATTGCAACATTCGCAACAGGAGGAAGCCGTTCATCTCCTCGAGTCTGCTCCGCCATTCACTGAGATCATGGCTGATCTGTATCTTAACTCCAATTACACGCCTTTTTTCATTTCCCTCAATACCCTTGCCTCACTAAAATCCATCAATCTCAGTTTTAAAGTTTTCAATTGACCCTCAGCCTCAATCATTTCTTGGGGAGAGAGTTCCACATTTCCACTATCCTTTTTCATAGAGTCAGAGAGTTATACAGCACAGAAAGAGGCTCTTCGGTCCATCGTGTCCGCGCCGGCCATCAAGCCCTGTCTATTCTAATCCCATTTTCCAGCACTTGGTCCGTAGCCTTGTATGCTATGGCGTTTCAAGTGCTCATCCAAATGCTTCTTGAATGTTGTGAGGGTTCCTGCCTCCACCACCCTTTCAGGCAGTGAGTTCCAGATTCCAACCACCCTCTGGGTGAAAAAGTTTTTCCTCAAATCCCCTCTAAACTTGCTGCCCCTTCCCTTGAAACTATGCCCCTGGTTATTGACCCCTCCACTAAGGGGAAAAGTTCCTTTCTATCTGTCCTATCTGTGCCCCTCATAATTTTGTACACCTCAATCGGGTCCCCCCTCAGCCTTCTCTGCTCTAAGGAAAACAACCCAAGCCTGTCCAGTCTCTCTTCATAGCTGAAGCGCTCCAGCCCAGGTAACATCCTGGTCAATCTCCTCTGCACCCTCTCCAATGCGATCACATCCTTCCTATAGTGTGGTGACCAGAACTGCACACAGTATTCCAGCTGTGGCCTAACTAGCGTTTTGTACAGCTCCATCATAACCTCCCTGCTCTTGTATTCTCTGCCTCGGCTAATGAAGGCAAGTATCCCATATGCGTTTTTAACCACCTTATCTACCTGTCCTGCTGCCTTCAGGGATCTATGTACATGCACACCAAGGTCCCTCTGATCCTCTGTCCTTCCTGGGTTCCTACCATTCATTGTGTATTCCCTTGCCTTGTTAGTCCTCCCAAAATGCATCACCTCACATTTTTCAGGGTTAAATTTCATTTGCCACTGTTCTGCCCATCTGACCAACCCGTCTAGATCATCTTGTAGCCTGAGGCTTCCCTCCTCACTAATTACCACTCCACCAATTTGCGTGTCATCTGCCAACTTACTAATCATACATTACTACTCCTACATTCATATCTAAATCATTAATGTACACTATTAACAGCAAAGGATCCAGCACCAATCCCTGCGGTACACCACTGGACACAGGCTTCCAGTCACAAAAACAACCTTCGACCATCACCCTCTGCCTCCTGCCACTAAGCCAATTTTGGATCCAATGTGCCAAATTGCCTTGGATCCCATGGGCTCTTACCTTCTTGACCAGTCTCCCATGCAGGACTTTGTCAAAAGCCTTACTTAAGTCCATGTAGACTACATCAACTGCACTACCCTCATCCACGCACCTAGTCACCCCCTCGAAAAATTCAATCAATTTGGTTAGACATGATCTCCCCCTGACAAAGCTATGCTGACTATCCTTGATTAATCCCTGCCTCTCAAAGTGGAGACTAATTCTGTCCCTCAGAATTATTTCCAATAATTTCCCTACCGCTGATGTTAGGCTCACTGGCCTGTAATTCCCTGGTTTATCCCTACTACCCTTCTTGAATAATGGTACTACGTTTGCTGTCCTCCAGTCCTCTGGCACCTCCCCTGTGGCCAGAGAGGTTCTGAAAATTTGTGTCAGAGCCCCTGCAATCTCCTCCCTTGCCTCACACAGCAGCCTGGGATACATCTCGTCTGGGCCTGGGGATTTATCCACTTTTATACCCACTAAAACCGTTAGTACCTCCTCCCTCTCAATATTAATTTGTTCAAGTACATCACAATCCCCCTGCCTGATTTCTATGCCTACATCGTCCTTCTCCATAGTGAACACAGATGCAAAATATTCATTTAAAACCTCACCCACATCTTCCGGCTCTACACACAGATTGCCACTTTGGTCCCTAATGGGCCCTACTCTTTCCCAGGTTATCCTCTTGCCCTTAATATACTTATAAAACACCTTGGGATTTTCCTTTATTTTGCCCGCCAGTATTTTTTCATGCCCCCTCTTTGCTCTCCTAATTTCTTTTTTAAGTACCCCCCTGCACGTTCTATACTCCGCTAGAGCTTCCACGGTTTTTAGTCCTTTGTATCTGCCAAAAGCCTCCCTTTTTTTCTGAATCCATTCTTGTATATCCCTTGACATCCAGGGTTCCCTGGGCTTGTTGGTCCCACCCTTGACCTTTACGGGAACATGTTGGCGTTGTACTCTCTCTATTTCCTTTCTGAAAGACTCCCACTGCTCTGATGTGGATTTTCCTACAAGTAACTGATCCCAGTCCACTTTGGCCAGATCCTGCCTTATCATATTAAAATCGGCCTTCCCCCAATTTAGAACCTTTATTTCCGGTCCATCTTTGTCCTTTTCCATGACTACCTTAAATCTCACCGAATTATGGTCACTGTCACCAAAATGCTCTCCTACTAACACTTCTACCACTTGCCCGGCTACATTCCCTAGAATTAGGTCCAGTAACGCCCCCTCTCTTGTAGCACTTTCTATATGTTGGCTCAGAAAGCTCTCCTGGATGCGCTTTAAGAATTCCGCACCCTCTAAGCCTTTCACACTCTGACTATCCCAGTTAATATTGGGGAAGTTGAAATCCCCTACTATTATTACCCTATTATTTCAACACTTCTCTGAGATTTGCCTACATAACTGTTCCTCTATCTCCCCCTGACTGTTTGGGGGCCTATAGTGCACTCCCAGCAAAGTGCTTGCCCCCTTTTTGTTTTTAAGTTCTACCCATATGGCCTCATTAGAGGAACCTGCTAAGATATCTTCCCTCCTTAGAGCAGTAATTGACTCCTTGATTAATATTGCGACACCCCCTCCTCTTTTACACCTCCCTCTGTCTCGCCTGAAGATTCTATACCCCGGAATATTGAGCTGCCAGTCCTGCCCCTCCCTCAACCATGTCTCTGTGATAGCAACAATATCATACTCCCATGTGTTCATCAACACCTTCAATTCATCAGCCTTACTCGCAAGCCTCCTTGCATTAAAATAAATGCCATCCAGCCTTGCCATACTCCCTTGTGCCATTACATATTTGCTCTGCCTTCCAGACTGACTTGTTTTTTCCTCTATATTTGGCTGTGCATCACCCCCTAGTATAGCTCCACTCCGTATCCCATCCCCCTGCCAAGTTAGGTTAAGCCCCCCCCAACAGTATTAGCAAACCTCCCTGCAAGGATGTTGGTCCCGTTCCGGTTCAGGTGTGTGAAGATGTGTTTCCTGACTTCACACCTGAACGGCCTGGCTCTAATTTTAAGGTGATGCCCCCTTGTTCTGGACTCCCTCCACCAGAGGAAATAGTTTCTCTCGATCTACCCGATCGAATCCTTTAATCATCTTAAACACCTCAATTAGTTCACCCCTTAATCATCTTTATTCAAGGTAATACAAGCCTCGTTTGTGCTAATCTCCTGGTAATTTAACCCTCTTTAACCCTGATGTTCCTTTATACAAGGTTGGGTTAAGGTGCTTAGAATTGTGTTTCATAATTCCTGGTTGTGCGATCTGATTATTCGAAAGTATGCGTTTGTACTAGTTCGCTGCAGAAATGTGTATCTTTGATTATAGCCCCGGTCTCATTCTGGTGACTGTGCGCTGCACCCACTCCAAGGCCAATATATCCTTCCTGAGATGCGGGGCCCAGAACTGAATGCAGTTCTCCAGGTGGGGTCCAACCAGAGCTCTGTCCAGCTGAAGCATCATTTCATCCCCTTTGTATTCCAGCTCTCTCGAGACAAAGGACAACATTCTATTAGCCTTTTTCATTATTTTTTTGTACCTGGCCATTACCTTTTAGTGATTCCTGTACTTCGACCCGTAAATCTGTCTGGTCACCCACAGTTCCCAGCTTCTTGCCATTTAGTAAGTACGCTGATGAACTTCCTTGGGTCTTAAGTGGATGACTTCACACATCCCCACATAAACGAACGAACGAACAAACGATTGAACGAACGCTCGAACGAACGATTGAACGAATGCTCGAACGAACGATTGAACGAACGATTGAACAAACGCTCGAACGAACGATTGAACGAACGAACGATTGAACGAACGGTCGAACGAACGATTGAACGAACGCTCGAACGAACGATTGAACGAACGGTCGAACGAACGATTGAACGATGCCAGTAGGACTGGCGTAAAACGGGTTTTTTCTTGTTTTGTTGAAATAGTGTTAGTTCTTTTTTTTGGTTGAAAGTCGTATACTCGTACCATTTAATTGAATTATGATGGTCCTATGTGATTTTGTACACTGTGGTCTTAAATTGGTTTTTTTGTAGAATTTACTTTGAGATTTATTACTTTAAATCTACAAAGTTTATGTGGGACTATTTAAGGGTATTTGTACTGTAAATATTATTGATTTATTTGTAAAATTTATCATTGCATTTATATTATTAACCATGAAGCTGTTCTTAAGGCTTTATTTTTTTATTGTGGTTAATGAATGTAATGGATTTACTGTGTAATTGATGAGTTGTATAAGTTACTATTGTACTTGAATAAAATATTAACACATCCCCACGTTGATCTCCAGCTGCCACAGTGACTGAATGTTGACCCGCTCCTCCCCTCCCCCTCCGCGGTCCGATGACCCTCCCCCGCCCCGAGAGCACGGCGGCTGGAACACTCTCTCACCTTCCGCGCCTGCAGGTACAGAGTGTCGTACAACAGGCTCCCGCTCTCCCAGTTCTTCAGTCGCACATACTTCGGCGCCTGGATGGCGGAGCTCCGGGAGAGGCTGTGGGGAAACACAAGGAGGTCAGATTAGCAAGAGGAGCGGGAGAGTCAGGAGGGCGCTGGGTGGGGTCACTCATTGCACTTTACCCTGTGTCTGACCCATGCTGTACCTGCCCTGGGAGTGTTTGATGGGACAGTGTAGAGGGAGCTTTACTCTGTATCTAACCCGTGCTGTACCTGCCCTGGGAGTGTTTGATGGGACAGTGTAGAGGGAGCTTTACTCTGTATCTAACCCGTGCTGTACCTGTCCTGGGAGTGTTTGATGGGACAGTGTAGAGGGAGCTTTACTCTGTATCTAACCCGTGCTGTACCTGCCCTGGGAGTGTTTGATGGGACAGTGTAGAGGGAGCTTTACTCTGTATCTAACCCGTGCTGTACCTGCCCTGGGAGAGTTTGATGGGACAGTGTAGAGGGAGCTTTACTCTGTATCTAATCCGTGCTGTACCTGCCCTGGGAGTGTTTGATGGGACAGTGTAGAGGGAGCTTTACTCTATATCTAACCCGTGCTGTACCTACCCTGGGAGTGTTTGATGGGACAGTGTAGAGGGAGCTTTACTCTGTATCTAACCCGTGCTGTACCTGCCCTGGGAGTGTTTGATGGGACAGTGTAGAGGGAGCTTTACTCTGTATCTAACCCGTGCTGTACCTGCCCTGGGAATGTTTGATGGGACTCTGTCTCTTTTTGTTCACCTCACTCACTCTATCTCTTTCTTTACCTCTCTGTCTATCTGTCCACCTCCCATGATTCTGTATCTCTCCACCTTTGCTTTTTGACTTTGTCTATGAATTTTCTCTTTATCCTATTCTCTATCTCCATCTCTCTCAGTTCCTCTGCCCCTGTATGTCTCCATCTCACTTTCGGTGTTTCTGTTTTTACTTCTCAACCCGCCCCTCGCCCACATTATCTGAAGTGTCTGATTGGATTGCAGCCTTTGCCCCCTTCCCTGTCTGATATCCTGTCCAGAAACGTTGGTGCTTTGTGAACAGGAAGCTGAGGGATGGGTGGAAGGTTGAATAATAAACTGACAACCACACAGGAACTGTCCCAATGAAAGGATTCATTGCAGTTTCACCAGCCGGGGTTAAAAGGTCAAATTCGGAGGTCAGGTTGCATAGACCAGGCTTGTATTCCCTAGAATATATAAGATTAAGGGGTGATCTAATTGAGTGTTCATGATGATTAAAGGATTTGATCTGGGAAATAGAGAGAAACTATTTCCCCTGGTGGAAGAGTCCAGGACAAGAGGCATCACCTTAAAATTAAAGCTCGGCCTATCAGGGTTGATGTCAGGAAGCACTTCCTCACACAAGGGGTAATAGAAATCTGGAACTCTCTCACCCCTCCCCCGCCCTGCAAAAGCTGTTGAGTCCAGGGTCAATTGAAAACTTCAAAACTAAGACTGATAGAATTTTGTTCGGCAAGGGTATTAAGGGACCAAGGCGGGTAGATGGAGTTAAGATACAGATCAGCTGTGACCTAATTGAATGGTGGAGCAGGCTCGAGAGGCTGAATGGCCTCCTCCTGTTCCTGTGTAACAGGCTCGAGGGGCTGAATGGCCTCCTCCTGTTCCTGTGTAACAGGATCGAGGGGCTGAATGGCCTCCTCCTGTTCCTGTGTAATGGGCTCTAGGGGCTGAATGGCCTCCTCCTGTTCCTGTGTAACGGGCTCAAGGGGCTGAATGGCCTCCTCCTGTTTCTGTGTAACAGGCTCGAGGGGCTGAACGGCCTCACCCTGTTCCTGTGTAACAGACTCGAAGGGCTGAACGGCCTCTTCCTGTGTAACGGGCTCTCGGGGCTGAATGGCCTCCTCCTGTTCCTGTGTAACGGGCTCGAGGGGCTGAATGGCCTCCTCCTGTTCCTGTGTAACGGGCTCTAGGGGCTGAATGGCCTCCTCCTGTTCCTGTGTAACAGGCTCGAGGGGCTGAATGGACTCCTCCTGTTCCTGTGTAGCAGGCTCGAGGGGCTGAACGGCCTCCTCCTGTTCCTGTGTAACAGACTCGAGGGGCTGAATGGCCTCCTCCTGTTCCTCTGTATCAGGCTTGAGGGGCTGAACGGCCTCCTCCTGTTCCTCTGTAACAGATTCGAGGGGCTGAATGGCTTCCTCCTGTTCCTGTGTAACAGACTCGAGGGGCTGAATGGCCTCCTCCTGTTCCTCTGTATCAGGCTCGAGGGGCTGAATGGCCTCCTGTTCCTGTGTAACAGACTCGAGGGGCTGAATGGCCTCCTCCTGTTCCTGTGTAACAGGCTCGAGGGGCTGAATGGCCTCCTCCTGTTACTGTGTAATGGTCTCGAGGGGTTGAATGGCCTCCTGCTGTTCCTCTGTAACAGACTCCAGGGGCTGAACGGCCTCCTCCTGTTCCTGTGTAATGGTCTCGAGGGGCTGAATGGCCTCCTCCTGTTCCTGTGTAACAGGCTCGAGGGGCTGAATGGCCTCCTCCTGTTCCTGTGTAACAGGCTCGAGGGGCTGAATGGCCCCCTCCTGTTCCTGTGTAACAGACTCGAGGGGCTGAACGGCCTCCTCCTGTTCCTGTGTAACAGACTCGAGGGGCTGAATGGCCCCCTCCTGTTCCTGTGTAACAGGCTCGAGGGGCTGAATGGCCTCCTCCTGTTCCTGTGTAACAGGCTCGAGGGGCTGAATGGCCCCCTCCTGTTCCTGTGTAACAGACTCGAGGGGCTGAACGGCCTCCTCCTGTTCCTGTGTAACAGGCTCGAGGGGCTGAATGGCCTCCTCCTGTTCCTGTGTAACAGGCTCGAGGGGCTGAATGGCCTCCTCCTGTGCCTTAGGTTGCTTCAAGTTTCAGGATAACATGATTAATCGGGAGGTCAGAATCAAGTGTATCTGAGAAAGGTGCTCCTGTCTGTGCCCTTGGTGGAGACACTCAAAGGCAGCCTCTTTCCCAACGAGCGAGCCATTGCTGCCAGGGTGAGGAGCTTTCCAAATAGAAAGGTTGAATGAGCTTCAGTGAAGCGCAGAGTTTGATCGAGGTCAATTAGTGCCGGAGTAGAGTGAGCGTCACCAGCTCAACGAGGGAAAGGAAACCCTTGCATTTCCACAGCTCCTTTCACCACCTCAGGATGTCCCAAAGTGCTTCACAGCCGATTGAAATACTGTTCGAGGTGGAGTCACTGATGTCATGTCGTGAAGCACAGCAGCCAATTTGTGCAAGATCCCACAAGCACCAATGGGATCAATGACAGAGAAAATCTTCATTAGTTGAGGGAGGAATGTTGGTCGCAGGATTCTGAGGAGAACTCCCCTACTCACTTCCAATTGTGCCCTGGACGCAGATTAATGTCACATCTGAAAGACATCACTTCTGACAGTGCGGCGCTCCCTCAGTACTTCCCCTCCGACAGTGCGGCGCTCCCTCAGTACTGCCCCTCCGACAGTGCGGCGCTCCCTCAGTACTGTCCCTCTGACAGAGCGGCGCTCCCTCAGTAATGCCCCTCCGACAGTACGGTACTCCCTCAGTACTGCCCCTCCGACAGTGCAGCGCTCCCTCAGTACTGTCCCTCTGACATTGCAGCACTCCCTCAGTACTGCCCCTCCGACAGTGCAGCGCTCCCTCAATACTGCCCCTCCGACATTGCAGCACTCCCTCAGTACTGCCCTTCTGACAGTGCAGCGTTCCCTCAGTACTGCCCCTCCGACAGTGCAGCGCTCCCTCAGTACTACCCCTCCGACAGTGCGGCGCTCCCTCAGCACTGTCCTTCTGACAGTGTAGCACTCCCTCAGTACTGCCCTTCTGACAGTGCAGCGCTCCCTCAGTACTGTCCTTCTGACAGTGCAGCGCTCCCTCATTACTGCCCCTCCGACACTGCAGCGCTCCCTCAGTACTGCCCTTCCAACAGAGCAGCACTTCCTCAATACTGACCCTCCGACCGTGCAGCGCTCTCTCAGTACTGCCCCTCCGACAGTGCAGCGCTCCCTCAGTACTGAACCTCCGACAGTGCAGCACTCCCTCAGTACTGAACCTCCGACAGTGCAGCGCTCCCTCAGTACTGCCCCTCCGACAGTGCGGCGCTCCCTCAGTACTGCCCCTCCAACAGTGCAGCGCTCCCTCAGTACTGCCCCTCCGACAGTGCAGCGCTCCCTCAGTACTGCCCCTCTGACAGTCCAGCACTCCCTCCGTACTGCCCCACCGACAGTGTATCACTCCCTCAGTACTGCCCCTCCGACAGTGCGGCGCTCCCTCAGTACTGACCCTACGACACAGGAGCGCTCCCTCAGTACTGAAACTCCGACAGTGCAGCGCTCCCTCAGTACTGCCCCTCCGACTGTGCAGCGCTCCCTCAGTACTGAACCTCCGACAGTGCAGCAATCCCTCAGTACTGCCCCTTCGACAGTGCAGCGCTCCCTCAGTACTTATCCTTCGACAGTGCAACGCTCCCTCAGTACTGCCCCTCTTACAGTGCGGCACTCCCTCAGTACTGCCCCTCTTGCAGTGCGGCGCTCCCTCAGTACTGCCCCTCCGACAGTGCAGCACTCCCTCAGTACTGACCCTCCGACAGTGCGACGCTCCCTCAGTACTGCCCCTCCGACAGTGCGACGCTCCCTCAGTACTGCCCCTCCGACAGTGCGACGCTCCCTCAGTACTGCCCCTCCGACAGTGCGGCGCTCCCTCAGTACTGGAACTGGTGGAGTCAGCCTGGATTAAATATATGGATTCTCTGAAGTGGGGCTCGAACCCACGACCTTCTCCCTCCGAGGCGGGAGATCGAGTGCTGCCCACTGAGTGAAAGCTAAGACTGTGATGCTCACCTGTGCTCATCGCTCTTGCTGGTTGGAGGAGCTGAGGTCAGTTTCTCGGAGTCTGAGTCCAATTCCTTGCCGTTTTTCAGCTCCTTGTCCTCCATCGCTTCCCAATTCTTTTCTTGTCTTTGGTACTGAGTAGAATCTAAAGTGGAGTGATATCAAAATCAGCTTGCTCAAAGCGGTCATATTGGAACAGGTTCATGGCCAAACCTGGGAGTGGCAGCATTGGGCCCCAGCTGATGGACTGAGCACACTGACAGGGCAGAGTATCCTGGGTTCATTCAAGTGACTGGCCGATCTCGCAATCTGCTGCTGATCAATCAATCCTGGGTTCAGCTTCTTTCAGTTCCTCGTCACTGCCGATCATTCCGGCAGCTAATGTGGCAAAACCACACAGGTATTGACGGCCAAAAAATTGTTCCATTTCTTAACTGTAGAGAGAGAGACTGACAGACAGGCACAGAGCGTGAGTGAGAGAGAGAGAGAGAGAGAGAGACAGGTAAAGTGTGTGAGAGAGAGAGAGAGACAGGTACAGAGTGAAAGAGAGAGACAGACACAGAGTGAGAGAGAGAGAGACAAGTATAGAGTGAGAGAGAGAGAGAGACAGGTAAAGAGTGAGAGAGAGAGAGCGAGAGAGAGACAGGTACAGAGTGAAAGAGAGAGACAGACACAGAGTGAAAGAGAGAGACAGACACAGAGTGAGAGAGAGAGAGAGACAAGTATAGAGTGAGAGAGAGAGAGAGACAGGTAAAGAGTGAGAGAGAGAGAGCGAGAGAGAGACAGGTACAGAGTGAAAGAGAGAGACAGACAGACGGGTACAGAGTGAGAGAGAGAGAGAGACAGGTATAGAGTGTGAGAGAGAGAGAGAGTGAGCCAGGTATACAGTGAGAGAGAGAGAGACAGGTACAGAGTGAGAGAGAGAGAGAGAGAGAGTGACAGGTACAGAGAGAGAGAGAGAGAGAGACAGGCACAGAGTGTGTGTGTGTGAGAGAGAGAGACAGGTACAGAGTGAGAGAGGGAGAGAGAGAGAGAGAGACAGGTACAGAGTGAGAGAGAGGTACAGAGAGAGAGAGAGAGACAGGCACAGAGTGTGTGTGTGAGAGAGAGAGAGACAGGTACAGAGTGAGAGAGAGAGAGAGAGAGAGAGGTACAGAGTGAGCGAGAGAGAGAGAGAGACAGGTACACAGTGAGAGAGAGAGAGACAGGTACAGAGTGTGAGAGAGAGAGAGAGAGACAGGTACAGAGTGAGAGAGAGAGCGAGAGACAGGTACAAAGTGAGTGAGAGAGAGAGAGAGAGTGAGAGAGAGAGAGACAGAGAGTGATAGAGAGAGAGAGACAGAGAGTGAGAGAGAGAGAGACAGAGAGACAGGTACAGAGTGAGACAGAGAGAGAGAGAGAGGAACAGGTAAAGAGTGAGTGAGAGAGAGAGAGAGACAGGTACAGAGTGAGAGAGAGAGAGAGAGAGAGACAGGTACAGAGTGAGAGAGAGACAGGTACAGAGTGAGAGAGAGAGAGAGAGAGAGAGAGACAGAGACAGAGAGTGAGAGAGAAAGACAGAGGTACAGAGTGTTAGCGAGAGACAGAAAGAGGGAGAAACAGGTAGAGAGAGAGAGAAAGAGAGAGACAGAGAAAGAGAGAGACAGATAGACAGGTACAGAGAGAGAGAAAGAGAAACAGGTACAGAGCGAGAGAGACTGAGCGCGAGACAGAGCAAGACAGCGACAGAGTGAGAGAGAGAGAAAAAGAGAGAGAGAGAGAGAGAGAAAGAGACAGAGACAGAGAAAGAGACAGGTACAAAATGAGAGAGAGAGAAAGAAAGAGACAAAGAGAGAGAAAAAGAGAGCAAGAGACAGAGACAGAGAGAGACAGGTATAAAATGAGAGAGAGAGAGAGAGATAGACAGAGAGAGATAGACAGACAGAGAGAGAGAAAGAGAGAATGAGAGAGAGAGAGGTACAGAGCGAGCGAGAGAGAGAGAGACAGGTACAGAGTGAGAGAGAGAGAGAGAGAGAGACAGGTACAGAGTGAGAGAGAGAGAGAGAGAGGGGCAGGTACAGAGTGAGAGAGAGAGAGAGAGAGGGGCAGGTACAGAGTGAGAGAGAGAGAGAGAGAGACAGGTACAGATTGAGAGAGAGAGAAAAACAGAGAGAGAGACAGACAGAGAGAGAGACCGAGAGCCAGAAAGTGAGAGAGAGAGACAGACAGTGAAAGTGAGGCAGAGATGGACAGAGAGGGACATACACAGACAGAGAGGGACAGAGTGTGTGTGTGTGAGAGAGAGAGAGAGAGAGAGAGACAGGTACAGAGTGAGAGAGAGAGAGAGAGACAGGTACAAAGAGAGAGTGAGAGAGAGAGAGACAGGTACAGAGTGAGAGAGAGAGAGAGACAGGTACAGAGTGAGAGAGAGAGAGAGAGAGACAGGTACAGAGTGAGAGAGAGAGAGAGACAGGTAAAGAGTGAGAGAGAGAGACAGGAACTGATTGAGAGAGAGAGAGAGAGAGAGAAAGGTAGAGAGTGAGAGAGAGAGAGAGAGACAGGTAAAGAGTGAGAGCAAGGGAGATAGCAACTGAGTGAGAGAGAGAGAGAGAGGCACAGAGTGAGAGAAAGAGAGAGAATGACAGGTAGAGAGAGAGAGAGAGAGGTACAGAGTGAGAGAGAGAGGGAGACAGGTACAGAGAGAGAGAGAGAGAGAGAGACAGGTACAGAGTGAGAGAGAGAGTTACACAGAGAGAGAGGGAGAGAGAAAGAGATAGAGAGACAAAGACAGAGAGAGAGAGACAGAAACAGAGAGAGAGTGAGAGACAGGTAAAGTGAGAGAGAGCGAGAGGGAGAGAGAGAGAAATACAGGTACAGAGTGAGAGAGAGAGTGAGAGAGAGAAAGCGAGAGAGAGAGGTACAGATGAGAATGAGAGAGAGACAGGTAAAGTGAGAGAGAAAGTGAGAGAGAAAGAGAGAGAGAGACAGAGAAGACAGACAGGTACAAAATGAGAGAGAGAGAGAGAGACAGAAACAGAGTGTGAGAGAGAGAGAGACAGGTACAGGGTGAGAGAGAAAGAGAGAGAGGGGCAGGTACAGAGTGAGAGAGAGAAAGAGAGAGAGAGAGAGAGAGAGACAGGTACAGAGAGAGAGAGACAGACTGACAGAGAGAGAGACAGACAGACAGAGACAGACAGAGAGAGAGACAGACAGAGAGAGAGACAGACACACAGAGAGTGACAGACAGAGAGAGAGACAGACAGACAGAGAGGCAGAGAGCGAGAGAGGCAGAGAGCGAGAGAGGCAGAGAGCGAGAGAGGCAGAGAGCGAGAGAGACAGAGAGCGAGAGAGAGAGACAGTGAGAGAGAGAGACAGACAGTGAGAGACAGAGATGGACAGAGAGGGACAGAGAGGGACAGAGATGGACAGAGAGAGAGAGAGAGACAGGTACAGAGTGAGAGAGAGAGAGAGAGAGAGAGACAGGTACAGAGTGAGAGAGAGAGAGAGAGACAGGTACAGAGTGAGAGAGAGAGAGAGACAGAGAGAGAAAGTGGCAGGTAGAGAGACAGAGAGAGAAAAAGAGACAGCTACAAAGTGAGAGAGTGAGAGACAGAGAGAGAGGCAGCGACAGCGAGAGAGAGAGAAAGAGACAGGTACAGAGAGAGAGAGAAAGAGAGAGAG